>CP142453.1:109757500-110327500 GCA_038049695.1 Cinnamomum chago | reverse complement strand
AAAGGAAATTACAAAAGAGCTTTACAGTATAAAAGAATTATACTGAGAAGCGGCCGGGTTTAACCCCAAAAAACAGCCACCTCCCAAAAGAAGGGGAAACAGAAACAAGGAGAGGGAGAGAGACTCAAGTCAAGATGAAATGATTTCCCTCCAATTGAACACTATAGGATTAGTAGAATAGCCCCAAAAATCTGGAAGATAAGAGACCCACGAGGCAACGCAGAGTTTTAGTCAATTTAGAGGTTTTTATTATTATTTTATATAGGTAACTGCTAAATTAAATTAAGATAAGGATTCTTTTTATCGAAAACAAGAGATTTTATTAAGAAAAAGAAAGGATACAAGAAACATAGCAAGAAAAAACAAACAACTACGAGAGGCAGCAATGGTATAACAACATTACACCGAAGCAACAACAAAATAGCAAGGACATTACAAAAGAAGGAGAACATCTGTCCACCCCTTGCTTAGCAAAAGAATCCGCAAATGCATTGGCCGACCGCCCAACATGCTTAAAATCAACTTGAAGAAAGAGAAGACAAGGACTTTATTCTTTAAGGTGAAAACGACATCTCCAAGAGGGAATTGTTGAAAAAGAACTCAGGAGATCAGATTCACCAAGTCGCTCTGGTGGTCCACGGTCCGCCCCCAGCTTAACATAAGTTGACACATCAGAATCAGACAAGAATATATGAAGAGCTTCTAAAATGGCCGGGATAAGAGAAAGATATTAAAAAAGAATAAAAAACAAAGACAGAGGAAATGCTCAGGTATAAAAGCAGTATACCAAATTCTTACCACCCAAAAAAATAAAATAAAATAAATAAACATAGGCTGAGCACAGGATGATTTTTTTCCCCGGAATTGTTTCTCAATAAATAAATGAGGGACACCATGCGGACCTACCTGGGTAACCGCCAATCAAGGTGAAGGGGAATGGGAAGGCCTATGCATATATTTATGATTGGCCCAAATTCAGTCTAATCAGCTAAATTAGGAAAGAGTTTAAAGGAACCAAAGATTTAATGGCATATAGAAATAAAAAAAGGGCGTCTCAAACCAACAGTGAGTTGTAGTTCCAATTGGAACTAAAATTGGACCAATGCTAGTTCACATAAATGCCCTAGTTTTAGAAAACACAAAACAATACACAGGTATGCAGTAATGGTGGTGCGGACTTTTCAAAGACAGTGACTACATTTACCAAAAACCAAAAAGAAACAAATCTATAGTGACTCTTAACAGTAATGGAAAAAAGTTAGAAAGATGAGACAATTTTATTTTCCAAACATGTACATGAAATATCACCAGAACTAATAATAGATGGTAAACTGCAAAGTAAAGATAAACTGAAAAGTGAAGATGAAACCTTAGGATTTGTGACGATGACACCAAATGCACTGAAAGTATCATATAGCAGTTTTTCATCCACATCCTGCAAACAAAAATAGAGATTAATAATATAACAGCATATGCACGTGTGCATGCTTACACACACACAGAATCTAATGTCTTACTGGATCAAGATTTCCAACAAAAAGGTTCGCCCCAACATCCAAGCTCTTCTTGTCTTGTGAAGCCTATATCATAAAGAGAAATGTGAGATGGGATTTGAATTCCTAACAGGTAATACGGTGAAACATTATTCTTTATAAAAGCTCATAATTATTCACTTAAAGAGTACAAAACACCGTGCAACTACCGGTAAAAATAAAGGCTCTAACTTTCTAAAAACTTGCCTACAGAAATAAGTATCCATATATCATGCACACACACACAACTGCAGGGCACCAGCCATCATATCACCTAGCATATGTTTTTTCACACATGCAGCTAAGAGTCAATCCAAATTCGGAATCCAAGCAGCATACGTAGGTGCTGGACAGTTCAGACTGCTGTAAGCTACACGAACAATCAAATAATCCTAAAGATAATAAGAAAGCACAATTCACGAAGTAAAGAAAATAAGTCACAAGAAACATGACGTGATTAAGAGTGGCAATGGAACTAGTGCTTTTTCTAGCAATAGTATCTTATAGAAGGATGTAGAGTTTTTATCATCTTCTTTGAGCCACAATGTTCTTGATATTTTACTCTTATAGGCTACTTCCTTTTAGAGAACATTAGGATCTGCTCTTCTAGAGCCTCCCTTGTCACTGTCTTATTGAGAAGGCATTCCCTTTCCACTAAAATAGCCACTTCTTCGTCAATAAGGTCTCCCTCCTGAAATACTTTCCTTCATTTTCTGCACATTCCTGAAGGACTGAACCCATTCCTTTTTTCCCTATCAATAATTAAGTTCCTCTCAAAAGCATTAAGCCTGTCTTGCCCTCTGCCCGAAAACCTTCCACCACACAGACAATCACTGATTGGCAGATTAACACTTGTTTGGCACTGTGCCAGTTAGATGTTAATGGAAGTTGCTCAAGAGATATGGGATGGCACTGGGAGAGTAAAATAATGGAAAAATAATTTTCTTCATCAGGAAATCTCAAACATCGACAAGGGAGAAAAACCATTAGCTGATTGTTAGTTCAAGAAAAATGTAAGGATCTTCATCATTATGAGCTTTTGTGAAGAAACTTACAGGCTCCTTTTGGGTTTCAGTGTGATGAATACTGGATACTAGATGAGTTGATTTTTTAGGTTTGTAACTCCTACCTATATGGTCCCATAGAGCATGTAAAATAGGATCCTCCATGTTTGTCCAGTAATATATTAGAGTCCCTTTCATTCACGGAGACCCTTTCAGAAAGTTGAAGGTGCTCATTGTCAAAACCAAGAGGTTGTGGGTTTGACTCATGTTACCATTCAAAAAATGAATAAATAAGTCGCTGATGTAACTTGCACAAGAAAACTGTCAAGAACAGGTAAAAAGCAACTATAAAAGTGTTCCTCTAAGGAAATGCTTGCAAAAATTTCTTTGAAGAAGAAGAAGAGTAGTTTCACTTGCCAACAACCTATAAAACAAACAATCAAGACCAGTAATGACACAAAGGGTCACTCATCAATCTGAATCGTTCATTGATGAGGCTGATAGGTCATTATTCTCAGAGAAAGAAAAAAAGGTCATTACCCTCAATAGGATATTTCCATTCGAATTTCATATCCATATGTACAGGGGCCCATAAAACACATTACTATGATTGAAATGGCCAACGCTTATATTGTTAGAATCATCCAAACTGTGTAACTTAGACATGGTTTCGGACAAGAAGTCAGGTCAACTAAATGGAATCATTCCACCTCTTGTTCACAACAATACTCAAAACCTGTAACCATCTGGTAGAGGAAATGGGCACCTTTCAACTGTCTACTGCATCTTCTAAGCTCAGTATAACTTAAGTTGCTGTGGAGTTGAATAGGAACAAATTTTGCTTACTAACAGACTATAATTTACTGTAAATCATGTTTTTGCATAGAAACTAACATTGGCGATAAGAATAGGTGTTTCACACGAGAAACAAAAAGAATATTTCCAAGGTTATTAAAATGCATAACGAAATTAGGGAAATGCAGACCAAGAATATAAAATCATTCTTACCTTATTAACACGTATGGGCTTCCCGTAAAGTTTGATCATGTTCAAAGTTTTGATCGCCTGTATTTCAAAAGAGTATAAATAAGAAGGAAAAGGAGTACATGGGAGAGGCACACAGCTCACCAATTCCACATGGTATAAATGATTTCAAGTAAAAAACTAAGAAATAGTAGGTACACAGAACAAATCCAGTAGCTGAAAGCTGAAGGAAATACATACGTAGTCAGCATCTTCTTCACTACGGAACTCCACAAAGCCATATCCTTGATGTAGATTAGTCACTCTATCTTTTGGAACGTACACATTAACTGGAAGAATGCCAAAAAAATAAGAGAAAGAAATGAGTTCACTTTCCGAAACTAGAAAAGGTTGAGAAAATCAGAAAACAATAGTTTAACCTACTATGGATCTAACCATATAGAGTGTTAATAGTTATGGAGCAAAATGTTAGGCACTGAACAATCAAGAAAAGGTACAGATGGGAGAGATGCACTTCTTAGAGGAATGTACAATAGATGAAACTTTCGGGTAACTCCAATAAAAGAGAAAATCCAGGAATACCATTTGAAATGGCATACGGATGTAAATAAAAGACCAAAACAGCCGTGTAAGATGTACAAAAGGATTACATGTTCAAGGAACTTGGAAAAGGGGGACACCAGTAAAGACCTTAAAGAAAGGAGAGAAAAAATGATGGATTATGGAGTAACCGAAAACATGGCTGAAGTACTGTATAGGCTTCGATGGGTTAAGGATTCGATGATGGGTTAAGCTTCGATGTTGTTCATGATTAAGTACTCCAAATTTCTATACTAAATATCTGTAAAATCATTGAACTGTCACAGGGTGGATAGAGTGCAGTGTCTGATTTCCTATACATTAAAGCATCTATGTTAATGCAGTGTCTGTAAGGAATTATTTTGGGCCTGTGGATTGTTCGGATCCTATGAAGCTGAGGTTTTCGCTCTCCTAATTAATTGGTTGTCGTGACTCGTGATTACATCGGATGGGAGGTTTTAAAGGCTATTTATTCTTAGAGGATAGCAGATTGGGTAGAGGAGGTGCAGGATGTTTCGAGTCATTTGGGTGCTTCTTTTCAGCATATTCTTAGAAAGCCTAATTCGATGGCGGATGGTCTTGCCAGGGAAGGAGTTCTTCAATCTTGTATTTCTTTTGAAGTATAGTTTCCTTTAGTGTTTGGTTGTAGTTTTGGTTGTCTGTTTGGTTCCAATAGTGGCCCTTTGCTTTGGTGAAATAAATTTTAACTGTTATAAAAAAAAAAAAAATCTATTCTTGAGTATACCACCCCAAGACTAGATACGATTCCAAAGTTATACAAAAGAGCTCCCTAAAATGACTCCTAGTTGTCAAACTCAAAACCCTGGAAAAACCCTGCAGTGACCAGAATCATTCCATCATTTCCCCAAAATTATGTAAATAAATACATGACTTCCAATATTTAAAACATCAAAATTCAGTTGCAGATTTTGAAGCCACCATGCTTAATTTTTCCTGTTCATTTGAGACTCATATTGCTTGGATTTTAAAATATGCACAAAAGTTCTAGGAACCAAATATGGAGAAATAAAATGTGATAGCATTTACTAAACAGCTTGTAAACCAAATTAATCACGCATATGGCAAAAAATAAAAAATTCACAATGCAAACTGAAAAAAACAATCGCAAACCAAGTAAAAGTGACTGAGATGAACTAAACGTCTAATTCAGTAATTCCACATTGAAATATACTTCTGTATGATGTTAATTAGTTATACATAGACAAGATAAAGAAAATGATTAGGTAACCTTTGGTTCTTTCCATTTTTGGAAGCCAAAAAAACATTCCTGATTTTGATACCTTCTGCAATCTACAGAGTAGAAACCCAATTGCCAGGGAAGGTTTTTTCCAGGTTCTTGATGGGCAATAAGACAAATGATTCTTGGAAAATGATTGCCTTTGTGAACTAATGCAACACCACATAAGGCCATCATCCGTCAACTTTTTCTCCCACACAAAAAAATGTTCAGCTCAACACAAGTTTCAGCTCAACACATCATTGAAGGATCCACTGGTCACAGTTCTCAAAAAATCACTACTTTTTAGTTGCAATCACCCAAACAAAACAGATCCATAGATAATGCACATGTTAACAAAATCAGTGTACAACTGTTACCCATTGTTCTTTACAACTGTGCCCCTTCTTCCTATTTTACACTAACACCACGGTACACAGAACTGAAACCTTGCTGCAAAAGAGTTACCCATTGTTCGTGCTCCTCTTCCTCGCTTCTCTAACTTACGGAAATGGATCCTTGCTGCCAAAGTTTATTCGGAAGGCAAGTCAGATTCGGTGTAGGCAAAGGGGATAAAATCCACTTCTGGACGGATCTTTGGGTGGGAGATCTTCCTTTATCATCTGCCTTTCCTGAATTGTTCAATTGTGCTGGCAATCAAAAGGCCATCCTGAATTGTTCAACTGACAATTGTGCTGGCAATCAAAAGGCCATCCTGAATTGTTCAACTGACAATTGTGCTGGCAATCAAAAGGCCATCCTGAATTGTTCAATTGTGCTGGCAATCAAAAGGCCAAGGTTCTCGATTATATGGAGAGGAGAGGAGATGGCACTGTATGGGGGCCTGTTTTTGGAAGGAATCTAAATGAGGAGGGGGAATCCCAGTTCCAGTCTCTGCTGAGTTTGATTGGCGATGTTTTCATCCCTAGAGATGGTAAAGATAGAAGAATTTGGATGCCCTCTGCTGATGGCACCTTCTCGGTTGTGTCGTTCTTTGTTTCTATGACCAGAGATGCTGTGCTGACAAGTACACCGGTACACGTACTGATTTGGCAAGTCTTTGGAGTATGAAAGCCCCTTCGAGAGTGATTGCTTTTGGGTGGACTGCTTTGCTTGGAGGCATTCTAACAATAGATGACCTTAAACAACGACGAGTCGTGATCGTTAATGCCTGCCCTTTGTGCTTGGCAGGTGAGGAATCTATTGATCATCTCCCGTTAAATTGTTCTATAGCTCAGTACCTATGGAGGTTGGTCTTAGGTTGGTTCCATGTCTCTACTCCCATCCCCCACTCCCTTCCGTCCTTGTTTGAGTTATGGACAATAGGTGGAAGATCCAAAAGAGGAAGGATTATGTGGAGTCTCTTTCCTGACTACCATTTGGAAAGAGAGAAACTTCAGGGCAGAGTTGGCCTAGGACCATGGTTTGCTCCCGGATGTTGAGGGTTCGAAACTGTGCTACCACACTGGGGCCACAAAGGATTTACCCGGCTCCCCCTGGGCCCGTAGGGATTAGTCCGGCGCAAACGGCTGGGACACCCTCCGTTATAAAAAATATAAAAAAAATTAAATATTTAGTAGCTCTATGGGTTTCCTCCAATCCACTGTTCAAAGGCATCTCTGTCAATTCCATTGTTCATAATTGGAAGGAGGTGGTTTTCTCTCATCCTCACCAACATCGAGTAACTCCTAGATGGTGCCCTCCCCCTCCAAGTGCTCTCAAGCTCAATTTTGATGGTAGTTTTTTTGGCAACCCTGGCTATGCAGGCATTGAAGGGGTCATTCGCAACAAGGAAGGCCACACTTATTTCTTACTCCGGTCCAGCTGGTTTCTGCTCAAGCAATAAAGCTGAATTGTTGGCTCTTAGAATCGGCCTATGTGAAGAGTCAAATCTCAATCCTCAATGGTTATTTGTTGAAGGGGACTCCTTTTGTGTCATTCAATGGGCGGATCAATGTTTGACTCCTCCTTTGTACCTTGCGGATATTATTGAAGAGGTAGTCCAGCTTTCAAGGGACTTAAATATCTCCTTCCACCATATTAAGCGCTCGGCGAATGAAGAAGTAGATAACCTTGCCAAAGAGGGAGTTCTTAAACCCGCATTGACTGTTTCTGTTTAATGTGCATTTTTGCAGTTTTGGGGTTGTAACTCTTTTTTTGGGTTTTAACCCCAAGCCTTTGCTTTGTTGCTCTTTTCCAGTTCCTTGGGTTTTTTGAGTCAGTATATTCCTCCTATACTATCAAGTTCCCTTTGAGCAATGAAATAGCCACTTTTCTCAAAAAAAAAAAAAAAAAAAAAAAAAAAAAAACCACTGAAACCATGGGTAAGCATCACTTCCCTTCAATAGCAGGCACAGTACATAATTAAGAAGACTCAATAATTATAATTCTGAAGTGATTTAATACGAAAGACCTACCGACAGGTCCGGCTTGGACTAACAACTCCCACAGCAACTCCTCAGTAACCTGAAAAACATATAATTGAAAATTTAGAACATATACAACAAAATTTTAAAAAATAATTAACAGAAAAATACAAACCTACATTCATCTAACATTAGCACAAGACTCTCAAATATGGTTGGGGAAAAAAAAAACATGAAATCTAATTTTGCAGCATATATCTCTGTTCCGAAACAGTTTACACAAGTTAAAGTTTATTTTTACCCCTTCTTTTCTTGTAGCACGAATGGAGTAGAATCTTAATTTCTAGGAGTGAAGGGAAACCTAAATAAAAAATAAAGTAATGGGAAAGATACGGATGAAGATAAAATATGAGAAGAGAACCTGGGCATCGAGATTGCCAACATAAACAGTAGCATCTTGATTCCTCTCAGCTGAGTGCTGGCCGAGGAGGTTTGCTCCTACTCCCGGAGCAATTCGAGTCGTCATTGAAGGATTTTTGCCACTCTCCCTCTTTCCTGCTGATTTTATTACCCTGATGAAACCCCTGGAACTCTGGAATGAAAAACTCCCTGACTAGTGCAATTTGTTGGAACCTGAATCTCCGGAGTTCCTCCTCTACTATAAAAGTACTGCTGTTCTGGATGACTTTGTAGAGTTCCTCAGAATAGGTTAGAGTTCCTGCCACAAGAGAACCTGGAATGACTTAGTGGCCTTGAACTCTGATATATGTTGATAAATCGAACACAAGCAAAGTCTCTAATATCTCAACCATTATATAGTGGGCTCCTCATGCATGTGCAGAGATCATATATACTTAATAAGATCTGAAAATAAACCATATAGCTATGATAGAAAAGCACAGTAATGTGTGGTGCACACCATTACAGGAATAAATGTGTCTCATTTATTTCCAGAAATGGCAGTTAATATATACTGTTATTCATAACAAGCAGATTAGAAATTGAACTTGAAAGGACTTGCATTCATCCATCAGAAAATAACAGAACATGAGAAACATGCCAGAACAGGGCCACCAATTACACATGACTAAAACGGTTTGGCTTGTTTTGCCACTATAATGTAACCTTCTATATGGCCTACTTGAAAACTTAAGTGCCAAAGGAATCATATCCCATCCACCAACTAAATAACATCATATTGGAATATCCGGGGATAGCCAGGCCATTCCTAAGCATGAAATACCTGTCCTTTGGGCCCACCTAGCTCATCCTATGATCAATATAAATTCCAAGCCCTTCAAATCTACTGACCCACGTGAATTAGGCAATTAGCACTAACCCAAATTTTACGCTCATCCAAGTCTTTTAGGACATTGGATTGGTTATTCAAATTTGGCACCAATCTGACTCTAATGACTCTAAATTGGACAATTTTGAGGCTCTCTATCCATCTCTATATCATTATCATCATCAATGCCTTGTCCCAACTGTGTTGGGTTCGCTACATGAATTTGGTTCCTCCATTCCGATCTCTCTTGGGACAAATCCTCAGAAAGGTTGTACTTCTTTAGATCTATTGTTAATACTTTCATCCACGTCCTCTTTGGCCTACCTCTTTCCTATGGTGGGCCATCAATCTACATAGAAAAAGCTTAACTCAGTGTCGTTGCTCGCTTACGTTGGACATTTTCAAACCATCTCAAACGAATTTATCTTATTTTATCACCTATTGATGCTACCCTAAAATGCTCCCGAAATCCCTCATTTTTAATTCTATCCTTTCTAGTTTTACTACACATCCACCTCAACATTATCATCTCTGCTACACTCATTTTGTACATATGTTACTTCTTGATTAACAAACACTATGCTCCATAAGTCATAGCTGGCCTAATCGCTGTCCTGTAAAATTTTCCCGTCAATCTTGTTGGCATGCGCTGCCGCCGATTACAAAAGCACTCCAGATCAAGTCTCCACTTCAATCATCCCGCTCTTAACCTATGTTCTCCATTTTCCTCAATCTCCTCATCTCTATATATACCTATGTACTAGGAAGCACGGACACCTCTCCGAGGCCGTCGTGTCCGTGTCGGACACAGACACGCTCTGGACACGCTCGGACACGCTAAAAAGAGTATCCTATTTATTGTTTTATATTCTATATTCTGGACACGTTGGGGACACGCTGGGACACGTTGGGGTCACGCTGGCCTCTTTTAATTGGAAAAAAAATAAAATAAATTAGAGTAAAAAAAGAAAAGAAAACGGGCTGTTTGTAAAAAGTCATAACTTAAGAGGAAAATGGGGCTCTTTTAATTCGTCCATCCAACTCTAGCCCTAAACGAAAGAGAAAAAAAACCTCATTCGTCCGTCCAGCCCTAAACGAAAGAGAAAAAACCCCATTCGTCCGTCTAGTCCTAACAAAAGAAGAAGAAAAAGAAGATATGCTATGTCAGCGTGTCCGTGTCCATGTATATGATTAGATTTTTTATTATTATTATTATTATTATTATCATCATCATCATCATCATCATTAAATATTAATGTGTCCCCGACGTGTCCGTGTCCTACTTTTTTGAGAAATGCCGTGTCGGCGTGTCCGTGTCGTGTCGTGTCCGTGTCTGTGCTTCTTAGCCTATGTATATATTGAAAACAAAACTCACCACTGCACATGGCTAAAAGAGGTTGACCATTCATTTCCCTAATGGATTTGCAGTTTACCCCATTTATTGACCTTGAAATATCACTTGCCTTGCACAAAAACAAGGCCCATAGTAATGCTGCCATGACAAAAGTGAAATACCAAACCTATAGAACTCAATAAGCTTCATCCCCAAAGAAAAGTGGTCCAACAGAAAGCAAGTGCTCTAGCTGGAGTTCAGATAAACCAAAGACAAGGAACCCTTGTGACATCTCCATCACTCCAATCAACCTCTCATATACTCATTAAGAAATGCCCAGAACTTTTTGGCCCTAGATACACCGATCACAAATCTTGGATGATTAGATGATTAGATGGGTATGGTCAAATGATCTCCACCAAAGGATCATAAAGAGGCGAAGTGTGAATGATTTGAGGTCATGAGGTGAGGAGTAAGTGATATGAGGTGGCAATGTAGATGTGACCTTGACTCTAATAGGATTTGAATCACTAAGGTGATGGCTGTCTGGGTATTCATTTCCCATCTTCCCTTGATTCATTTTTGTATGTTCACCTTTGCTCTTCATTTTTAACCACTTATGGATGGATTCCTATGTATTCTATGCAAACAAACAGGCCCTTAATGACTGGGTTCTTCTTATCATTCAAGGATTTAAGAGAGAGAGAGAGAGGCATTGGCAAGACCCCCTGACACAGTGAGAAGGTGTTCATTGCCACAACCATGATGTTGCAGGTTTGAGTCATGTAACCTATCCAAAAAGGAAATGGATTTTAAAAAAGGAATAAGAAATCGGAAACCCTTCTCCGAAGCAATTTGAGACGCTTCAGATCATAGAATGAGTGCATACAGAACATATTTAGACAAGGGGGAGGCCAATAAAGACAGTTGATAAAATTGTCAAAAGCAGACATGTTAGGTCGTGGGGCACATTGAAAATCCCATCTGAGGTCAGAACAATTACACACAACTCTCTTCAGCAACAGCATCACACACTAAACGCCTACCAAAACAAAGAGTACTTAAATTCAAAATGAAGAGAGCAGACAGCAAATCAAGTATCTCACCAAAAAAAAAAAAAAAAACCCCTCTCTCTAGGCAACTCTAAGATTATGAGAATACCCGACCTTTTTTTGGTTAATCCAAGAGCACACATTCTACCAACACTAAGTTTCAAGAACATAAAATGGCACCCATGAACACTGTGAACACCACAACATCTATAGAATAGACACTCTGATTTTGGGGGAGGTGGGGGGGACAAATAGCCTACATTCTACATCATAGATACCTTCAAAATTCAGAAACCTGATATCTTGAACTGAGAAGAATTACTGAAAACAGGTTAGATGCATGTATCCCACTCTCTCATCCTTTGATTTGCTTCATTTGCTTGTTCAAATCAACTCCAAAACCCCTCTCTAAAACCCTAATAATAACAGCCTACAATACAACAAGAAAGAACAGTAATAGAGATAGAGAGAAAGAGGAACGCACCTGCGGTGTGGTTGGGAGAGGGAGGCAACAGCGGAGCGGTGCGGTGTGGTGCGAGAGTTCCGTGAAAGCTCTCTCAAAGAGCCCAGGAGTACGGAGACTTGAGAGAGAGAGGCTGCAGCCACTTCTATACCGCCGTAGGGCGCAGCGCATAGATTTGTATACAGCGAAAGGTAAAGTGGGACCCGTAGGGCCAGAGAAAGATGTACGGTGGGATGTGTCTCGCTAGGTTGCAAACAGGATGAGGATGGTTTCGGATCCAAATTACAGTTGACTGAACTCGGACCAGGTTTTTTTTTATTTTGCTGGTCCCAACTTCTCAATAATTGAAGAATCTGATACTCATTTGTAATCTGGTGAAAGTTGAGCCGGATCCAGGGAAAGCCCACATTGCCTGGTTAAAATTGTTTTTTTCTTTTAAGTGTAAATTTTTTTTTGGGGTTCTGTTCTTTTGCTTTAGGCGGCCATGATTTGTACCTCCAATTTGAACCTCTTAACTTTTACCACTTCCTTCCCAAAGACCTCAAGATGTGTTGGCTTATAGGGGTTGAATGGAAAGGAACCCAATTTGCCAAACGTTTTATTTTATTTTATTGGGTAGACATTCAAGTAGCCAGTTAGGTGACTCTTTGGGTTCTTCCATGTTATTATCAATGCAATACGGAATGTCTTTTTCCTTTTTGCTTAGAAAGTTCATCCGGAATGTTAGAGACTGTTTTATAACAAGTAGGAACCTGTATTTTCTCTTTGGTGAGAGCAGAAAGTAGGGTGCGCAAACACATTTTTAGAAAATCTAATTTTCCTTTTTCTTCGAACATTCAGCACAAAGTGCCACCAGTGAAGAACAGAATTTTCCGACTGCATTTCTTGCATTATTTGTGTAGCATCAGCACTAGATTTCGTGGAAAAGAGTGGTTTTGTATTGGAATTTCATTTTTTTTTTTTGTGGGGGGGGGGGGGGGGGGGGGGGGGGGGGGGGGTTTTCTACCGAAGCGGGTGTCGTCACGGAGAAAATGTAGGTTTCCTCTTTCGCAGCGTTATAAAAATGCCTCATTATTTTTCATTTTTTTTTTATATTTCTCTATTATCATATTTTAACACATTGGAGGCGGAGTCTTGATTTATGAAGCTTTTTAGGGCATGGTGAGTCTATCATGTCTATTATCAACTTTTAATGGATTAGAATTGTTGATGGTAGAGAGAATAGATGGATCATGTGCACGTACAACAAGAATTAAAAACCTTTATATGTCATTTACTAAAATGATTTTTTTAAGGTTTGTTAGTGGTTGTTGATGGCCGATTGAGAGGAAGAAAGAGGTGAATTTTATTAGGGTAGAGAGAGGAAGATAGCTGAATGAGAGGAAAAAAAACTCTAATATATTTTTTTAAAGGAGGTATTTACGTCATTATCCTTTTTTAGAAAAAAATCACCGAGAATGATTTGAACTGTTGAACCTCTTTAAATTGACCAACATGGCCAGGGGACCAAATCTCATGCGCGTCCTCGCAAATTTTTGGATATTTACAAAAAGATTCAGATATGAAATTCTATAATTCTGAATTTTGTGGGCCCCTTTTTCTTGATCTGAACGGTTAATCCTCTTCAAAATAGTCATTTTTGGGTGGGGGCAAGTCTCATGCCTTCACTCATCATATATTTTGAGGAATTTTGTAATAAATGGTGAGAAATGGTAAGGATTTTGTCTTGGATACATTCAGATTCATGTGAAGGAGGTGTTAAAACGACAAACATGTATTTGTATTTCACATGTGACTCATTTTCATATCTCATGTGAAAATTAAAATGACCCCCTAAAGCCTATATACCCTATTGTAGAATATATAATGTAAATATTATGTATTATGTATAAAACATATGATATATATTATTGATATTAATTTCATGAAATATTCGTAAATATACTATTAATGTATTAACATTATTAGAAATACTTCTGTTTTGAGTAGTTTCCTTATGTCCAATCTAATCCAATTTTTTGGGTACAAATCCAATTTAATCCGTTAAAGTTGTGCTTGGGTCCAACTACAAGAGCACTTAATTGGGCTGAATTTCGGCTCAGACATAGATCTAACATCCCTACTCAAAATGACAGACCAAGCACGGTGCATTCTAGAATGAGGATGAAAAATCCATTTTATAATGCCCAAAGGGAATGCATTGGCTATTGGGGGCATTTTAAGATCGTCAGTATTTAATTTGGATTAATGAGTCAATAATCGAGATTTGTTTTCCTCTCTCTTTACTTTGATGGAGGGGAATTCTCTTTTTTTATTCGTTCATGTATAGTGGATAACAAAAGCACCACTACCAAAAAAAAAAAAAGGGACTTTTAGGAGTGGAAAAAATAGCCTTTAACGGTGTTTTTTTATGTTGCTAGAAGTCCCATTTAGTGTCTGGGAATTTTTTTCCGCCGCTAAACTGGCCGTTTTTCACCCCTAAATAACCAAGTATAAATGGTTTCCACCCATTTTAGTGGTGGAATTTTGTATTATATATTATAAATTTATAAATCTTAATACAATTAAGGATATAGATAGCTGTATTAACCTTGAGCCACTTCCACATGGGAGGGGTTTGTGTGGGTCTTGAGGGAAAGAGGGGTGTTGGTTTCTTAATAGGAGTTTTTCGTTTTTTTTTTTTCAGAAAGTTTTCTATAGGTGTTGTGCATGGGTTGTGTGTAGAAAGATGGCTCCGTGCATTAAAGCCCGCTCTAGGGTTTATCCCACACCACATGCTGTGTGAACTTTGGTATAAGAAAATTGTTGTACTTAAGACACCATTATACAATGCCTTACATTCTTTGATAGCATGGAAAAACTTTTGTATTGTTTGAAGCAACATATTTCCTAATAAAAAAGAGGAAAAAGTTGAATTATTTTTTTAACACACAGGGAGTTTCACCATTTCGCGAACATAAAATGCACTTCTTTTTTGCGTTAATGTATGAAAACTTAAACTAATATCCCTCGATTAATTGTACTTAAAATCACTTTTCCACATGGCACAAAACCCAAATCCTAAAACTTTGCATTAGGTTCCATAGACATCCTCAGAGAGAGAGAGAGAGAGAGAGAGAGAGAGAGAGAGAGTTACTGAATTCTTGAATATTCAAACATCACACAACTGAATCTTTCCATATACAAGACATCACAACCATTTGTTTGCAATATATATTACCTTCAGGGATTCATCATCTCCCATTCATTGATCAAGTAATTAAACAAAACTCCAGTTACAAATGGCAGAGATCTAATCAATAGAAAAACCAAGAGTCCATGCCTGGAAGCAACTGGGGCTGTGATCAACCTTCGCCTCCTCAAACAAGGACAACAACAGTAACCCCTCACACCCTCATCTCCTCCCACCATTATTCCAAGGCCACGAGGAACAATCTCCACATACCGGCTCCTTTTAGTCGTGTTGATGGTAGTAAACTCACAGACTGACCTCAATTGCTTTGCCGGGCTCTCAAGCACCCAAACCTCGCCATCCATTGCCGCTCTTCTGAAATATCTGGTTTTGAACTGTTTTTTCAAAGTTTGTTTGTGTTTTAAAAGAATGGACAGTTATGTTAGGAATATCCTTCCGTAGTGTCGTCTGGAATTGGGTCGTGTTGGTAATATGGTGAAGTGATGGCTTATGTTGCAACCACAATATTGCTAGGGTTGGACCCAAGGTCCATATGCACTGACCCAAAAAACTTCTGGCATAAATCTAAACCGTCGGTCTTTTTGATACCAAGAATTTGAGGAATCGTTTTTTGAAGAATATTAATAGAGGAACCCCTGGATCCCTTCTTAGAGTAACCCATTCTTATTGATCTCAAATGATTTACAGTGACAATAGCAAAGGAATGGTTGGGGCTGTAGCCCAAACTTTTTTCTGGATTTGAGAAGAATGTTAAGATCTTAGTCTCGGTCCATGATATTGTTACCGAATCAAGATCAACTTATTTCCAGTTTTCGATCTAACCCAACCAAGTAGGGGTGCTCATAGGCCGGGCCAAGTTTGGACCTAAGGTTTTAGTATTCAGTTTGGGCTTGGGTCTTAATTGGAACCATTGATATTTGGGTCTAGCTAGGATGAATTAAGTGATAGAAAGCCCATTTAATATTTAGGCACACCATTTATTCCAACCTAACCAGACCTGTCAACATCCCCACATCTAACGTATGTTTGTTATCCTTTTGTTCTATTTCTCAATACAAATCATCCTTTTGAAAGGTTAGATTAGTCTTTCTTGATTTGCCTCACAAGCTCTTATTAGGATAGAGAAAATTACACACATCATCACTATTGGTGGGTTTCTTGGTATTTGCATGGTGTCTCACCAACCCACCAATAACCACTGTAAATCCAAACAAACCCTAGTCTCGTCTATGTGATAAAAAATCGCTACAAAGTACAATCTAGCTAAAAAAACTTCAAACTTACATACTCTTTTGTCAGGCCTACTTTGATATGATTGCCAATCATATATAGGTAGAATGAGATGTTGGAAGCTTAAACTCAATCACAGAAGAACTCAAGAGTTTGGTAATCAAAAGCTTATTTTATTAATGAATCAACCTTGGCTTTTTATAGCCTTTTTACAAACAGAAATGATAACAAACTGCAGCCATGTTATCCATGACCTACAAATGTGGTTAACTAGAGGAAGAACAGTTCAATCCCTACAAACTAGGATGCTATTAACAAGAAAATAACAAACACGATAATAAAGAGATAAGTCACAATGACTTAGTCAGAGAGGCCCAACAAATCCCCCCTTAAACTAACCTGCAAGAAATGCAGTCAGTTTACTCCAGAAATCATGCACACTCCAAGCTGCTCCCTCAGCCTCAAAAACACATCTAACTTCAGAGGTTTAGTCATAATGTCTGCTAACTGATCTTTGGAACCACAATGCACTAAATCAACCACACCATCTTTGGATAAATCTCGAAGAAAATGAAATCGAACATCAATATGTTTACTCCTACCATGCATGATAGGATTCTTCGAGAGTTTAATTGCAGAATTATTGTCACAGAAGATTGTAGTGCACTTGCTTTGATTGAAACCCAGCTTTCCAAGAATTCTTTGCATCCACACACATTGACACGCACAGGAGCTAGGCAGCAGCAATAAACTCTGCTTCAGTGGTGGAAGGAGTAACCACTGGTTGTTTATTGGACGACCATGCCACATCGCCTGAACCTATCTTAAAGACATAGCCTGAAGTGCTTTTACGATCTTCAAGGTCACTTGCGTAGTCACTATCAGAATAAGCCACCAAACATTCCTCTCCTCCTTTCTTGTACAGAATTCCCATCTCAGTTTTTCCTTTCAAATAACAAAAAATCCTCTTCATAGCTTGTTGATGCAGCTCTGTAGGTGTCTCCATAAAGCGACTAATCAAGCTTACCACAAACATGAGGTCTGGCCTTGTGGCAGTCAGGTACATAAGGCTGCCCACCATTTGTTTGTAAGTGGTGGCATCAATTCTCACACATCCTTCATCCTTCACAAGTCTGCACCCTAGTACAATAGGATTTTTTACAGGATTACAGTGCTCCATTCCGAACCTTTCCGGCACTTCATTGGCGTACTTCTTGTAGCTTATAAAAATCCCATCTGAACTTTGCACTACCTCCACTCCCAGGAAATATTTCATCTTCCCGCCAATATCAGACATATCAAATTCTCGCTTCATTGAACTTTTGAACTCTTCGAACATCTTCTCATCATTCCCTGTAAAGATAAGATCGTCCACGTACAAGCTGACTATAAGAATCCTTCCACCTTCACTGCACTTAATGAACAAGGTGTGCTCACACAAACATCTCTCGAACCCTTCCTTAATGAAATAGGATTCTATTCTGCTGCCAGGCTCGTGGTGCTTGCTTGAGCCCATATAGGGCCTTCTTCAACTTATAAACTTTATCTTCTGCACCCTCTACTTCATAACCTCTAGGCTGTTCGATGAACACTTCTTCACTGAGCTCTCCGTGCAAAAAGGCACTCTTTACATCAAGTTGAAACACACTCCATTCTCTGTTGGCTGCAAGTGCAAGAATCATTCTAATAGTGTCCCAACGAGCAACAGGAGCAAATACCTCAGTGTAGTCGATTCCGGCTTGTTGAGTGTATCCTTTTGCTACGAGCCATGCTTTGCATCTGTCTACTTCTCCTTTCTCGTTCAGTTTGGTCTTGAATGTCCATTTTACACCAATCTTCTTAGCTCCTCTCGGCAACTCAGTTAACTCCCATGTTCCATTTTTTTCAATGGCTTTGATTTCAAGGTCCATTGCTTCTCTCCATGTAGAACTCTTGACTGCCTCTTCGAAAGTCACCGGATCACTAGCTAAAGTGAACATAACAAGCTGATGCATCATTTCTTCCTCCTCGGACAGACCCTCACCGCTTGCATAGTCTCCCATCCAAGCTGGTTCTCTTCGTATCCTCCCTTGAGCATGACGTGGTGCATTGAGTGGAGTTGAGGCAACGTTTTCAGCTGCTGCTTCACTTGAAGATGACGAACCAGAACCACTAATTCCACCTTCAGCAGGTTGCTCAACTTGCTCCTCTTCTTCATTATCTTCTTCCTTAGTCTCTTCCCCATCTTCCTCATCTCCCCATTCAAGTGTATCACATCGAACTTCTTCAACAGATTTACCCCAGTTCCACTTTTCCTCTTCTTCAAATATTACATCTCGGCTTATGACAATTCTCTTTGCCTCTGGATCAAACAGCTTGTAAGCCTTGGATTCCTCGCTTATGCCCAAAAAACACACTTGAAGCTTTTGTTGTCAAGTTTTTGCCTCTTGTTATCTGGTATGTGAACATGTCCGATGCAGCCAAACACTTTGAAATGCTCTACTGAAGGCTTGAGTCCATTCCATGCTTCTTGTGGTGTTTTGTCTTTCACTGCAAGTGTGGGACATCGGTTAAGAACATGCACCACCCAATTTACCGCCTCAGGCCAGAACTCTTTGGGAATTTGTTTGTCAGTCAGCATGCACCGTACCATGTTCATAATGGTTCGGTTTTTTCTCTCTGCAACCCCATTCTGTTGTGGGGTGTAAGCTGCAGTGAGTTGTCTACCGATTCCATTTGAGCTACAATATGTGTTAAACTCCAACGAGGTAAACTCCCCACCTCGGTCAGTACGAAGACAGCAAATAAACTTTCCAGTTTCTCGTTCTACCATGTTCTTAAAATTTTTGAAAGTAGAGAATGCTTCTGACTTGGCATGTAAGAAATATGTCCATATTTTCCAACTATAATCATCCATAAAAGTGATTATGTACCTTTTATGGCTGTGTGACTCAGGCGTAATCGGACCACAAATGTCAGAATGCACGAGCTGTAGTGGTTGAGAGGCTCTCCACAGACTTTTCTTCGGAATTGAGTCTCGATGCTGTTTGCCAATGACACAATCTGTGCACAACTTGGAGGAGGCGTGGAGAGGTGGCAAACCATTCACCAGCTTCTTGTATGCCAAGGTTCTCAGACCTTTGAGACTCAAGTGTCCAAACCTCCGATGCCATAAGTGTGTGGTGTCCTCAGATGTCATTTGAAAGCAAGCCAGACCTGGAGCATGAGTTGGTACAGATGCAAGCAGTGCAAACATTCTATTGGCTGACATTATAGTCTGCACAATCAATCCTTTCACAGGATGATAGATCTTGCAAACACCATATTGAATCAAAATAGCCAAATTCTTTTCTTGTAGTTGTCCGATGCTAAGCAAATTATTCTTGAGCTCGGGAATGTAAAAGACTTCAGTTATCACCTGAGTTGCTCCATGAGCATGCAGTCTGATGTTTCCCTTCCCGATGACATCCATTTTTGTGTTATTGCCGAGTTTCACCACATGCCTGAAGGTTTCGTCAAGCTCAAGAAACCACCTTTTATCACCACTCATGTGGTTACTGCAGCCGGAGTCGAGGAACCACACCTCCTCTCTCTTGGAATTATGCATTTCAACATAAGACATGAGCAGCAGTTCTTGATCTCCATCGTGCTCAGCATAATTGACATTCTTCTCCCAACTAGGACACTCATATTGAAAGTGTCATAATTTGTGGCAAATGTAGCATTCTACAGTTGCCTTATTGAACTGTTGCCGACCCCTTCCTCTTCCTCTTCCTCGAAACACACCTCTGCCTCTAGTTCCAGACTTCTCTTCTGAACTGACCTTCAGTGCTTGTTCTTCAATTTCATGCCCAACCATTCTTTGCTCGTGCACCAATAGACTACTCTGCAGTTCATCTATTGTCAAAGTATCCAAGTTGTTGGATTCTTCAATAGAGCAGACCACATAGTCAAACTTAGTGGTCATGGATCTCAAAATCTTCTCGATAATCACCACCTGCTCCATGGTTTCTCCCTGTATCTTCATCTTGTTGGCAATTGTGAGAGTCCTGCCGAAGTATTCATCCACCTTTTCTCCTTCCTTCATCTGCAAGACTTCGAATTCTCTTCTGAGTCTCTGAAGTTGAGCACGCTCGACTCTGTTGCTGCCTTGATACTTTTGCCTCATGGAATCCCAAATGTTCTTGGCCGTATCTTTGTTGAGAATGGTTTCCATGATTGTACGGTCAATAGCTTGAAAGAGATAGTTCTTCACTTTGAGATCCTTAAGCTTTTCTGTCTCAATGGCCTTCAGTTGTGCTTCTGTCAACACAAATCCACTCTCTGCTACTGTGATGCCTGTCTCGACCAACTGCCAATACTCTTTTGACCTCAAAAAATTCTCCATCAACATGGCCCAGTGAGCATAGTGGCCATCGAATTTTGGTATAGAAGGCTGCACAAAAGTGCCTTCTGAAGTCATTCTCTCTCTCCCTTTTTTATTTTTCACTCTTTCTCTAAAAAATCTGCTATTTCTTAATCACTCAAGATTAGGCCCCGTGGTGGAGCTCTGATACCACTTGTTGGAAGCTTAAACTCAATCACAGAAGAACTCAAGAGTTTGGTGCTCAAAAGCTTATTTTATTAATGAATCAACCTTGGATTTATATAGCCTTTTACAAACAGAAATGATAACAAACTACAGCCATGTTATCCATGACCTACAAACGTGGTTAACTAGAGGAAGAACAGTTCAATCCCTACAAACTAGGATGTTATTAACAAGAAAATAACAAACACGATAATAAAGAGATAAGTCACAATGACTTAGTCAGAGAGGCCCAACATGAGATTGGAGTCCCAAGTCTTTACGGTTTAATTATAATTACATATATAATTGTGAAACTTTGAAGCCCTTAAATAAATAGCAGTAGTTGGTTCACAGCCAAATTTCTCCTCGCTGCCTCGCACAAGCATTGAACACTGATTAAACCAGCCCATCGAAGATCCAACTGAATGGAACCGGCGGAGACGCCTTGGCCATTGCCTGAGCCCGCACTGCCAATTTCCTCAATTTTGGAACACAATTACAGACATAGTCCTGCGCCTTCCTCCCCTCGCCGGAAAGGCCATATGTGACCTTATCCACGTTCCACCTTGTAATGAAGAACTCTAACATATCTGCATAATCACTACCGGTATACAGGCCCATTCGTTGGGACACGCTAGAGAAGTGATGGAAAAGTTTCCTATCCTTACCATCAAACATCATGCTCGCTGGCATTGTGATGTTCTTTCTCATCATATCAGCAAGTGCAAGCATCGTCGTGTCGGGGTCCACATCGAAAAGTTTCTTGGTGATCCTCGTGTAGGCCTCCTCATGGCGTCTCTCGTCGGAAGATATGATTCCACAGATCTTGGCAAGGTTCGTGTCTCCAAATATCTTAGCTTGCTTAGCAGCGTTGCTGTGTGAAATGGCAGTTGCTTTCTCTTGAAATGAAGCGTAGATGGGCCCAAGATAAGGATTGCCCTCTAGGCCCGTATCCTGTGTATATAGATAGAAGATGGATGCATGTATCAGAGTAAATAGGCCCCAAAATACTAGTATGTTGGTTTTGCATTCCTTTATCTTAGAGGAGTTATGTTGTAGGGATCGATGTAAATGGGTGGGATTCAAATCCAAATCCAAAGTTGTTTTCACAGGATGGAGCAAGATTTGAGGTAGAAATCCCATGTCTTGGATCCAGACAAGTTGAGATCCAGTTAGCAAGAAGTTTACGATCAGCCTTCATATATTCAAATAGATGGATACCCATCGACATCTCAATGCCCCCGTTAGAGTGTGGCAGCCAGTTACATATAAAATATATATCCATACATGGAACATGAAGTTCTACGTACGTCGAAAATTCCTAGATGACCCAAATTGCAAATTCTGATATTGGACCAAAATCTGAACTCAGTCTTCAACTCGGATTTAAGTTTTTTATTAGAAGTTTATGCCTAATAAGGACCCAAATTAGAACCCCCAAATACATTAATTTGGCTGTAGTAAATCATATTTTTATAACAATTTTCACCTTCGAGATGGCTGATACTTTGTGTTTGCAATCCACCTCGCAGGGTCTACTTGGATGCATTTCTATTATAGAGGTTGGGATAGATGAAAATGCATCTTTGTGGATAAGAGTCGTGTAAAAAAAAAATCGGCTGCATTCTTTTGATTTAATGCCTATAATTTTAATGATCTTTTAACTATAGTTTTTTTTTATAGTCCCAATCCAACCAACAGTGAGTAAGGGTTTCATGAATATAAAATTGGACATGGTTGCAAATAATGGGAGAGTGTGAAAGTAGCCCAACTGATCAAAGGTTGGACCAAGTGGGCCCGGCCCATCAAGCAGGACTGCACATGCATTATGCTAGTAGAAGCAAATTCCCGTATGTGTGTGAGGGATCCGGATCCCCTGTTTCGTCCAAACAGGGGATCCTTGTTTGGATGAAACAGGGGCCGCCACGCGTGGGGGCGAAAGGGGGGTGGATGAAAGAAAAAGTTAAATTTTCTTTTCTCCGCCCCCGCATGTGGCTGCCCCTGGTTCGTCCAAACAGGGATCCCCTGTTTGGACGAAATAGGGGATCCTCTTCCATGTGTGAGTAACTGGTCATAGTGGCGGAACCAAGGGGGGGCTGGCAGGGGCCATGGCCCCCCCATAGTTTTTGAAAACCCCCTTCTCTATTTTGAAAATTTTATTAATTTTTATATATGGCCCCTCCAAAATTTCTAGAAACCCCTTTATTCTTTAAAAAACTTTATGAATTCTTACATGTGGCCCCTCTAGATTTTCTAAAAACTCATTCTTCTTTAGAACATTTTATAGTTTTTTACACATGGACCCTCAAGATTTTCAAAAAAAAACTACTACAAGTTTTAAAAAACTACATGTGTTTTTCATATGTGGGACCCAAAAAAGATTTTCTATATAGTGGCCCCCCCAAGGAAGAATTTTTGGGTCCGCCCCTGACTGGTCAATGTTTGGGTTTGGGACGTTGGGTCTCTACATTGGATATCACCTTAATTCGTCTCTCCAAGAACCCAAAATGAAAATAAAAAATCAATTAAAAGAAACAAACTCAAGTTACCATCCCAAAGCCAATGAGATATTGAATGGTCTTCTCTATCTGTTTCATGTCTACCCTTCCACACAAGTAGAGATACTTGTTAAGTAGGTCTCCATGCCTGTTCTCTTCAGCAGCCCATGATCTTGCCCACACTGCCCATGGAGAAGTGCTTCCACCCGTCTCATCACGGATCGCATCAAGGGTATTGAACATCGTTAGATATGTTGGGAGGGCTTCTTCTGTGATCATGTGACCCACCAGACAAACGAAATATTCATCAGGAATGTCAGATGCTCGCTTCTTTATCTCTCTGGCCTGATCATAGAAGTCTTCTGAGCAAGGGTCGGGCAGGAAATCCTGTGGCTGCCATGACTTCTCAACTGGTTTCAACAGAGGCAAGATGTTCTGATCAACCCATTCTTCCATTGAATTGAAAATCTCAACTTTCTCAGGAGACAGAGACATTAAATAAGTAGCTGTGTTTTGCATGTCACATGAGCTCAAGTGGTGCTTCTTGTTCCCAACATGCCTACAATGTATATATATACATCAAAGGATCATTAACAAACGTGAAATAAGAACAAGTTGTCACCTTTTTTGTTGCCTATGCGGGGGGTGTCAGAAATTTCAAAAAAAAAAAAAAAAAAAAAACTTATGGAATGATTTGATATAGAAAAATAAAAACTTAAATCTACAGTAAAGAGAATTGAAAGGCCTCCATTTCATACAAACTATGAGCAGATTTTGCTGGAGAGAGAGAGAGAGAGAGAGAGAGAGAGAGAGGGAGGCGAAAAAATTGGGATTGATGCAGGAAGAGGGGACACTTACTTGGGATTTGGTTGTAAGACAGATGACATGAAAAATCGAGGAGAGATATGCTTAGAGAAAGGGAAAGGGGAGTCCTGAGGCTAGAAGAGGAAAATTCTGTGCCATGTTCTCTTGTTTTCTTCTTTCCTTGCTAGAAATGAAGGATGAGATGAAGAGGAGATACAAAAGGACATGCATATCAGTCTTTATAATCTGGGGATTTGTAGAACAAGCGTCAGTGCTCAGAAACTGTAAAACTCAACCCAACTTACTACGTCATTGAGTCGAGTCAACTCAAAGGCTCGATTGAGTTATATCCAAGCCATCTGAACAAAAGCTCAGTATAAAAATACACAATACAAACGCTTTTATATAAAACTTCACTGAAACCCTTCAACTGAGTTTACAACAAGTTGTAATGGGGTCAACCGCGTGTTTAATCAGTTTGTGATATCTTCAAGTATATTTCATCGAGTCAAGTCGACATGGTCGAGTGAGGCTGAGTCAAATGAGTGGTGGTACTTGGACCGCCGGGTGTGGGGGGGGGGGGGGGGGGGGGGGGGGGGGAATGGACATTTTCAAGTCAAATAGAGTTTCCAAGCACTACATTACCCTCACACGCACATGGTCATTACTAGGTGAGAGCTGCTACATGGCCCGACTGGGGGACCGATCCCTGGCCCGGTCCCCCAGGGTCGGGCCAGAGTAATGCTACTTGGACAAACTTTTTGGCCAGAATTTTGGCCAACCCATATGGTTTCCATTGAATATCATAGTGATATTCAATGGAAACCATATGGGTTGGCCAAAATTCTGGCCAAAAAGTTTGTCCAAATAGACTTTTTGTATAGACTTTGTGTTACTAGGTAGGGACTAGGGAGCTCCTCTCACACGAGATAGACAACTTTCAGCAGCTTCACTATTCCAGCAGATTAATTATTCCAGCATAGTAGAGTTTCACAATATTCTTGGATCACAATTAGCTTTTTTTTTTTTTTTTCAGATAATTTTTTATTTGATTTGTAAACAAAGACAAAGTTTTAACAAATTGATTTGTAACGTTTATTCACAAATTCTATATCTCAATTTTTTTTATTTTAGTGATAAATTTTGCTTCGACTAGGAAATTTGGCGTGTTCAGCATCATTCTACGAATCTTTCATTCTAAAAATGAATAAAAACAAAACTTATTTGGCATGCATTTTGTGAGAGAGATAATATAAAGAGAGAGAGGGTAAGGAGATAGCAAGTGAGAAATTTTATAAATGTGCAGTAAAACAGTTTTGTAAAAAGATGTATTTCTCTCACTGTCTGCGTTCTAGGAGAGAGTGTATATTATATTGCCTTACTATCAATCTGACATTACACGGCATATACATGGTTTCATACGTCACACATTCGGTTTGCATGAGTTGTATATACAGTTTTTGCATGGGTTACAGGAGTTGTATACATGTTTTCTAGTCGGCCAAGATCATCTTTTGAAATGGCAAATCAGTATTTTAGTTCGCCCAGTCTAAGATTTTGAAATTATGCATATAAGGGTAAAAGAGATGGGAAAAGTGTATGTTATTTTTCACTGATAACCGATGGTGGTTGGAAGTCTACTAATTTGGGAGACACGAAATGTATTAAAAACGAAAATGCAGGAGCCTACAGGGGCGGAGCCAGGATTTTATCTTGGGGGGGGGCCAAAACTTGAATAAAATTTTATTTCACCAATTATTATAACTATCATATTTTAAAGTTTCCTTTTTGACATAGTTATAAGTTCAACCATGATTTTGTTCCTTGAAAATGCTGGACATAGAAAAGACGGCGTGTAAAATTTTAACCACTGAAGATGAGAGATTAATGGAAAAAAAGAGGAGATGAACAAAATAAAGAAGGAAGAGCTGAAGAGGGTTAGGGCTTAAGATTGGAGTCTGGAGAGGTTTTCGAAAGTTAAAAGGGTTGGGAGTGGGGGCCGGGGTGGGGTGGGGTTTAACTTAGAAAAAAAATCCAAAAACCTTGGGAGGGGGGGCCATTTTGGTGTTTTAAAAGACTTTTTCAAAAAAAAAAAAAAAAAAAAAAAACTTTTTCAAAGGCTGGGGGGGGCCTGGCCTCTACACAGTTCCGCCACTGGGAGCCTATGTGCAAAAACTAAAACCTCATGGGCTAATTATTTACAAATCCTATAAACCATGGGGTACAAAGACGTTCTGATCAACCCATTCTTCCATTGATTTGAAAAGCAAAACTTTCTCAGGAGACGTGGACATGGAATTAGCGGCAGTGTTTTGCATCTCACATGAGCATAACTGGTGCTTCATGTTCACAACATTCCTGCATTGTATAGACACCAAAAGTTCATGAACAAACTTTTGAAAGTCAGAGCTAGTTGACACCTTTTTGTTGCCTATATATATATGGGGTTGTAAGAAATTTTACTTACGAAATTATGAAATGGTTTTAGTTTGGGAAGAGAGAATAACCCACAGCTTGTCACCCAAAGTATGCTAATATGAGCAGATTCTGCCGCACAGAGGAGCACGGAAGTGGTTTGGGCGGGGCGGGGGCGCTGTTGCGCGCTACTACATTAAGCAAAACAAAATTGAATTGAAGTAGGAAGAGAGAATACTCACTTGGGATTTTGGTGTAAGACAGATGACATGAAAAATGTCGGGGAGCTATGGTTAGAGAGAGAGAAAGGGAGCCCTGAGGCTAGAAAAGGAAACTTCAGTGCCATCTTCTCCCTTCTTTTTTTTCTTTCTTTCCCTGCTTGAACTGAAGGATGGAATGAAGAGGAGATGCAAAAGGACTTGCATATCAGTCTCTACTAAATGGGGTATTTATAGAATAATCACCTCGAGTGCCCAAAAACTAGAAAACTCAACCCAATTGAGTTAACTCAAATACTCGAGTGAGTCATAATCAAGCCTTCACACCAAAATCTCGGTATAAAAAATACACAATACAATGCTTTTAAATAAAATTTCACTTGCCAACAAACTTATAGTTGAGCAGTGTCGTCGGTACCTTAATACCACGCACATGTAAGGGATCGATCATTGAGTCAGTAGGTCTTCAAATTGGTAGTATCATTCCAGGCTAATAGTCCAACCTACCATATAATAAAATTAAATCTCATTGAGCCCATTTAACTGAGTTTATACAAAGCTGTAACCGAGTCAACCAAGTTCAATCATGTTGTAATAGCTTCAAGTATTTCATGGCCGAGTCAGCCTGAGTCAAGTAGAGTTTGTAAGCACTAGTTTATCCTCCCTTGCACATGGTCATTATTAGGTAGGTAAACTCGTGGCATTTATCATGAGCTTCTCTCTTGTTACACCCAGACCCAAATTAACCTTAATTAGTGCTAATTAATGGAGTTCTAGCTAAATCAATTGTATTTAATCACCATCTCTCATGAGATAGACAACTTCCAGCTGATTCACTATTCCAGCAGATTAGCTATTCCGGCAGAGTAGAATATCACATTCGTCAATCACAATTTTTTTTTCAGATATTTTTTAACTTGTAAACAAAGAAATTTTTTTAACAAATTGATTTTTGACGTTTATTAAGAAATCCTAAATCCTAATTTTTCTTTCGGTGAAAAGTTTTGATGGAAATTAGGCATGTTCGGCATTATTTTAGGAATCTTTCATTCCGAAAATGAATGAAGAAAGACTTATTTGACAGGTATTTTGTTAGAGAGATAATCTAGAGAGAATGAGAGGAGCGAGATAGCGAGTAAGATTTTATAGATGTGAAAAAAGGGAGAGAGAGAGAGAGGGAGAGAGAGAGAGAATGTCACATCCCGGACCCGAGAATCCCTTGTTTAGGGTGGTTCCCAAGGTGTGACACACGTACTCCCGTGAACTCACATTTGTTCCGGACCAAATCCGAATTCACGAAGGAGAAAATTCCACATCTTACGTGTGAGGATTACTCACTGACACCTGTCAATGCACATTTATCTGCGGAAACATGTACAATATCAAAATTTAAAGCCATGATCAGTCCAATTATATTGTCATTTCTCTTTAACAAAACTACTGACTTAAATATCTTAAATGCATAATACATAAGGAACAACTAGTAGATGTTTATCTCCAAGGAATGTATTCCTAATTCAATGCCAAATAAACTAATGATGTATATTACCTTAAATTAAATTCCTAATCTCAAACTCAAGATTTCTTTTCTGATTCGTACTCCCGTAATCATAGCTAACCGTTGAGCTTACCAATTAACCTCAAATTTGAATGACTAACTTCCTTTGGTGTCTTGAATCCCTGTGACACCAAGAGTAGTATCTCAAATACAACGATTTGGCAAGTATAGGCAATATAAGAAATCACATAATGTTATCAAAAGTGAATTTAAGACAAGTAAATGTAATTTTGGAATGTCAATGATAAGTATCAACTACGCAAATTGTGCAAAGATCGAATAATTATGCTGATGAATCAATAAATAAGAAAACATACTAATATGGCTACTACTTTAAGCTCATCCTCTCAAAGAGAGCAAATCTAGTTGGGATGTCACCAGCGGCCCGGCCAAAGGCTAACTGGCTACCCGATTTTTGGAGTTCCGGTGCTCCATATGACTTACTGCAGTAGTCTCTCAAATACGAACCCAAGTGCTGGCCCCGTCGGGCGTCACAGGGTCGAAGCTAAGTAGTGCCGACTCAATCGAATCAAATAAATCAAATTTATAAGTGGATTTGAGAGAGTTTATATTTCAACTGTCTATAATCAAATCAAGTTCTATTCTCAAATCAAATCAAATACTAATCTCAAATCAAATCAAATACTCATCTCAATCCATATTAAATTTCAAGACTGAATCGATATACAATATTTGACGAATAATGGCGAATTTCGAATAATGAAACCTCAAAAGAGATTGACAATGACATAACTCATTTAATTATAATGATTGATCTACCAACGAAGATATAACTCAATATGCAATGCAACAATTTAAGGAATCAAGGAGTTTTACTATCCATTACTCACCTATTTATTTTAGTCTCTCACCGTCCAACACAAGGTAAGTTTAGCAACTCAATGTATTACTACTTTTGTTGATGTCACTATGTATAAGAGGTACATTGAGTTTCTAAACGAACCCTAGTGGCATAGTATTAGACTAATAATTATCCATTAGACTCATTTATAAGGTTAAGGGTTCCATTTCTAAGGTCCTAATATTTTAAATATTTCCTAAATTCCTATGGAAATGAGGGTAAGCACCAAAAATCCATAAATGAAGGATTAAGGAGGGTTGGAAGGCACTAAAATTAATACTCCACTTAATTTGGCTCAAAATAACCTAAAAATGGGTTTTAGTCCACTCTACAGAGGTTTAAGAAAAAGGGGTCCAGCAGCACTGTGTGCTAGAGCACACAGAATCCAGCAGCTCTGTGCGCTCGAGCGCAGCTCTGCGCGCTCGAGCGCGCAGTGCAGAATTCCAGCCCGGAATTCTGCTGCTGCGTTTCTCTTTCCCTTCTCTTCCCCTACTTCTTCCACCACAGTTCCTGCATACAATAGAGCCTCCTTGCTCTCCTTACAATACATATAAATGTCTCCCTTCCATTTCATTAATTAAACATAAAACATACAATCATTCATTTAAAGGAAACTAAGAACATTGAGTATATATTATTGAATCAATGAAATCAACATAATGGAAATTCTTCTTATGCATATACTTGCTTCAATTTTAAGCTTTCCAAAATCTCTTCTACTCTCTTGGTTTAAAGAACTTTAAAAATCCCCAAATATTCAAACCCTAGGCACAATACACATGAAAATCACATGAATATGAATGCATTTCCATCACAAGAGTCTTTTAACTCTAATACAACTCAAAAATCCAAACAAAAAGAGGTTGGAACCTACCTCTTATAATAATTCCGAATTTGAATTTGGAGAAGAAATGGTTTCTTGAACCAAGAGGTGGAGATGAACAAGAAGAAGGAGATGAAGAGGAAGATGATCTCCACACTTGTTTTCACTTGCACAAAATGCTAGAGTGATTGAAGAAGGAAAGGAAATTGAAAGGAAGAAGAGAAGAAGAGCTTAACATGAATTTTAAATCCAATTCTTACATTATTGAATACTAAGAATCATGAGTAAACATAGAAATTAACAACATGTAAATTCATATCATGCTTTTACTTGCCTCATTTTAGCCTTCCAAGCTATTCTTTAATCCTTTGCTCCAATTAACCAAAAACCCCCAAATATCAAGCCCTAATCACAAAACACATGGGAAATGCTAATGAATATGCAAATATGACTCCAATAGAGTCCCTTGACTCTATTTCAACTCAAAATACAAAGAAAGATGGGGTTTAATTCTTACCTTGACAATAATTCCGAATTTGGAAAGAGTTGGAGATAATGGAGATGGGTTCTTGTCAACAAATGAAGGTAAAGAGGGTGGAGAAGATGAAGATGGAGAAGAAGAAGACTCCAACTAATTGTCTTTCAACCACATGCACCAATTGATTTGAAAAGAGAAAAAGGAATGGGAGGAAAGAAATTGTGGAAGAAGCTCTCCCAGCACAGTGAAACGAATGGGATAGTTGAGTGGTTTAAAAGGATAAGGATGGGTTCTTTTAAGGGTGCCTAATTTGCAAAGAAGTCCATGGGTTTTGTGTATTTCCATAATGAGTCAAATGATGGCCTATTTTAGCAACGGTTGATCAAATGAAAGGAAGTTAAATACGAAAATCGACAAGCTCGTCGAAATACACACGATGATGTCAAAAGGATGTGCATCTGATGAAATTTGGAAAAATCATAATTTACATAAACTACCTTAATTAGTCACTAAGTATGATTAAATTAACTAAAACACACTTGATTAGCATTAAACAAGATCGGTTCGGGTTGGGGTGTAACATTCTCCCCCTCTAGGAATCATTCGGTCCTCCGAATGAACCTTCCGGCGTAAATAGTTCGGAGTAGTGCTGTGACTTGTCCTTCGATTTTCCTACAGGGCTTCCTCTGGTCTATGACGATCCCCAAGGAGGTTTACTCAACGAATGGTCCTCATCCTCAACACTTGTTCTTTCTCATCAATGATACGGAATAGAAGTCAACGTATGTTGTCAGATTTGGTTTAAACTTTACGACCTTTTAACATGGTCATGTGGATTACATCCTAATTATTGTATGATATGGCTGTAAGCCCGATTTATAGTTAAGTCATTGACTTCATCATGAATCCGACACCATCCAACGTAACGAGATGTCACTTGTTTCTGGTCTCAACTTTGTGATGCTTTCACTTTCTTACTACAGAATTCTTATCTTAGCTTGATACTTGCCCGCGTAGCTCTCCTGCTTACTCCGATTGCCTCCGATACCTTGGTGCAAGTTGAAGATTGATTTCTACACACTGACGTCTGCGTTAATTACTAACAAGAAGTTCGGTTTGAGTAGTGTTGAGAATAACGTGAAAGTTGTTTTAGAAAACCTCATGATATATCATGTCCATACTCGCGTGGGAAAGTTCTTGTTGCGAACTGGTACTAAGTCACTTCTACCTTGCTCTAACTGGAAGCTAAACTTGTACAAATGTTTTTTTTTTTTTTTTTTTTTTTTTTTTTTATCTATGGATCATCCACCCTGACTAGTCATTAGTTGTGTATAACGCGCATGACAAGGATTCAACTGATCTTATGGTCCACTAAATAACAACTAAACCAAGAATAAAGTAACTAATCTAGTTAGACGCTTAAGGTGTTAAATTTTAATATCACTTGTGAAGCTAATCTCTTTATCCCTCTTTCGTTCGTAATCCTAGATAATCGAGGTTTACAATTGGCCAACTTAGATTATATTGTATCGACCATTGGTCAAGTTCTATGATATTAGTCACAAATGTTAGCTCAAATGTAACCATGGTTATTACCTATTTCAGATAAGTCTGATCTTCACATCTAACAATTAAATTCCTTAACAAATCCAACCGCTACACATGCTCACTGAGGAGGTTGTATTCTATTTCAACTAGTCTATCATATATCTGAGCTTTATAGTAATAGCAAAAAGGTTATCACAACCTACAACTTTCAATTCACAAGCATTAGGGCGACTAACTTCGGCTAACATCGAAGGGAAATGCAATCTCAATGCTAACACTGAGTAGCTAAAGTTCAGATCTGGTCGTGTTAATTCTAAGAGTTCAAGGTTGAAACTGGCTATCCTAGTTCTATAAAATCATCAACGACTCAAATCACAATACAATTGTTCTTAATACCAGTCTCTAACGAATTAGAATTCGTCGACTAATATTCTCATCACATATACTAGCTAAGGAAAGTAGTAGTCTATCTCAAATTCGAATTCCACTAAGAAGTATGATAGGGTCAAAGTTCTACGGTTGGAACAGCTAAATGACTAACTTATTTGAAATGATAGGCGTAAGAATATTGTTCTAGAAGCCAATCTGTTGTGATCTTACACTATTCCTAAGCAATCAAAGTGATGGTTCTAGCCACACTAATTTTGTTGGATCGACCACCACTATAGTCTTGTCTAATCAACACATCATTTATCTCAAATAGACTCAACTAATCACATTTCAGACTCAAACTTGCTAGGGAAGTTATTCACAACCCATTTGTTTGTCTCATCTTCAATCTCTCGTTCATTAAAGGTATCACTAAGCCTTAAGTTAATCTCAGCGTAAAGATTCTAAACCGTATGGTCCACTTTTACTCAGGTTTTTTTTTTTTTTTTTTTTTTTTACCCTCTTGGTTACATTCATCATAACCTAATCCCATCTTTTATTATTTCTGACCCAAATCATAATCTTAGTATAGATCAAAGTCTCTTAGTATGTGGGTCTATTTCTAAAGGTATTTCTAGCATTACTTCTATGGCCAAGTCTATTTGTCAAAAAAAGTAGCGATTTTGAATACTCATATAGGATAACATCTGGGAAATCTAACCAGTTGTAAATAGATTTCTAACTACTTAAGTGGTTTATCTTTTACAATGACTATGGAATTCTCTCAACTCCCGCAACTTACTTCCTATGCTTAAGAGTCAAAATCCCTGGCATACGAATTATTTCAGTCTAAGACTTACTTGTCTATAGTCTTGTCAAAAGTCTAAGTAAGCAAGGTCTTGAAACTAACTATATAGAGTCTAACAACTCTGTATCCGTTTGATCACTAACATACAACATCATTACTCATGCTAACCACATTCATTTGAAATCTCTATTTCTTAGTTGAGATCACTGTGACCTAAGTCAAGTGATGGCATTGCACGGAGCCATGGTGAAGATACACTGTTGACGGTGAAATTGAGCCCTAGACTCAAAACTCACAAGATCACTTAGGGATAAAAGCCCAAAAGTAAGTTCAGAAGCACACTACTCAACATTTAATATAGCATAGTTTACAATCAAACATCCATCCTTCAACTTTCTCACTAAAATTTCTAAGTAAATCCCATCAATAAAACCTCAAATTACTAAAGTGACTAAACTACTCGTTAAAATAAGCAAGTCATTCTTGGCGGGGCCCATTAGTGGGTCCTTTGCTCTTGGGTGCATCATCTAGTCTCTTAGGACTACTATGATTAATCCTATACCACTACTGGGGTCAATACTAGAGTTATCTCTAAATTAACTGGGTGAAATCTATCTTTGTCATAATTGAAAATTCTTGCTCTTACTAAATGAAGAGGTTCAACAAATTTCACAGGTTACTAAGGTACCCCTTAGTCACTAAAGTTACCTTGACCTTTCAGAATAAATCTAGGGAATTATTAATTGTTACAACTAATTCATCTACCATAAGACTTCAACTAATTGGATATTCAACTGTTGCTAGGATCCTTAATTCTACACCTGTACTAAAATCACAGATCTATAGGTCACTATACTTTGGAGTAATCTATATTTCCTCGATGGTTTACTACCTAGGAAATATCTTATCAACTCACATCCACTAAGATCTTTCCTAACTTCCCAGTGCTCAACTTTTCAGTTTCAAACTATGAAACTCCTTAACCTATATCTCATATTAGGTTGATGTGCTGCCTACTACCAATAACCTATCATGATGTCATTAGGAAGGCAACCTAAGATTGTACGGTCCCCCCCCCCCCCTTTTTTTTTTTTTTTTTTTTTTTTTGAAAATCACAGAGTGTGACTCAGTGATAGAGTGTGTGAAACAATGAGTCAATCAAAGATTATATTCAAAAGTACTATTATCATCTCACCTTCTTCCACAACGTTTGTCGTTTTAGTACCCTCTAGGGCCGTAGCGTATCCACGTCTGTCCTCCGTTGAACCAGTCTCTGCTGTAATGGCATCTACTCACCTCGAGTTGTATTCTGGCTCTTGCGGTTTTACATTGATTCGTGCGGTTTATCTAGGTGGCATCTTTTATAATTCAGATTACTCAATATACAATTAGATAAACATTCATAAACAATCTTCAAAATAAAATTCCCAACGTCCTATCGTGTCCTCACCACGTCTCTTAAGGTTTCTAAGTCTTTTAGAAAAGACTTTTCAGGGCTCTGATACCATACTTACGTATGTCACATCCCGGACCCGAGAATCCCTTGTTTAGGGTGGTTCCCAAGGTGTGACACACGTACTCCCGTGAACTCACATTTGTTCCGGACCAAATCCGAATTCACGAAGGAGAAAATTCCACATCTTACGTGTGAGGATTACTCACTGACACCTGTCAATGCACATTTATCTGCGGAAACATGTACAATATCAAAATTTAAAGCCATGATCAGTCCAATTATATTGTCATTTCTCTTTAACAAAACTACTGACTTAAATATCTTAAATGCATAATACATAAGGAACAACTAGTAGATGTTTATCTCCAAGGAATGTATTCCTAATTCAATGCCAAATAAACTAATGATGTATATTACCTTAAATTAAATTCCTAATCTCAAACTCAAGATTTCTTTTCTGATTCGTACTCCCGTAATCATAGCTAACCGTTGAGCTTACCAATTAACCTCAAATTTGAATGACTAACTTCCTTTGGTGTCTTGAATCCCTGTGACACCAAGAGTAGTATCTCAAATACAACGATTTGGCAAGTATAGGCAATATAAGAAATCACATAATGTTATCAAAAGTGAATTTAAGACAAGTAAATGTAATTTTGGAATGTCAATGATAAGTATCAACTACGCAAATTGTGCAAAGATCGAATAATTATGCTGATGAATCAATAAATAAGAAAACATACTAATATGGCTACTACTTTAAGCTCATCCTCTCAAAGAGAGCAAATCTAGTTGGGATGTCACCAGCGGCCCGGCCAAAGGCTAACTGGCTACCCGATTTTTGGAGTTCCGGTGCTCCATATGACTTACTGCAGTAGTCTCTCAAATACGAACCCAAGTGCTGGCCCCGTCGGGCGTCACAGGGTCGAAGCTAAGTAGTGCCGACTCAATCGAATCAAATAAATCAAATTTATAAGTGGATTTGAGAGAGTTTATATTTCAACTGTCTATAATCAAATCAAGTTCTATTCTCAAATCAAATCAAATACTAATCTCAAATCAAATCAAATACTCATCTCAATCCATATTAAATTTCAAGACTGAATCGATATACAATATTTGACGAATAATGGTGAATTTCGAATAATGAAACCTCAAAAGAGATTGACAATGACATAACTCATTTAATTATAATGATTGATCTACCAACGAAGATATAACTCAATATGCAATGCAACAATTTAAGGAATCAAGGAGTTTTACTATCCATTACTCACCTATTTATTTTAGTCTCTCACCGTCCAACACAAGGTAAGTTTAGCAACTCAATGTATTACTACTTTTGTTGATGTCACTATGTATAAGAGGTACATTGAGTTTCTAAACGAACCCTAGTGGCATAGTATTAGACTAATAATTATCCATTAGACTCATTTATAAGGTTAAGGGTTCCATTTCTAAGGTCCTAATATTTTAAATATTTCCTAAATTCCTATGGAAATGAGGGTAAGCACCAAAAATCCATAAATGAAGGATTAAGGAGGGTTGGAAGGCACTAAAATTAATACTCCACTTAATTTGGCTCAAAATAACCTAAAAATGGGTTTTAGTCCACTCTACAGAGGTTTAAGAAAAAGGGGTCCAGCAGCACTGTGTGCTAGAGCACACAGAATCCAGCAGCTCTGTGCGCTCGAGCGCAGCTCTGCGCGCTCGAGCGCGCAGTGCAGAATTCCAGCCCGGAATTCTGCTGCTGCGTTTCTCTTTCCCTTCTCTTCCCCTACTTCTTCCACCACAGTTCCTGCATACAATAGAGCCTCCTTGCTCTCCTTACAATACATATAAATGTCTCCCTTCCATTTCATTAATTAAACATAAAACATACAATCATTCATTTAAAGGAAACTAAGAACATTGAGTATATATTATTGAATCAATGAAATCAACATAATGGAAATTCTTCTTATGCATATACTTGCCTCAATTTTAAGCTTTCCAAAATCTCTTCTACTCTCTTGGTTTAAAGAACTTTAAAAATCCCCAAATATTCAAACCCTAGGCACAATACACATGAAAATCACATGAATATGAATGCATTTCCATCACAAGAGTCTTTTAACTCTAATACAACTCAAAAATCCAAACAAAAAGAGGTTGGAACCTACCTCTTATAATAATTCCGAATTTGAATTTGGAGAAGAAATGGTTTCTTGAACCAAGAGGTGGAGATGAACAAGAAGAAGGAGATGAAGAGGAAGATGATCTCCACACTTGTTTTCACTTGCACAAAATGCTAGAGTGATTGAAGAAGGAAAGGAAATTGAAAGGAAGAAGAGAAGAAGAGCTTAACATGAATTTTAAATCCAATTCTTACATTATTGAATACTAAGAATCATGAGTAAACATAGAAATTAACAACATGTAAATTCATATCATGCTTTTACTTGCCTCATTTTAGCCTTCCAAGCTATTCTTTAATCCTTTGCTCCAATTAACCAAAAACCCCCAAATATCAAGCCCTAATCACAAAACACATGGGAAATGCTAATGAATATGCAAATATGACTCCAATAGAGTCCCTTGACTCTATTTCAACTCAAAATACAAAGAAAGATGGGGTTTAATTCTTACCTTGACAATAATTCCGAATTTGGAAAGAGTTGGAGATAATGGAGATGGGTTCTTGTCAACAAATGAAGGTAAAGAGGGTGGAGAAGATGAAGATGGAGAAGAAGAAGACTCCAACTAATTGTCTTTCAACCACATGCACCAATTGATTTGAAAAGAGAAAAAGGAATGGGAGGAAAGAAATTGTGGAAGAAGCTCTCCCAGCACAGTGAAACGAATGGGATAGTTGAGTGGTTTAAAAGGATAAGGATGGGTTCTTTTAAGGGTGCCTAATTTGCAAAGAAGTCCATGGGTTTTGTGTATTTCCATAATGAGTCAAATGATGGCCCATTTTAGCAACGGTTGATCAAATGAAAGGAAGTTAAATACGAAAATCGACAAGCTCGTCGAAATACACACGATGATGTCAAAAGGATGTGCATCTGATGAAATTTGGAAAAATCATAATTTACATAAACTACCTTAATTAGTCACTAAGTATGATTAAATTAACTAAAACACACTTGATTAGCATTAAACAAGATCGGTTCGGGTTGGGGTGTAACAGAGAATGTTTTCTTCTATTTCCCATTTGGTAGAAACATAGAAATGCTTTTAAGAAACAAAGCCTAGAGATTTCAGAAAGAGAGTTTTTCTTTGCTTTTAGTTGCAAGCCTGAGTAATAAAATGAAGGGGGTTAGTCATGGCCGTAATTTTCTGCTGTGGAGCTGCAAAGCCTATTAGGATTTATCTGTCTTGTCAATGCTTGAATGTAATGATGATTAATTTATTATTTTTGAGCTTTGTTGTTTCCTGATACCTGGGTTGTGGGCTTTAGTTTTAATTGACTAGGTTTGATCTTGATCCTATGATTGTTGTACTATAGATTTTAGTTTTTACTAAATCCCTAAGCTTGCCTTTCAATAAAAATGAAAATTTAAGTTTTAATTTCCTAATTTCAGATAATTTTTCTTTATTAAGAGACTTACTTCTTCCTAAGATCTGGATTTTTATAATTAGTTATCAAGAAATGATTTTGAAATCTTTATATCTACAAAATATGGATCTGAGTTTGTTTTTATAGAAGAAATTCTTTTTTTGGTGATATTAAGTCAAAATAAACATATTCCCATATACTAAATAAGATTTTATAACCTTAATTTTATTTTTCACAAATAATTTTCCTTTTGCATTGAGATATTTCTTATTGGGATCTAAATATCTTCAAAATAATGACTTTTTATTTGAAAAGAAGAATTTATAAAGTTTTTTTAGATTTAATAAGAAAGTATTTTGAATTCTAAATGACTCTGAGAAAGTAACATTCACAAAAAAAAAAAAAAATCTGACTTTGAGAAAGAAGTTTTGATTAGCAAGAAAGATTTACATTTCACTTAGAGGTTTTTTCTCCAGTTTTATTTTTATTTTATTTTTCTAGTTATGAAGTTAAATATCAATTTGGTTTCTGAAAATTCTATATGGGGCTACCAGAATGGATTACAAGTTCTATTTAACCAATCAATGCAGCGGAAATAAATTAATCAGACAATTTAGAACTAGCTATCTACCAATCACACACCACAAGAAGGCAGACACAATTTTTAACGTGGAAACCCTATCCAGGGAGAAAAACTACGAATCAGAAATCAAGAGTTCACGAACAGTTACAAGATATACTCACAAGCTCCTTTACCTCAGTCTGTACCTCGACCTAAGGACTGTAGTTGTTCTTGCAAAGAATCCACTGACACGACATCCACCGCGCCCCGTTCTCCTTACTTGATTTCCTCGCACCTTGTCAACCAAGATGATCAATCTTCTACAAGAAAAGTAGAAGCAGCAATAACCTTCTAGAGCAGCCATTCAGAATAGTCTCTCAATGGCTCTAGAGAATAACTCTCTCTAAGATATCTCTGACTCAGATTAATGAGAGTTGTGATGGTTGGTTTTTATGGTTGAGAGAAACACCCTATAAATAGCCCCAAATTCGTGCCTTAGACTTAGTGCACAAGTAGGACTCAAACTGGAAAAGATAGTCTCAAAAGAAAACTAATTCGGATCAGAATAGAGGAGTTTCCCGAACTCTGCGCACCTGTCCGATCGATCGGACTGTGTATCCGATCGATCGGACTGACAAAATAATTGTACGCCTTTTCTGACCGATCGATCGGTCTGAGGCTCCGATCGATTGGGCCTGAGGGATTTCGCCCGGTCTTCTTTTTTCTTCTATTATTCACTTCAGTTCTTCCGACGACACATCCACAATCCATTCTAAAATAAATTAGAAAATACAACTCAATGGACCCAGAGTTTTGTCCAACCCATGAATTAGCCAATAAAAAATACTAACAGTTTCTATCAATTAACAGCCTATGTCCTTCCTAGACAACCATCAATTAGCAAATAAGTGTTCAAAGTGAGCCCCACACGTTATATTGAACTAATTAAGCTGCTATGGTAAAAAAAAAAAAAAAAAAATCTAAACAATCCCTTAAAGTCACAATAGTAATTTAGTTAGGGTGGTTGAAATATAATTACAACCTCACCTTTTGACAAATGCAACTACTTGTAATATTTCCACATGGTCCATGGAATGCTTAAGAATGTACAAGAAGAAAGTAATGCAAAAAGGACGAATCCATGCATTAGAAATATAGATTTCATCTGCTATTAACGATCACGCAGGACCACCATAAATGTGAGAGAGGTGGGTAAGAAATATTGGAGCTTATAGCTAGGTAGTTTGTCTATCCATATGCACTAATATTTCTAACATTTTTTTCAACTAAAGTTAGAAGTTGCAAAATCAATTTCTATCCTATAAAATGGAGTCCACCTGTGATCAATTCAAAATCCCTAGTTATGAATCGAAACTCGTTCCATTTGACAATTAAATTTAAAAAAATCTTCAATCGGTCTCCTGCCTATGTTATCACAATAATGATACTCGCAACAATATCTGGAACCATCAATTAGTAAATAAGTGTTCAAAGTGAGCCCCACAAGTTAAATTGAATTACGTTTGTGGTAGGAAGTTGCTCGAAGTTAGCAAAGTAATTACAATTAGGATGGTTGAATTATAATCACAACCTCACCTTTTTACAAATGCAACTACTTGTAATATTTCCTCATAAAATACTTAAGAATGTGCCACATGAAAGTAAGGCAAAAAGGTGTAATTCATTTTTAAGAATTATAGATTTCATCTGGTCTTAACAATCAGGCAGGCCCACCGTAAATGTATGAGAGAGAGAGAGAGAGAGAGAGAGAGAGGTGTTTATGAAATATTGGTGCTTGTAGGTATCTTAGGTTTGTCCGTCCACATTTACTCATGTTCCTAGCATTTTTTTTTTCAATCTGAAGTTAGAAGTTGCAAAATCAATTTCCATTCTATAAAATGGAGTCCACCTATGTATGATCAATCCAAAACCCCAAACTATGAGTCAAAATTCATTTCATTTGGATTTTTTAGGATAACAAAATGCTCTGATAAAAGTGTAAAACTTCGAGGCCCTAAAATCAAGGATTTGGATGATCTTATTATAGTCTACACCATAACCATCTCATACCTCTATCCATTTCATTCACATGCATTCCAATGGGCCTAATCATGCAAAGCATGATTTTAAAAGATAGCCGAATTTTTTTTAAAATAGTCCCCACATTGATCTCACTCTGTAAATAATCTAGCTTGAAAACTAGGGCAGGTTCCTAATTAGCTGAACCACTTATCATGTAATTAATGTATGGTACTGATGGACCTTCAGGAACCTTGAATTTATTAATTTAATGGTATAGTTCTTTATAATATATAGTTGAGTTGGCCCAGAGTAAGTAACTGACTGTTGCCATCTTAATCACTAGTTATTGCATGCATGTTACCAATGCTAGCTCATGTGTCAAGAATCAATAGTGGCACATGTCACAAATAGTTACTGCATGTTCCCTGCAGGCCTGGATGGCTCACATGGCACATGTCCAGCCGTCCTGTACTGGTGGGCCACAATATAACATAAAATCGGCCAATGGTCCTCTCAGCAATATCCCAGCTGGTGCCTGCTTTTTGGTGGGTCCCTAACTGAACCCACGTAGCTCGTGACAATATGGTACGTATCATCAGACTTAAAAGAAGAAGACAAGAAAATAATAATAAAATAGGCAGTTAGCCGTACCCAAATTTGATAGGTACATGACGTATCAGACTTAAAGGAAGAAGAAAAGAAATAAATAAGATAAGCAGTTGTCCGTACCCAAATTTGATAGGTAGTATTAGAGATGTAGTCGTGTCGGTTCCGGCCTGAGTTTATGTTCTACTCAATATTGAGTTTATGTTCTACTCAATATCAAAACGGTTAAGAAGAAGGTGGAACCGAATCTAAATTCGAAATTGTTTTGGAATTGATTTCTTGGCTTCGCAATAGAAATCAGAATCATATATTGGACGGGTTCGAATCAGGGTCTGAGTCTAGGTAGAGAAAGATATTAAAAAAAAAATATGGTTTTTAGAAGAAATTTTCGAAAATTTAGGTAATATATCGGGTTTTGGGTCTACGGATCTAAACCAAGGTGGAACCGGACCCGGACCATTTACTTATTGGGGCCTAAATAAGGACCCGAGCCTGATTTTTAACGGGTCGGAACCTTTGGGTAATCGGAGAATCGATGACCCATTTACATCCCTAAGCTGTAGTGAATAGCCTAGTTTGGCTCTATTTCAAGATTAGTGTTGGTTTGATTTTCATTGAGAATGTTTATACTTCCATGATTACCTTATTATATTGTATTTGATTTAGACCTAATTCAACAAAAAAAAAAAAAGAAAAGAAAAAAAGATTCGTTTTGGAGTTAGTTTATCTAATATTGGTGTCATCTATTAAAATAAATATAATTTTTTTTTTTAACTAATCTTACTACATGAGGATTTACTTGAAAGCCAATATGACTAATCTGAGTAGGGCCTATTTATCACTAGGAGTTAGAACTGATTTTTTGTAAATGGGCCAAATTCTAGCGAACTCTAATTAAATTAATTGCATTTTGAATCACTTGACCTCAATGAAATTAGCAATATTATGTTAAATACATGGGTGGGGCCTGCCTTTGGAAAATCCAAGCTTCTTATCAGCCCTAGCACCCATTGTCGTGATCAAGTTATAAATTATTATTCAAATTAGTGAGATGATCATTGTTATTCATGTGTTTTATGTGACCAATCTTATGGTGGGCCCAATTTCTATCATAGTGAAATCTAGCTACATCCCTAAAAAGAGGAGATTATTTGTAGAGCTCTATGATTTGGCCAACATGCAGTCTTAAATATGTTTTAGAACCATGGGCTGTGGAAACCACATTTACTTTGCTACATAGGCAGCAATACATATGCTAGCAATTTTCAGTCCGTTAACCTAAGCCAAATATAACTTAACCCAACTAAATTCACTAACTGAGCCACACCAACCAAGCAGTGGTGTTATGAACCGGCCTATGTGACCCATATATGAACCAGATCCAAAATTTCAAAAAATGACTAAAAATCCAAGAGGGTCCAATCTCCTATAAATCCTAAAGGTAGGGCCAAATTATAATTCCTAATGGTAATTCATATTAGAATTCTTTTTTGGTACCCTAGCCAACGGGATTGGGACCCAAGAGAGAGCCCGCAAACATAGAAAGATAGCCCACTCAAGTGGAAAAGAAACCTGCACAAGCGGAAAGAAAGCCACACAAGTGGAAAGGGAGTCCACACACGCGGGAAGATGTGGCTTACCCCGGGTTTAAACTCTTGGTAGCCAAGTGAGAACCGCCACTCATTACAACTCGGGTAAGAAGCCGTTCTCTTATATTAGATTTTATATTGCTGGGACTCAAACTCACATTCACATAATTAGGTGTTCCACGTTGTAATTTTTGTAACTGTGGGCCCCATGTTGTTATCCCAAAGGTGTGTAGTCAATTGTGATTTCTAAAGGTGCGTCTCACACTATAATTTCTAAAAATGGACCTCACGTATGATATAATTTATAAAAAAAGGTTCATATTCTAATTTCTAAAGGCAGGTCCAATGTAATTTTTAAAGTCCGGCAATAGGCCTACATCATAACATATAAACAACGCAAAATAATAATATAGGAGGCCTAAGCATGTGCCTATTAAATTCCTAACTCAAATAAAGCTTCAGCCCACACCATATTTTTATTATTTAATTTCTTGATGATCCTTCTTTTAAATATATAACTTTTTTATAATTTAATCGCATAATATTTGTTAAAATGTGTAACATATCTTTTGTTATTTAATCACTTATATTTAAAATGTGTAACATATTGTTTGTTATTTAATAGTTCGATTATTTTTTTCTTATCATTTATAATGGAATGATTATTTTAAGTGGTTTAGATGTTAAGATGGGTGCCATTTTTAGTCATTAGAAATTACATGGAACATACCTTTAGGAAATATTAGAACCTGAGCCCAGTGGCGGACCTAGGATTTTCATTTGGGTGGGGCGGACAATGGTCAATTGAAAACGTCAATAATTCTTTTGCTAGATTCTTTTTCACATTAACAATAGAAAATGAGAAAAAAATATTGCATTTAAATAGATCAGCAGTTGATCTTTTTTTGTTATATTTCTCCATATCTAAATTAAAGATAAAATCAATAGCATAGGTTAAAGATATAGTTTTAAACAAAATTTTCTTTTTTTGCAAGGAACCCTACTATCAACACCAAATTCATAAACAAGCCTTTTCAATTCCTCAAGAAAGTAGAGAACCCCAAAAAAGAGCGGATGATAAAACCAATAACAAAAAGAGACATCATCTAAGTTTAAAAGGTCAAGATCGCATAAAGGCATAGAAAAGCAGACAAAAGTATTCATCTTCCTTCTTTAGTCATAGAATGGAAACGAGCTACGTAGTCTTACTCTCCCGTAGAGATAAAAAGAAAATATATATATATATATTTTTTCCACCAAAGAAGAGAAGAAAATGGTTGACATGGGGTGATTGCTTTAACTTTCATGGGGCATGGCCCAAGCCCCAATTTAATTTTATGTGATTTCTGCCGCCCAGCCTGAGCCATATCGGTTAGAAATTATGTCATACATGAGGTCCAACTTTGGGAATTATAGCGTCGGACACACCTTTACAAATTGCAATAGGACACCCACCTTTGGGAATTACGTGGGACCACATTTACCGAAATTACAACATGAAAAACCTTATGTGAATTTGAGTGAGTCCCACCATTAGAAATTAATTCTAACATGTATCACCTTTGGGAATTATAATTTGTTGGAAAGGTTTTTGTTAAGAAATTAACGAGGGAAGTTTGGGAATGATAATAAATTTAGTTAACTCACCGTTCTTTGATGAGAAGTAGGGGTTGTGAATTTTATGTTTTGAGGCTGACGTGGCCCACTTAGATTTGGCAAAGAAAGACGGTGCATACTTATCATGCAGAGTCATTGAACCAAGCCGGGCCCCTGACTGTTGCCATCTTAATCACTAGTTCTTTTATGTTACTTACAATATTACAATGTAATAATGCCAACTTTCAACCTCCAAGAATGAATACTGGCACACATGTCACAAATCTAGAGGTCCCTTGATAGCTCACAGGGCACAGTCCAGGCTAACTGAGGTGGTCCACAAAATTAACAGTCAAAAGGACAGTTGAAAGAAATTTGGCTAGATGTCCTCTCATCACTCACCATCTGTGCCCCCCGTTTTATTTATTTATTTATTTAATATCGGTAAAGGATAAAATATATTAAAGACTTGAAGAAAGGTACAATAAAAATGATGGAAATAACATTGTGAAGCCATTAGCATATACAGTCCTACTAGTCGGCCCAACTGGGGAGACCGACTCATTGCCGGGTCCCCCAGTCAGGCCATTTAGACATAATGTAGCGTATAATATGGTTTTAGCATACCTAAGAATCCAAAATAGGGAGAGTTCAAAGAATAAGATCTGCCCTTCTGTCGGTACCCAAATTTAATTTCAAGGCCCGAATAGAAACTTAGACCCAAATAAAGGGCTTGGATCTGTGCCCGAATCAAGGCCCGATTACTAATATACTCATATGATACACTTGTTTATTTCCTAATATCATATAGTTAATGCACTTGGGATGGTTATCAGGTGCCCCCTCGAATTTCACATGGGCCCCATACCTTTGCACCTCATCCGATGTACTGTACATTGTTGGATCGATTACACACCCATCCAAATGGACTGTACACCGTTAAATTTATGGGACCCATATGAAGGTGATGATGATCAAGTATGGGGGTGATTTTTTTACAGAGATGAGGGGAATGAGAGATCTTTCAATCCCCCCCGTCCCGGGGGTAAATTCCTAGTCGCACACCGGATGACTAATCACGCGTTTGATGTGCACAAATATATACGATCATGTATGAGATGTCCTAAGAATTTTATAGAGTTGGTCCCACCGTAAGAGACTGAGCATAGGATTAATAAGCTGATTACTACAGGTAGTTTAGAGTACATCCCTTTTCTACTTTGCTATATATAGAGTTAACCCTTTACTACATTGCTCTATATGGTTATTTTGTAAATCTTCCACATCCATTATATACGTTGTTGTATGAAATTTTATTATCAGCCTTGAACAAGCACTGTCAAGCAGTGGTCTGTCCTTGACTATAAGACGAGCCAAATTCAAAGAAAGAAAGAAAGAAAAACCACAAAGAACAAGCATGCAACCATGGCTCTGTATTAAGTGCAAAACAGAAAATGAACTCTCCACTCAGATGCTATTGCTATCCGAAACGGATCTTCGAGACAGACGTTGTGAGGTTGGTGAGTTCCTCCAAATCAGAATGATTTTCAATTCATAGAACATACTTTACTCTTTATTTTTATCATGCCCAGGAATTACTTCTCTCTTGTATAGGCTTAGTTGGGACTCATCTAATTGACAGAGGTAGATTCTATATGGAGGAGGTACTATTGAAGATATCGAATAGACAAAGATCACTCTGATTTGATAATCCTTACTCTCATGTTTTAAAGCCTCAAGATTTAATCGTTTTGTATTGCACATGATATTTTTGCAATTAGAATATCCAGGTGGCTAACAGTTGGATCAGTGACAAATTGGGAATATTTAGAAAATCTGGGTCCAGATTTTGGTTTTTAATTTAAATGCTGTGGTCCTCTAGCTTGGACCTGAGCTGGTCCCAGTCCAAGTATGCGGTCTTCTTCCAGTAATTAATTTTGGGTCTTAATCAAGGTACACAATAGACAAACATGTAAACCACAGGTCTACTATATTAAATACATGATTACAAACTACATTAAATGTTTCATGTAAACAAATAGTTCTATAACATAGTTATTGTATAGTCATATATTATAGGCCGGCACATGAGTACTTTGGTATTGTCTATGATTGGCTCAATCGAGATTATTAATAAGTCCCTTTCACAGTCTGAACTTGTTCATCTGTCCTGATTTTTTCCCTGGTGGAAAAGTAAGATGACTGAATAACCAACCCATGGGATGGAAAGCCCACATCCTCTGGACCATGAACTCGACAGGAGGAGAAAGAGAGGGAAAAAAATGATAATTTAAAATGATCAATGCTTCCATGGTCTACCTTCCAAATGCTTCACTTTCCACCCTCTGCAAAAAGTCTATTAGTGTCACGACCCGGATCTGAGATCAGAGTCATTAGGGTTAACATCCGGGTCGTGATGATAATCATACTTACTCCCGTAAACCCCGATTAACCGAAGTCTACAAGGAATCTTGCATACGTACCTGTCACTGTACAATTGTGCGGAACATATACAAATATATTGACAATACTTAACAAAATGAATCAGAATATTTACTTTGAACTGTAAAGTTCATTTCACACTGTTTCAGTTCTCCTATTATCAACCACTGCATAATTAAAATACAATGCAGGGGACATCATTTACACTACTTACAATACCAAAATGAATGTATAAAATACTTCCCAAATGTTTCCAAAATATCATCATGTATACGCTCTCGGATCACGTCCATTCGGCTAAACCTCTAGGAGGTAGCGAATGGGCCTCCTCCGCTGGCGGGACGGTCTCGGAGGGACCGGCACGGGCAACTGAGCCTGTAATGTAACACCCCAATTCCGGATACCGATATAATCGTTCGGATACCCGAAGTTGGCGCGCTACTTCCCGAAAAATCCGAGAACTTCCAAGATCATAGGCCGCAGTGAGGTCCAATTTAAAACTTTTTGAACCATATAGTAATAACATTTAAATTTACGGAAGCATAACGATTAAATAAAGCGGAAGCAATAGGTATCGATATATATAAATGTGAGCAGAACAGTAGTCTAATTAAAAATGTATCAGTTGTAAATTAAAGTTAATACATATTTGATTGTACCCAACTCACTACAAAATTTGCCTCTCAAATCCCAAAATAAAGAGAGACTCTCAAAACCCTGGTGTGTAATCTTCGCCCTCCGGCTCGACCTCCGGGTCGGCTGGGCCCCATGCGAACTCCCCAGCGACAGGTGCCTCCACTAGAGCTAATGCATTATCAGGGATCTCTGGGTCAAGGCCTAAGCACCAATGAAGGGTCAGATCTAAAAGATCTGGCAAGTTACAGCATACTACTAACATAGAACATATATATCAAAGGAAATAGAGACAGGTAAAATAAATTAAATGAATAACAAGGAAAAGAACTAAGCAGTTGTGCATTTTATTCATAAAGAATCAGGATAATAAAAGACATCTAAACTACTACAACAAAACGACACATTCACACGAGCTGGAATACCGCGGGATATTATGCCGCGGCCCTCCTATACTGAACACAGTTGCGGCGGGGAAATCTCACTAGTACTGGGAATTACTAATCCCGCAAATCACTAATCATCTCATCATCTCATCGCTCAAGACCGAACACGGTATCGCACCGTCCGTCTTAACCACACAGCTCATCATGATAGCTTCACAATACTCAACTAGCTCCTACCGGGGATGATCAGTCCACAGGCTGAGCTTAAATCAACCGAGTGAATGTTCATGCCGACTCGAGAATACTCTAAGGGTCTGTGTCTGTCTAGGCTTTGCCTTGCGTGAACAAGGTCCTATCCACACCTCTAAGAGGTCTACAAATACCCATTTAGTCTATGGATTTCATTCAAGGCCCAAGCTCACTCGTTGGATCCATACCAAGGCCCATCAGCACATGGCCTGGTCTAAATCTGTCCAAACGAGGCAACTAATCCATCTACTACTGATAACCAGTTCATTTTAATCCATTATGACTTAAAATCCCAAAAGAAACTACCTCCTCCAACTAAAGGTACACATCCCACACTTAGGCCCGATAAGGGCCCGCCTAGACACAGACACGGGTTAATGATCTCCAAATCAGTCTATCGGGTCACCTCTAAGATATCCTAGGTTTAGGTCCTCCAATTATGTTCAATTAATAGTTAACAGCTAATCTAAAGATCTAAGAATGACAGCAATAATAATAATGAAGTATAAACTTCAGTGAAGGAATCAACAGGGAAAAGCAACGGTCCAATCCTAGGTAATGGGCCACGTTAGGTTCAGGTCTATCTCCGGTAATTTGATCGCTAAACGAAGTCATTGATGCCAAATAATACTGTGTTTGGTGCTTAGGTGGTTACAGGCATCATTGACAACTCTTAGAGGTCAAATCATCTTAGATTAACTACCTAAACCTTAAACAGTGGTCCCCGCGAGTCAAGGTTGAGCCACACCGTTGACTCGGCCTTAGAACATCGATAAATGCTCATTTGGATGGTCAATGGGCCTCACTTCTGATCACAACTCCTAAATGTTGAAAACTGGAAAATCAGAGTTTCCCAGGTGAACCTGATGTGTAGTGAGCTCGGTGGATCTCCTGGCCTGGAGGATCAACCGAGTGCACTGACTAATCTGAATCGGGCTTCCTGGACAACTTAATTCGTTTCTAAAGGTTTCCAGCGTGTCCGGTCAAACTCCTGGCCTGGATGATTGACCGCATACTCCAAAAACCTTAGAAAGATTGATGTCCCAGCTTTAAACACTTTCTAAATGTAAATCCTAAGTATCAGGTTGATTTGGGTGTAAAGAGTCTGAGTTTCGGGTGAAAAACCAACTTTCAGTCAATTCTTGCAGAGATAGTGTTTTTCAGGTTAACTTAGACAAGGCCAAGTCAACTTGGCTAACTGAAAAGGATTTTCTGCAAGAAAATGGCTGAGGGCCAATTTTTCATAAAAATATAGTGTTCCCGGTCGACCTATGGGTCGACCTGGAACACTAGAGATCTCAGACCTGCAGAAAAAAAAAAGAAATAATTGGGAGCTGCCCACTTACAGCTGCAGTGTTGCCGGTCGACTGGCATGCAGGTCCCGGTCGACCGGGAACACTGCTGGTCGAGTCCGCCGGTCGACTGGGAACACTAAACCAGTTTCGGCAGATTTCCGTTTTGGCTCTTTTTACATCCAAATCACCTCCAATCACTTCCAAACTTCACCAAAATCATCTCCAAACATTAATTAACTCCATACCCCACCAATTAACACCTTGTGGCCCATTGATCTTCCAAATGGGGGGGGGGGGGGGGGGGGGGGTGAAACCCCCCATCCATCAATGCCATTTCCATCCAAACAAACAAACAGAGCTCAGGTGACATCTAAAACTTAATAAAACACATACATGAAATTAAATCATAGGAATCAAAGGTAAAACACATATATTCTAAATTAACAGCAGGTGCACTTGCCTTTTAAGAAGGTTTGTAGGGAGAAAGAGAAATATAAGAGAGAGAGAGAGATCCCAGTCCAGCAGAGAAGAAGAAGAAGAACAGCAGAGTAGCAGCAGCTCCTTAAATGCAAATCCCAGCACAGAAATGATAACAGCTCTATGGAGAAGAAGGAGAAGTAGCAGCAACAGAACTCTTAGGGAAAATAAAAATCCCAGCAGAGTAATGATCCCGGCTCAGCAAGGAAGAAGAGGAAGTAGTAGTAGTAGCAGTCACAGAGAAGGGATTCCAGCACAGAACCACAACATCAGCTTGGAAAAATGAAATGAGAAAGGAAGAGGGGAGATGGAGTAGCAGCTCTTCAAGGAAAAATCCAGCTCAGTAAGGAAGAAAGAGAAGTAGTGGCAGCAGCTACTGGGGAGAGGTCAGCACTGATTCAGCACAGCAGCAGGGCCTGGAATGAGGGGAAAAGAGAGAGGAAGAAGAGAGAAATGGAGAGGAAAGAAGAGTAGTAGCTGCAGCAGTAGCTCCAAGTGGGTTTTCTCAGCACAGCAGTGGCTTGCAACAGCTGCAAGATGCTCCCAGCACAGTCACAGTAACAGGGGCTGTCGTTTGGAAGAGAGATTTGAGGGAGATGAGAAGAGAGGAATGAAGGAAAAACAGTTACTGGAAGTTTTCTTGGGAAAGGGGCTGGCTTAGGGATTAGGGTTCTTGGGATAAGAGATGATTTATAGCTTAGGGGGAGATGATTAAGGACAGGTTTAGCCTTTGGGTTATCATGCAATTAGGGTTAGGGTTAGGGGTAGTCTGGTCTATTGGCTGGAATCTTCTAGAAGAGCACCATTAAGCACTAAACCCACTCTAATTAATTAAAACCCAACTAAGGCCTACCCCACACTAATTAGCCTAGGATTAAATCCAAAGCACCCAACTAACTAAAACCCTAACTCAACTAAGCTAGTCTAACCAAACTTAGGAAATCTAACTAATCACCCTAATCAACCCCTAATTAGCCCAATTAAATAGTAATTAGCCATGATTAGCAATAATTAGCATAATTAACCAGTAATTAGTATAAATTAGCAATAATTAGCCTATAAAATAGTAATTAGAGGGCCCACAAAGGGTGGGGCCTCACATGTAATATCACCAGTAATACCATGAACACGACGGTTCAACAAGATATATACATATGTTTAACAATTCCTAAGTTCTAAACAATTCCAATATACAATCCTTGTGTAATTATAAGCACAAGTAATAATGACAATAATATGGCAATTACACTAGCATTGGTTTCAACTCCATTCAGTTCTTCCCAAAGGAAGCATTTCATATCCATTCATTCATTATGTTCAATATTTATTAATGGCTTTTCAATGTATGACTTTTCAGTCAATGACCTTTCGGTCCAATAAGGTGGGATCTCCCAGTGTCTTGATCAGAGATCACTGGTGTCACCACGGGCTCCGGAACACCCCGATCTCATCTACTGCAGTAGGAATAGTCATTTCATTATTACTTTTCATAATTGTTCAATGCATTCAATTCAATTCAATAATGAGTTCGGAAACCACTAGGTAGTGCCAGACTTACTAACAATTCACATTAATCCTATTCCAATTCTAAACCAACCCTCTAACCAACCATTGGTGCAACTAGGGTTATTAATGCAAGTATTACTTTTGATGACATTTAGTGGATTATGCATTAGAAGAACCCTAGTTAATACTTAGGGAGGGTAGATATCACTAATATTCGTCTCAACAACTAGGCTTCCCATTAGGTTAGTCATACTTACCTCACGACTCACCTTAACTATACGAGAAGTATTTATGACCACATAAGCGATCTTAGTTCTCGCAAAAATCCAAAATTTCCCTTACTACGAATAATCTGGTCAATTTCGGCTACCTCGGCGACTACCTGGCGGTTAGCCGTAACTGTGCAGGCGGCTAGCCGAAATTCGGTTGGCGGCTAGCCGAACCAAGTTCGGTTAGCTCACGGTCAGCTTTCCAGAAGCTGATTTTCTGACAGGGATTTCTGACCAATTTCGGTCAGCTTGGTGGTCACCTCGCGGCTAGCCGAAATTCCAATTTCGGCTAACCGAAATTTGGCGGTTAGCTTTCCAGAAGCTCGTCAAATTCGGATTTTCTGGCGGTTAGCTTTGCGGCTAGCCGAAATTCGCCCAGAAGCTCATTTTCGAGCTTCAGAAGTCCTGAACCAAATCTATATTTTTGAACTCCTTGAGTTCATACAAGTTACATAAAAGCTTAAATCGCTAGAAATGCATATACTTGCATTGCTTGAAGCTTGAGAGAAACAAACTCCTCTTTTAGCTTGGATTTGAGGTGAAATCCTTCACTTGAAGTTTGATTTGCAATAAGATGATGAAGAAGAGGAAGAAGATGAAGTAACCAAACTCCTCTTCACTTGAACCTCACTCTTGATGAAGAAGAAATTGAAGAAAGAAGAAGATACGGATGGAAGAAGAAGTTGCCTAGGTTTAGGATGAGATGAATGAAGTTCATATCATCTTATATAAGAAACTTTTGCATTCAACCCCCTACATACTTCTTCATTTACAATTTGAGTCAAATGGAAGGTCATTTCTCGTCGAATCAATTCAAGTCTTAATGAAAGTTATCGTACTCGTCGAGATAAACATGTTGATATCAAGAGTTTCCGTATTTGATCAAGTACGTACAAATCCGTATTTCGAAAAAAGTCCTTGGTTTGCTCATTTGAGCTTCTATTCCATTCAATTCATGTCATAATCTCATTTACTATTTCATTAAGCCTACACTAGGCTAATTCAATTCCATTTGGTGACCAATTACCATTAGTTCATTTAAACCAGCTTAATTAGTCTTAAACTCAATCAATTAGAGTTAATTGTGATTAATTCGGGACGGAGCCTAACAATTAGCCCCTTGGACCCGTACACTCAGAAGCACCACTTACTTCACAACAGGGAGTTTCATTTGTTGATGGTGTCTAGTACTCCATTTTACTCAGTTTGAGAGACTCCATGGCTAAATCAAGCACACTTGTTGTGTTATTCATCTTTTCCATCCTCTGTCTCTCCAACAATCCATGTTTTTCTTGCAAAGAAGAGCACAAGCAAGCCCTCCTCCAATTCAAGTCCCTGTTATTTGGAAAATCGAACAGGAACTCATCCACCAACACCGATGATGTTGGAATCATTGAAATAGAATCTTGGAATTCCAGCTCTGATTGTTGCCAGTGGAATTCGGTCACTTGTGATTCGCACTTGCCTTCAAGACCCATTACTGCTCTTGATCTCTCGGTTCATGTTGTCTCTCTAGCATCAGCTGCTTCCATCTTGACACCTCTCTTTCGTATTAGGAACTTGGTTATGCGTGAGATTAGGGTCAATTAAAACTTTTTCCAACATTAATCAAATACAACCTGACTACAACCTGACCCCAATCATGTCCCATCTGGATCGAAGATCGCTGTGAGGTGTAAACATTTCCTCAAATATAAATAACAGTCAGCGGAAGCTTCATAAATGTAAGTGGTATCTCAAGGATGTATAGTTTAAGAGCAAATACTAAATATCATAATTAGAGTTCAAATTCGAGACTATTAACAAAATATTTGTTACAAAAAAGAAGGCCATACTAAAACTAGGCCTACTCAAAAGGATATCAAAATAAAAAGATAAAACTAATCAGAGAAAGTATGAATGCTCTCATGTACGGGGTCGTTACGGTTATACAATGCCATTCGTACTGTACTCTAGGAAGTCATCAAACTGATCTGCCTGAACTTATTCCGTCGTCTCCTCTTCATCGGGGTAGAAAGGCTTGGTACCTATGCACCAAGAGGAGCATCATCAACACAATGGTTGGCAACCAAATAGATATATAAATCACCAAAGATATGCAGTACTAAAGAGAGTAAACGATAAACATGATTATAAGAAATGCATGGCATTCTAATTGTACGAAATGCATAGCATTCAAATCATAAATAGACTATTAAAGTAGGCGGTCCACATATGCTAATTATCACGGGATAGTGATATTACCCTCCTTTACTCACATTGAGTTGTGGTGGAGATATAAATAGTTTGGGATCATAACCCTTCAATCAAAGTGTTCAGAGTGGTGTCCATTACACCAAATCCGAACTACAGACGGTCTTCTTGGGCTCATGCGGCTCGAGCCCCGTGGGCTCTGGCCTAGTCTTACCTCAAGGTTCTAAATACAAGTCCTCTCATAGGTGGTATCCCAGCTGTGTTGAACGTTAATAGCTGAGTGATGCCTAACACAAAGAATCCTAAATAAACATCAATGAGGGACTAGGCTTTCTGTAGAAAGGTGTTGCGCATGGGTTGTGTGTAGAAAGATGGCTCCGTGCATTAAAGCCCGCTCTACATGAAAGGAAGGGTTTGTCCCACACCACATGCTGTGTGAACTTTGGTATAAGAAAATTGTTGTAGGGGTTTATACTTAAGACACCATTATACAATGCCTTACAGTCTTTGATAGCATGGAAAAACTTTTAAAGCGATCACTTTTGTATTGTTTGTAGCAACATATTTTCTAATAAAAAAGAGGAAAAAGTTGAACTATTTTTTTAACAGACAAGGGAGTTTCACCATTTGGCGAACATAAAATGCACTTTTTTTTTTGCGTTAATGTATGAAAACTTAAACTAATATCCCTTGATTAATTGTACTTAAAAATCACTTTTCCACATGGCACAAAACCCAAATCCTAAAACTTTGCATTAGGTTCCATAGACATCCTCAGAGAGAGAGAGAGAGAGACTTACTGAATTCTTGAATATTCAAACATCACACAACTGAATCTTTCCATATACAAGACATCACAACCATTGTTTGCTATATATATTACCTTCAGGGATTCATCTTCTCCCATTCATTGATCAAGTAATTAAATAAAACTCCAGTTACAAATGGCAGAGATCTAACCAATAGAAAAACCAAGAGTCCATGCCGGGTAGCAACTGGGGCTGTGATCAACCTTCGCCTCCTCAAACAAGGACAACAACTGTAACCCCTCACACCCTCATCTCCTCCCACCATTATTCCAAGGCCACGAGGAACAATCTCCACATACCTGCTCCTTTTAGTCGTGTTGATGGTGGTAAACTCACAGACTGACCTCAATTGCCTTGCCGGGCTCTCAAGCACCCAAACCTCGCCATCCATTGCCACTCTTCTGAAATATCTGGTTTTGAACTGTTTTTTCAAAGTTTGTTTGTGTTTTAAAAGAATGGACAGTTATGTTAGGAATATCCTTCCGTAGTGTCGTTTGGAATTGGGTTGTGTTGGTTATATGGTGAAGTGATGGCTTATGTTGCGACCACAATATTGCTAGGGTTGGACCCCAGGTCCATATGCACTGACCCAAAAAACTTCTGGCCTCAATCTAAACCGTGGGTCTTTTTGATACCAAGAATTTGAGGAATCCTTTTTTGAAGAATATTAATAGAGGAACCCCTGATCCCTTCTTAGAGTAACCCATTTTTATTGATCTCAAATGATTTACAGTGAGAATAGCAAAGGAATGGTTGGGGCTGTAGCCCAAACTTTTTTTCTGGATTTGAGAAGAACGTTAAGATCTTAGTCTCGGTCCATGATATTGTTCCCGAATCAAGATCAACTTATTTCCAGTTTTCGATCTGACCCAACCAAGTAGGGGTGCTCATAGGCCGGGCCGGGTTTGGACCTAAGGTTTTAGTATTCAGTTTGGGCTTGGGTCTTAATTAATTGGAACCATTGATATTTGGGTCTAGCTAGGTTGCCCATTTAATATTTAGGCACACCATTTATTCCAACCTAACCAGACCTGTCTACATCCCCACATCTAACGTATGTTTATTATCCTTTTGTTCTATTTCTCAATACAAATCATCCTTTTGAAAGGTTAGATTAGTCTTTCTTGATTTGCCTCACAAGCTCTTATTAGGATAGAGAAAATTACACACATAATCACTATAGGTGGGTTTCTTGGTATTTGCATGGTGTCTCACCAACCCACCAATAACCACTGTAAATCCAAACAAACCCTAGTCTCGTCTATGTGATAAAAAATCGCTACAAAGTACAAACCAGCTAAAAAAACTTCAAACTTGCATACTCTTTTGTTAGGCCTACTTTGATATGATTGCCAATCATATATAGGGAGAATGAGATTGGAGTCCCAAGTCTTAACGGATTAATTATAATTACATATATAATTGTAAAACTTTGAAGCCCTTAAATAAATAGCAGTAGTTGGTTTGCAGCCAAATTTCTCCTCGCTGCCTCGCACAAGCATCGAACACTGATTAAACCAGCCCATCGAAGATCCAACTGAATGGAACCGGCGGAGACGCCTTGGCCCTTGCCTGAGCCCGCACTGCCAATTTCCTCAATTTTGGAACAAGATTACAAACATAGTCCTGCGCCTTCCTCCCCTCGCCGGAAAGGCCATATGTGACCTTATCCACGTTCCACCTTGTAATGAAGAACTCTAACATATCTGCATAATCACTACCGGTATACAGGCCCATTCGTTGGGACACGCTAGAGAAGTGATGGAAAAGTTTCCTATCCTTACCATCAAACATCATGCTCGCTGGCATTGTGATGTTCTTTCTCATCATATCAGCAAGTGCAAGCATCGTCGTGTTGGGGTCCACATCGAAAAGTTTCTTGGTGATCCTCGTGTAGGCCTCCTCATGGCGTCTCTCGTCGGAAGATATGATTCCACAGATCTTGGAAAGGTTCGTGTCTCCAAATATTTTAGCTTGCTTAGCAGCGTTGCTGTGTGAAATGGCAGTTGCTTTCTCTTGAAATGAAGCGTAAATGAGCCCAAGATAAGGACTGCCCTCTAGGCCCGTATCCTGTGCATATAGATAGAAGATGGATGCATGTATCAGAGTATATATGCCCCAAAATACTAGTATGTTGGTTATGTTGTAGAATTGGGTGGGATTCAAATCCAGATCCAAAGTTTTTTTCACAGGATGGAGCCAGATTTGAGGTAGAAATCCCATGTCTTGGATCCAGACAAGTTGAGATCCAGTTAGCAAGAAGTGTATGATCAGCCTTCATATATTCAAATAGATGGATACCCATCGACATCTCTATGCCCCCGTTATAGTGTGGCAGCCAGTTACATATAAAATATATATCCATACATGGAACATGATGTTCTACGTACGTCGAAAATTCCTGGATGACCCAACTTGCAAATTCTGATATTGGACCAAAATCTGAACTCAGTCTTCAAATCGGATTTAAGTTTTTTATTAGAAGTTTATGCCTAATAAGGACCCAAATTAGAACCCTCAAATACATTAATTTGGCTGTAGTAAATCATATTTTTGTAACAATTTTCACCTTCGAGATGGCTGCATACTTTGTGTTTGCAATCCACCTCGCAGGGTCTAATTGGATGCATTTCTATTTTAGAGGTTGGGATAGATGGAAATACATCTTTGTGGATAAGGGTCGTGTAAAAAAAAATCAGCTGCATTCTTTTGATTTAACGCCTATAAATTTAATGATCTTATAACTATAGTTTTATTTTTTAGTCCCAATCCAACCAACAGTGAGTAAGGGTTTGATGAACATAAAATTGGACATGGTTGCTAATAATGGGAGAGTGTGAAAGTAGCAACTGATCAAAGGTTGGACCAAGTGGGCCCGGCCCAGGACTGCCAATTCTCGTATGTGTGTGAGTAATTGGTCAAAGTTTGGGTTTGGGTTGGGTCTCTACATTGGATATCACCTTATTTCGTCTCTCCAAGAACCCAAAATGGAAAAAAAAAAAAAAAATCAATTAAAAGAAACAAACTCACAAGTTACCATTCCAAAGCCAATGAGATATTGAATGGTCTTCTCTATCTGTTTCATGTCTACCCTTCCACACAAGTAGAGATACTTGTTAAGTAGGTCTCCATGCCTGTTCTCTTCAGCAGCCCATGATCTTGACCACACTGCCCATGGAGAAGTGCTTCCAGCCGTCTCATCACGGATCGCATCATGGGTATTGAACATCGTTAGATATGTTGGGAGGGCTTCTTCTGTGATCATGTGACCCACCAGACAAACGAAATATTCATCAGGAATGTCAGATGCTCGCTTCTTTATCTCTCTGGCCTGATCATAGAAGTCTTCTGAGCAAGGGTCGGGCAGGAAATCCTGTGGCTGCCATGACTTCTCAACTGGTTTCAACAGAGGCAAGATGTTCTGATCAACCCATTCTTCCATTGAATTGAAAATCTCAACTTTCTCAGGAGACAGAGACATTAAATAAGTAGCTGTGTTTTGCATGTCACATGAGCTCAAGTGGTGCTTCTTGTTCACAACATGCCTACAATGTATATATATATATATACATCAAAAGATCATTAACAAACGTGAAATAAGAACGAGTTGTCACCTTTTTTGTTGCCTATGTGGAGGGTGTCAGAAATTAAAATTTTTTTTTTACTTATGGAATGATTTGATATAGAAAAATAAAAACTTCAATCTACAGTAAAGAGAATTGAAAGGCCTCCATTTCATACAAACTATGAGCAGATTTTGCTGGAGAGAGAGAGAGAGAGAGAGAGAGAGAGAGGCGAAAAAATTGGAATTGATGCAGGAAGAGGGGACACTTACTTGGGATTTGGTTGTAAGACAGATGACATGAAAAATCTAGGAGAGATATGCTTAGAGAAAGGGAAAGGGAGTCCTGAGGCTAGAAGAGGAAAATTCAGTGCCATGTTCTCTTGTTTTCTTCTTTCCTTGCTAAAAATGAAGGATGAGATGAAGAGGAGATACAAAAGGACTTGCATATCAGTCTTTATAATCTGGGGTATTTGTAGAACAAGCGTCAGTGCTCAGAAACTGTAAAACTCAACCCAACTTACTACGTCACTGAGTCGAGTCAACTCAAAGGCTCGATTGAGTTATATCCAAGCCATCTGAACAAAAGCTCAGTATAAAAATACACAATACAAACGCTTTTATATAAACCTTCACTGAAACCCTTCAACTGAGTTTACAACAAGTTGTAATGGGGTCAACCGCGTGTTTAATACTTTAATCAGTTTGTGATATCTTCAAGTATATTTCATCGAGTCAAGTCGACATGGTCGATTGAGGCTGAGTCAAATAGAGTTTCCAAGCACTACTTTACCCTCACTTGCACATGGTCATTACTAGGTAGGGACTAGGGAGCTCCTCTCACACGAGATAGACAACTTTCAGCAGCTTCACTATTCCAGCAGATTAGGTATTCCAGCATAGTAGAGTTTCACATTCTTGGATCACAATTAGTTTTTTTTTTTTTTTAGATAATTTTTTATTTGATTTGTAAACAAAGACAAAGTTTTAACAAATTGATTTGTAACGTTTATTCACAAATTCTATATCTCAAATTTTTTTTTATTTTAGTGATAAATTTTGCTTTGGTAGGAAATTTGGTGTGTTCAGCATCATTCTACGAATCTTTCATTCTAAAAATGAATAAAAAAAACTTATTTGGCATGCATTTTGTGAGAGAGATAATATAAAGAGAGGGGGGAAGGAGATAGCAAGTGAGAAATTTTATAAATGTGCAGTAAAACAGTTTTGTAAAAAGATGTATTTCTCTCACTGTCTGCGTTCTAGGAGAGAGTGTATATTATATTGCCTTATTATCAATCTGACATTACACGGCATATACATGGTTTCATACATCACACATTCGGTTTGCATGAGTTGTATACACAGTTTTTGCATGGGTTACATGAATGGTATACACGTTTTCTAGTCGGCCTAGATCATCTTTTGAAATGGCAAATCAGTTTTTTAGTTGGCCCAGTCTAAAATTTTGAAATTATGCATATAAGGGTAAAAGAAATGGAAAAAGTGTACGTCATTTCTCACTAATAACCTATGGTGGTTGGAATGCTACTAATCTTGGAGACACGAAATGTATTAAAAATGAAAATGCAAGAGCCTATGTGCAAAAACTAAAACCTCATGGGGCTAATTATTTACAAATCCTATAAACCTTGGGGTACAAATCCTATGGGGGGAGTGGGATTATGTGTTATATACAAAAAACTCTAAAAAATACTATTAGTTTAGACTTTTGAAAATCAAGAGTTAAAATTATCTAATTAAAAAGATATTTGGACCACCCCATATCCTTAAAATTCCATGCCCATACAAACTACATATATGAGTTTCCTGGCATCCCAAGTAACTCTATGGATAAGAAAGTGTACCTTATTAACGGGAAGGAGTAGGCGTCTTTTTTCACTAACGAGAATATATAAAAATAATATAAAAAGCCTAAATAAGAAGCAATAAAACTAGAAAAAAAGGATTAGGAGTGCACTCATCACTTATGTAGTTAGTACAACACATAACATAAATAATTAAATATAGATGAAATGAACTAAGTATGCATGTATGGATTTTTAGGACATTTTGTAATGGATAGGTCTGTTTGAAATTGCCTTCATATCGCGCCTCGGTTTGAAATTGCCTTCATATCGCGCCCCCCCCCCTCCCCCCCTCTCTATTACTACTAAGTGATCGTGATAAGGGCATTTTAGTATATATTTATATATATAAATATACATTATATAAAATAAATAAAAGTTGAAGGGGTAGTACTATCCAAGCTCGGCCCTCAAATTCCAGAGCTTGTAAAAAATTGTCCAAGCCTTTCCCTAGGCTTTTCCTTAGAAACGAAAACTCTTATTTTAAGGGCCTTTTGAGGACTAGGTTGGGCTGGGCCAGGCTCCTTTGTCTTAGGCCAGATTGATAGTCCTGGTCAGGATCCTCCATTGCATTTAAGAAGTTTCATCATACCATCCTAAGAGAGAGTTTCTCTCTCTCTCTCTCTCTCTCTCTCTATATATATATATATATATTAGCATGGGCCTGTTGTGCTAGTTGGACTATACAACTACAGGCGTTAATTTTTAACAATATTTTCTTAATATTGCCCCAATACAAATTATAAATTTAAAAATATATATCTTCAATTCGTCTCCTGCCTCTGTTATATCACCATAATGATACTTGCAGCAATATCTGGAGGGCTTCCATATTAGCTAATTATCACCATCAAATGAAGAATATCTTCTAGCCATTCACATTCTATGTCCTTCCTATGCAGCCATCAATTAGCAAATTGGTGTTCAAAGTGAGCCCCATAAGTTATATTGAATTACAGTTGTAGCAGGAAGTTGATCCTTCCTCATCTAAGGTGAGAAAAAAAAATCCTTAACAATTGCTCAAAGTCAGAATAATATTAATTATTGTTAGGATGATTGAATTATAGTTAAAACCTCACTTTTTTACAATTGCAACTACTTGTAATATTTTCTCATGGAATACTTAAGAATGTCCTACCAAGAATGTAATGCGAAAAGGTGGAATAATCCATTTTTTAGAATTACAGATTTCATATGGTCTTAACAATCAGGCAGGTCAACCATAAATGTGAGAGAGGTGGTTAATAAATGGTGCGCTTGTAGTTATCCTAGGTTTGCCTGTCCATATTCATTAATACTTCTAGCATTTTTATTATCTCAAGTTGGAAGTTGCAAATTCCATTTCTATTCCCTTCCATAAAGGGATGTGATCCAGTGAGAACTATTCTCATGGAGTAACCGTGAAAACTTTTTTGTGAGGCCCACTGGGGGCCCCATTTTGGAATGGGACCGGTGGGGATTGAAAGATCTATATGAGACCATTCTGAATATCAAGTTTGGCACCAATCCCATGCTTCTAACTCCTTCATCCATAGCCGACAAGCCCAATTCATTCGTGTGGGTATATAGTCGATCCAACGGTCCAGTTCATTTGCATTGATGCGAAACCTTGGGGCGTGTGACTATCAAGGGGGTTCCTGTTCATTGCAAGGTCTGAATTGGGTGATAGGTGGGCCCCACCCATTGTTCTCATGGCAGTTCTCCCCTGATTATTTCCCTTCTATAAAATGGAGTCACCTATTATCAATAAAAAAAACCATTGTCTATGAATTAGAAATCATTCCATTTCTAATTCCATTTGACAATGATTCCAAAATTTCCAAATATTGGATTGATTTGGATAACAAAGTGCTCTAATAAAACTAAACTTTAAGGTCTAGAATCAAGGGTTAGGATGATCTTATTATAGTCTATAACATAAGCATCTCATCCCTTTGTCACTTTGATTGACATGCATCACGACCATGCAAATTAAGGGTGCTTTTAAAAAGAAAATTAAACCAGTTTTTTCAAATAGCTATGCATTGATCACAGTGTAAATAATCTGACCTGAGAATTAGGACAGGTTACTAACTAGCATGTAATTAATGAATGATTAGTGATGGACCTTCAGGATTTTGAATTGAATGGTACAGTTTTTTCTAATAATTCGCTCTGTGCTCACCACATGGCTGCCTAGTTCTTTCTAATAGTTGAGTCGACCTAGTGTAAGCAACTGACTGTTACTATCTTAATCACTAGTTTTTTCTGAGTCCCCTTACCATTTCCTCTTTTGTGAATCCACATAGCATATGACATACTATTAACAGACCCAAGAATCCGGCCAAAATAGAAAGAGGATGAGAAGTATAAGATCTCCAACTACTAATATACTCATATGATACATATGTTTAATTATATACTAGTACAATATAGTTTTTTTTTACCAAAAACATATAAAGAAACCCCTTTTTTTTATTTTTTATAATGAAAGTACTCATAGGTCACCATTGCAACTTATGTTGATCTTTTCTCCATCCAAGCCCCTTTCCTCCTTTATTGTTAGGATCCAAGGCAGCCATATGTGAGCTTTCTTCATACCCGTGTTGGCTTTTTTCCCGTTTGTGTGAGCTCCTTCTTCATTTTAGTGGTCTGTTTACCCGTGTGCCTGTAACACCCAAAAACAAATAGTTTAGGTTTTAAAGTGTTTCAAGGACATTTCTAGATGGTTTCTCTTTCGACAAATGTAGAATAATGGCAAGGTGAAACGATTCGGGGCTTTTAGTTGGTGGAGCCCACTTAACTAAATTCAGACCGACTACTGAAAATAGATTTCTTCTCTTGTGTATTGCACATAGTCAGACTAGTGGGAAACTTGATTGGCTCATGGGCCATAGTTATCTATTTACCATTTGAGTTTCAAAAAAAAAAATTAAAAAAGTTTTTGTTGGATGGGCTGGCACGGCATGGCCCATTTGATACCCCTTAATCCTCCTTGCCCAATTTATGACTACTTTTCATATTACGTAGGAAGATATAATGCATAAAATTCACGTAACGTTGATAATGGATATTTACAAAAGACTGCGTGATTTTTTTATACCTTAAAATAAAAAATAAAAAATAAATGGTTTCAGGTTGATCCTAGGGAAAAAAGCGCTATACCTACCTGTACTTTGTCCGTTTTGCAGAGTGACCCCTGTACTTTGGTATTTGTGACTAAACCTACCTGTAGTTTTAGTTGACATGCAAATACAAACGCCCGTGACGGAATCAATAAAATGGCGAATTTACCCCTCCATATATCAGTTTTACTCTTCACGATTTTTGCTCATTTCCCCTTTTTTCACTTGTGGTTAGGGTTCCTGGCGATTTTGGGTGAAACCGCCCCTCCTTCCTTGAGATCGACAGATCCCTCAAGATTGTGGATAGATCTAGGCACGAAAGACCATCAGCGGTTTCAGAGGTATGACAACCAATTCCATTAGTTGGCTTTGTCATCAGGCTCCTGAATTCCATTAGTTGGCTCTGTCATCAGGCAATTGAGAGATTTGAGAGATTTTGAAATTTGGTTGTCATACCTCTTATTGGTTGTCATACCTCTAAATTTGAATGGTACCTCTCAAATTGCTTCAGGCTCCTGAATTCCATTAGTTGGCAAACTGTTAGTTCTTCAGGAGCCTGATGACAGAGCCACCATGGAATCGATCTCAAATGCTCAAAATCGAAGAGAAGTTAGGGTTTCTAGCGAGAGATCTTTGCTTCTGCTGAAATGCTCTTCCTCTCTCTCTTTCTCTGAGTCGAAGACGGAAGGGAGACCTGGATCGGGGTCTTTACGTTACTTTTGTAGCGGGCTGGTAGCGTACTCTCTCGGGAGCACTCGAAATTGTAAGCCTGGATAATGAATTGGGGCGGGGGGATTTTGTATTTGATGTTATGCTTGGGCTATCTTCCTAATCACTTGATTAATGGCCGATATCACCGTTTGATTAATGAATGATTAGTTTTCACCATCTAAAAAAGTACATAGTTGATTCAGGCTCTGTCATCAGGCTCCTGAAGAACCATTCCATGGTGGGATGCATAGGAAACCTCTACGAGACTATTGGAAATCTGAGCAGCACCTACATCCAACCCGGGCTAGACAAGAACATGCTTTTGAACCCTAAATCACCGTGCCTTCCTTATGTCCAAGACTCTCCTCTTCTTTTGCATGGGAAACAAAGAAAATAAAGGAGAGATGGGGAAACCTCCAAATCAATTAAGGAGATATGGGGAGAGAGGTGATGGCCAGAGATTTTCTGGATCTGTCCGGTCCGGAGAGAGGAAGTGCAAACGAGAGAAGGAGTGTTGCAAATCGATTAGGTTTAGAAATTTGGAAATGGGGAAATGAGGGGGAAAAAAAGCGGGCCATGAGATTTTTTCTCCCCAGGGGCAAATAAGTCTTTTTGGGCGAGTAATTTGACGCCTGAATACACCAGACACCATTTATACGACATACACCATTAATACTAACAGAATCCGTAAGTTTTGCATGTTAATTAGAACTACAGGTAGGTTTAATACAAAATACCAAAGTGCAGGGGGTGCTCTGCAAAATGACCAAAGTCCAGGTAGGTATTCTGCTGTTTTCCCTTGATCCTATTTATATCTGTCAAAGTCTTGGATCATAAACAGAGTTTTTGTATTTACAAATAGAGTAAAGTTTATCCAATCCTTAACCCATTAATCCATTGAATGATTCTGATCTATCTGGGTAAAGAGAAAGTACTTATATTACATGAGTTTTACAGTGGCGGTTCCTACCTCCCCCATTCATGGGATTTGGACCTGCCACTCAAAATCAGATAGATTGGTCTTTTACTTGTAATTTAAGCCCACATGCTTATAAAGGCCCAACCAACTTGGACCCATGATTAGACCCAATATGTTCAAGGGGGTCCGATCCATGAGCAGCAGATCAACCGACTGCAGCCCAACTTAACCAGGCCCAAATAAGGATCCAGCCCAAGAATCAGTGTATCAACATGGTCGCTCAGGTTAAGCAACCTGATCCCTTTGAGCCTTTTGTGGCCCACAACCAAATATAACCTTACGGGTTGGGTTTAAGCAAAAAATTTACAAGTTAGATAGGGTCGGCTACCAATGTTGATAATTACCTTTATCCATAGCTGGTTGGGATGACAGCCATCAGCTGTGGGTTCCATTACCTAATCCTTTAAAAGGCAAAAATCAGGTTGAGTGCAGGTTAACCTTCAACCTTTCAGCAGCCGAGGGTTTCATTCTTTGCCTGGAGGCTCCTGCATGGCAAAACTCCTTCTCAGCTCTGGCTTCAACAATATGGCATCAGTCTGGCCTCTAGGTGCAGTCTGTGCTCCCATGCGCAAGAGTCTTCTCTCCATCTTCTTTTTCTCTGTTCCTTCTCCTCTGATATCTGGAACTGGATCCTTTCCTCGGCCGGAACTGCTGTTACTGGCCCTCTTCTCCCCTCTAAGATCTGGCAAGCCCTCTCCCACTGCAGTGACAGACTTGCTTGTAAAGGTGTTGCAGTCATCTTCTTCTCCACAGCTTTTGCTCTATGGAAATGTAGGAATGAAGCCATTTTTAACAACCTCAGTGCCTCCAAGGTGAAGGTCACCCTCTTCCTGTCTGAGCTCCTCTCTGTTTCTCTCAAGCGCATTTCCAAGCCCTTCTCTGGTAGACCTCTAAAGACCTTTTGTAATTTTTTGTTCTCCAATTCTTAAGCTGGTAATGTGCTTTTGGATTGCTGGTTTCTCTTCTCTTGCTGTTGTTCCCAGAGCTTTTTTCTTTTGGGCTCTTAGCCTCTATTTCTCCTCTCTTTTCTCTTAATACAAATGACCTTTTAGCAAAAAAAAAAAAATGTCAATCTAACCCATTTTGACATGAGCCGACCCATTTGTCACAACTACATGTAGTGCAACCTTTTCTATAATTTAGAATACTTGACGGAGGTAGATTGCATGCAGAGTAGAGATTGTAGATATGGGGGCAGTCCCATATTTCATTTTTACCCAATTCATTATTCATGCCCTGGTCTGGATTCGGGTTTTTAACTTAAATAATGCAGTTAGAGAATGGCTCCTTACCCAAGTGGTAAAGAGAACCACCTCTTTACGCATATGCAGGCTTCCCTTTCCACTTGTGTGAGCTTTCTTCTCTTGTGTGTGCGGGCTCTCACTTGGGTCCAACCCCCTTAACTGGGTTACCAAAAAAATACTTAAATGATGAAGTGATGTAACTTAGACCTAAGCTGGTCACAGTCCGGGTAATCGGTCTTCTTCTGGTAATCTGGTTCATAATCAAGAACACTATGGACAAACATGTAAGCCACAGGTCCACCACCCTACCCAGCAATATTGGTAATTATTAAATAAGTCATTACATATAATGAATGTTTCAAGTAGTTCCTTGACATAGTTATTATATAAGGGAAATATTCAAGTGAGAACTAGTTCTCACCCATTATATGAGAACCTTTTTGCAGGGCCCAACTAGCAACCTATCCAAACCTAACAACCTGATAGTCACTAATCCCACAGATTGGTACATATTCGAATGGACTAAACCGTTTGATCAATTATTAAATATTTTTTTGAATATGAAGCCATTAAACTTAGGCGTGAATTTCCACTACGGGGAGATCCCTATGGAGATTGGAAACCTCTCCCAACTGCAAACACTTTCTCTTCGCTAGAATCGATTTTCGGGAGGATTCCCTCATCACTTCTAAAAATGAGGGAGTTGCAAGTCTTGGATTTGGGGCACAATTCTGTGTCATCAGAGATTCCTGATGAGATTGGGTACTTGGCGAACATCTCACTTCTGGCTTTGAGTCTCAACAATCTCATAGGTGGAATTCCAGCTTCAATAAAGCAAATGGAGAGGTTACATACGCTTCGATTAGATGGTAACTCGCTCTCTGGTGAGATTCCGGCATGGTTGTTTCATATCAAGGGATTAAAGATTTTGTTCCTTGGAAGAAACAAGTTCACTTTGAACAACAGTGTAAGTATAACTCCCAAGTGTCTGTTATCTCAATTATCTTTACGATCTTGTGGCCTTGTTGGAAACCTACCAGATTGGCTTTCTACTCAGAAGTCCCTCAATTTCTTGGATTTAGGTGATAACAAGCTTGAAGGAACAATCCCTCAATGGTTTGTAGATATTGGTTTTAAAACTATAATGCTCTCTGACAATATGCTCACAGGTTTTTTATCCCATCGCCTCTTTCGATCAGATAGTCTATCAGTGCTTGATCTCTCAAGAAATAGTTTCTTCGGTAAATTACCGGAAAACATTGGTAATGCAACTGAAATCATGATCCTTTTATTGGGAAGCAACATTGCCCGAGTCCAATCTCGAAAATCCCACACTTGTTGATGATGGACTTCTCAGACAACAATTTCTCAGGTGATAAGTTTCCAAAATTTGATTCAGACAGTAATCTTTTTTATGTTGATCTCTCCTTGAACCAGTTCTATGGTGAGATCCCAATGACCTTCGGTCCAAGGATAAAGCTGCTTGCACTAGGCCAAAATGAGTTCTAAGGTAAATTGCCTACAACTGTTGCTAATCTAAGCTTCCTCAAACATCTTGATCTTCACAATAATAGGATTTAGGGAAAGTTGCCAGAATCTCTTTTCAAAATATCAACTCTTAAAAATCTTAATCTGGGGAATAACTCCTTGGAAGGACCCATCCCTAATGTTTTATCCACTAGCTTCCAAATCCTAGATCTTTCCAACCACAACCTTATTGGCGGTATCCCTTCAGCATTTGAAAATCTCACTGGAATTATAAAACCACTCAAGATGTTAGCAATGTGAGCAAAGCACCTTAGGACTGTACCTGATTATGACCTGAGCTGGAAGACAGTTTTGGATAATTGTGTGCTGACGTGTTTTCTGTTACATGTGTAACTAATCACAGATTAGTTAAAGTAATTAGTTACTCTCTCAACTAATCACTTCTATATCTTGTGTATATATATATATATATATATATATATATATATATGTCTTGAACTGTTCCAAAACATTTAATGAAACAATCTCTCTTTCTCTCTGGTTCTTCTTGTTCATCTGGCTTTGCAACTTCATTGAGGTTTTCATGGTATCAGAGCAAGGATCTTCACTTGAGAAGAATCTGATCCTGTCGTTGTCCTTCTCAGGAGTTGCTGAAGCCTTGTTCTTCCTTTGCGTCTGCAGAATCAAATTAAGACCAGTTCAGTGATCTTTCGCATCTTCTTCAATCTTGATTTGTTATCAAGAAGTTGCTCTTGAAGATTTAGAATCTAACAATTGCTCTACCGCTGCAGCTAAGGTTTGGTCTTCATCTTTACTGAATCTGTCTTCTTAAGATTCCTCTGTAGATCTCTGCATCTTTGATTTCATGACGAATTCGTCAGTTTCTGCAAATCGGTACTCTGGTTACTTGGTTCCAAACATTGCAAGTTTGGTTTCTGTGAAGCTAGAAAATCACAACTACTTGTTGTGGCGTTCTCAATTTCTGCCGGTTCTTCGCGCTCATGGCATGCTTGGCTTTGTTGATGGATCAAATCCATGTCCAGATGAGTTCATAGTTAGCTCCTCTGATCGGGTATTGAAAGAGGTGAATCCTCTATTTTCGACCTGGATTCAGCAAGATCAAGTTGTTCTCTGCTTGATCAATGCCACACTCTCAGAAGCAGTTCTGGCTCATGTAGTCGGACTCCAGACATCCAGAGATGTGTGGTTAGCCTTGGAGAGACGTTTTGCATCAATGTGACGCTCTCACATCATACAACTGAAATCACAGTTACAGTCTATCAAGAAAGGTTCACTTTCCATTGATGATTATGTGAAGAAGATTAAGCATTTTTTTGATAGTTTGGCTGCTGTATGTAGTCTTGTGGATGATGAAGATGTCATCATCTACACCTGAATGGATTACCACCAGATATGGTCCATTTCGCACTTCAATTCAAACTCGGTCTACCCCGATCTTGCTTGAAGAGCTTCATGTGCTTCTGCAGTGTGAGGAAATGAATCTTGATGTACACTACAACAGATTACACCTTCAGCGACGGTTTTTTTCGTTGCTAAAAGTCCAAAAAACGTCGGTAAAAATTTTACTGACGTTTTTTTTTTCATCGGGCAGTCGTCGGCAAAAAAATGTCAAGAAAATACCTTACCGACGAATTAATTTTTCGTCGGTAAAATTATCATTTTCGCCGACGCTTTTTTATTTTTTACCGACGTTTTTTTTCGTCGGTAGAATTAATAAGAAAAATAAAAAATAAATTAAAATACTCTACCGACGTTTTTTTTCGTCGGTAATATTAAAAAAATAAAAATAAAAATATTTTACCGACATTTTCTTGTGCATCGGTAATATTAAAAAGAAAAATAAAAATTAAAAAATAGTTTACCGACGTTTTCTGTTTCGTCGGTAATATTAAAAAGAAAAATAAAAATGAGATAAATTTTTTTTAGCGACGTTTATTGTTCGTCGGTAAAATTAAAAGAAAAATCAAAATAAAATAAAAACAAAGTTACCGACATTCTGTTTTGTGTCGGTAAAAATAAAAGAAAAATAAAAAAAATCAAAATACATTTACCGATGTTATTTTTTCGTCTATAAAACAAAATTAAAAAAAATAAAAACATTACCGACGTTGTTTTTCGTTTAAATTTTCCTGTAAACCTGCTCATACACCTGTAATAAAAAACCAAACTACTCATACTACAATCAATAATACATCCAAAAAAAATCATCCCCATTCTTCATCAAATCATTCATCTCCTTAAATAAACAGTACAATTAATAAACATACAGTCGAATAAAAATGTCTAAATTAATAAAAATACAGTCGAATAACAACAAAACAACACCAAAGTGTGCATCCGATCAGAAAGCGTCCATCAATCTACAATGACAAAAACAAAAACAAAATTAGTATCTCTTGAATTAATGAAATTATAAACGAAAGATATACATGTATATATATACATAAATTATAAAAATCGTTAGTAAAATCGGCTCTAATTCCCTAACCGTGAGTCCAATCTGCGAGCGGTCAGTTCTTACATGTTACTCTACCCCCGAGCGAACCTCCCGTGCCGGTCCCCAAATTTTCCGGACGCGGATTCCCGTTCCGGACCCCCGGGAGGCCGTTTTCGAGCCTAAGTGTTGGAAAAGAGTCGGTTTCCGGCTCTAATTCCCTAACCGTGAGTCCAATCTGCGAGCCGTCAGTTCCTAAAGGTTACTCTATCCCCGAGCGAACTACCCGTGCCGGCCCCTAAATTTTTCGGTCGCCGATTCCCGTTCCAGACCCCCGGGGGGCCGTTTTCGAGCCTAAGTGTTGGAAAAGAGTCGGTTTTCGGCTCAAATTCCTTAACCGTGAGTCCAATCTGCGAGCCGTCAGTTCCTACATGTTACTCTACCCCCGAGCGAACCACCCGTGCCGGTCCTCGAATTTTTCAGTCGCCGATTCCCATTCCGGATCCCCCGGTGGCCGTTTTTGAGCCTAAGTGTTGGAAAAGAGTCGGTTTCCGGCTCTAATTCCCTAACCGTGAGTCCAATCTGTGAGCCCTCAGTTCCTACAGGTTACTCTAGCCCCGTACGAACCGTCCGTGCCGGTCCCTAATTTTTCAGGTCGCCGATTCGCTTTTTGGACCCCCGGCGGGCCGTTTTCGAGCCTAAGTGTTGGAAAAGAGTCGGTTTTCCGCTCTAATTCCCTAACCGTGAGTCCAATCTATGAGCCGTCAGTTCTTACAGGTTACTCTACCCCCGTGCGAACCGTCCATGCCGGTCCCCGATTTTTCCGGTTGCCGATTCGCGTTCCGGACCCCCGGGGTCCGTTTTCGAGCCTAAGTGTTGGAAAAGAGTCCGTTTTCGACTCTAATTCCCTAACCGTGAGTCCAATCTGCGAGCCGTTAGTTCCTACAGGTTACTCTACCCCCGTACGAACCGTCCGTGCCGGTCCTAGAGTTTTTCGGTCGCCGATTCGCGTTCCAGACCCCCGGTGGGCCATTTTCGAGCCTAAGTGTTGGAAAAGAGTCGGTTTTCGGCTCTAATTCCCTAACCGTGAGTCCAATCTGCGAGTCGTCAGTTCCTACATGTTACTCTACTCCCGAGCGAACCACCCGTGCCGGACCCTCGAGGGAACCACCCGTACCTTTTGTACTCCACCCAGACAAGTTACCATATGCAGGAAAGTCATTTATCGTCCACATCACAGCCGCATGCATTTGAAAGGTTTGTTTAGTGGAGGCATCATAAGTAGATACACCATGATCCCACAACTCCTTCAACTCATCAACCAAGGGCCTCAGATATACATCGATATCGTTTCCCGGTGAGTTTGGTCCTGGAATAAGTAATGACATCATCATGAATGGCTCCTTCATGCACATCCATGGTGGCAAATTATAGGGCATAAGTATGACATGCCACATGCTATAAGAGGTGCTCATGTTACCAAAAGGATTGAATCCATCAGTGGCTAACCCCAACCTCACATTACGTGTCTCTTGGGAAAACTCTGGATATTTCTTATCAAATTCTTTCCATTCCACTGAATCAGCCGGATGCTGTGCTATCCCATCGTCAACGAGCTTATCACTATGCCATCTCATCTCTGTTGCTGTCTTCCTTGACATATACAATCTGCGTAACCTCGGTGTCAATGGGAAGTAACATAGCACCTTATGAGGGATCTTCTTTCGCTTGCCATCATTGATCTTGTACCTAGGCTCTTCACATTCTGGACATTTATCCAATTGAGCATTCTCCTTCCAATACAACACACAATTGTGTTTGCAGGCATTTATGTTCTTGTATCCCATGCCCAAGTCACGTAATAATTTCTTCGCCTCGTAAATTGATGCCGGCACCACATGACCTTCGGGTAAGAAGTCCTTAAAAATCTGCAGGACCTTGTCGAACGACTTATTGCTACACCCACTTTCTACCTTCACGTGTAGTATCTTGATGAAAAACGATAACAGAGTATCTGAGCTTTTGCATCCTGGGTAAAGGCCTCGCTGAGAAGCATTCAACAAATTTTCAAAATCACCCCTCTCTTGAGTATCTTCCTCCAAGTAAGTTCCCCTACGATGATCATCTATCAACTCATTATACTCATCTTGATTATCTTCTGATTCATCATCGCTCTCATCCGAATCATCGGGTTGAACTATGGGTTCCCCGTGATATATCCACCGTAGGTAATGGACCATCATTCCTTTAATGTGCAGATGACTTCTCATGGTTACATAATCATGCTTCCGATGGTTACAACAATCGTTACACGGGCAGTTAATCAACACTGCCCCGCCCGAATTCTCCTTTGCAAAATCAATAAATGAGTTTACCCCAGCTATGTACTCCGCACTAAATCGGTTCCGATAATGTAATATCCAACTCCTGTCCATATCTGACCAAATCACAAGTAATTAGCAATTAGAAATAGAATCCACTCACCTATATTGAATAAATTGAATGTGTTTATGAGGTCCAGCTCATTGGGCCTGCTTCAGTCATCTTTTCCAATGGAGATACATCTTTGCCGTCCATGTGCAGAAAGAGGATGGTAATACTTTGGCAAAGCCAGGTATTGCAAGGCAATTTAATTTTGGAAACAAGATCAGCTTGCCATGGAATAGGTCTATTTGGAATTTCAATTATAAGTAGACCATCGCTTTTTATCTCACTTATGGTGCCTACATTGTGGTGTGAGTTTAGAGTAGGATTTTATATGCATACTGCAAGAGGAATTATAAGTGAACCAAGCCTTGGATACTAAAATCTTTAATTTATTTTCTTGTCAGCGGCCATATCACCAACTGGACTATAGAAATCTCAAAAATTCCTCCTCAATTGAAGTGAGTAATCAATGAGATTAGTATGAGGAAAGTAGTGTGATTCGAAAGTGAGTAATCAATGAGATGTGCTATACTGTTAGAATGAGGAAGAACAATCAACTTATATAAAGAATGTGTGAATCACGGAACAAGCGCTTAAAGAACCCATCCAAATTGGCCGGCACAAACCGAATGAAAATTCAACAAAAACCCTCATTCCCCAGTCATTCAATTTACATATTTTTTGCCCAAAATCAACACTCAAAACATTTCAAAAACAATAACTGCAATGAGGTCTCTTTATCACAGTACCAAAAATCATTTTGAGTTTAGATGCTGGTCTTCCTCAAGTGTGAAAAAAAGGAGTTCTGCAAATTCTACTAGACTTACAATTCACTGTTGACATTTTATCTGGTGCGAAAGATTTGTCCTCAAGTGGTACAGATTCAAATCTAAAAGAGGAATCGACAAAAAATATGCTATTGAAGCCTTCATATAGACGAAAACCGGCTCATATCCATACAAACTCTACTAGGGAGGAGCGTGTCATGAGTTTGATACTTACTCTTTCACAGAGTTTGGATCCTATAGACTGGCCTACCTAAGCTTCTTTAGCAAGCTCTAAATGCAGTATGAAATTTCATTATTACTTTCTTTTCACTCATCTTCTTTCGCATTGTAGTACAAATAATAGAATTCTACAGAAAGTTATTTCCAAAAACCTTGCTTTCAATCTATATATGAAACTCATATTTATTAGATTAAAAAATATTATTCGACTGACTTGAGCATGCAACATAATTTCGCCCTCTAAATTCTTCATTATCTTTCTCCTTTCTCAAGTCCAAAGTGTACCAACACCAATGATTAGCATTTAACACAAACATTGCATGTTGCATGAACAAAAACACTGATTACTGCGAATTAGTAAAGGCAATAAAATGATTGACTATCTCACTGAATATAAACTAAAAATTGTAAATATTCTTGGTGACATTACTAATAAGCAGCACCACAACTAAAAATATAATTAAAGAATGGCGACATCCATTGGCATTAATTACTCAAGTACATATCAATTAGTAGTCACATAATTCGGAATTTTCAGCACTCCATCCAGTCTTTTGTTTATTAGTTTAATCAGAATCAATTAGATTATTTGTTTGGTTAATCAACATTGAGTATTTCGGTTTTCCAAATAACCATTGAATTAGAACAAATTCAATAGATAACAAAAATAGTCCTTGTGGGTTCGATATCCGATCTGAGAGATCTATACTACTTGTTAAAAACTTCGTACACTTGTGAATCACACAACAAGTTTTTGGCGCCGTTGCCGGGGACTGTATTTTGTTACTTTTGATACCAACTATTTCTAGGTTAATTTGGATTTAATTTGTGTTCCTTAATTTCAGTTTGCATTTTATTGTCTAAATTCAGTAATTTCAGTTCTTGAGACCTGTACTATATTAATCAAGTTCTGAAATTTTGTTTGTTTTGCATATATACTGTTTTAAACTCTTTTTCAGGTTGCTCTTTTGTAGTGTATGCAACGAAATCAAAATCTAAACTTGGTGCCTTTAGATCCAGAGATAGAACGTACTCTTCGTAGGCTAAAAAAAGAGAAGAAACAACAATCTGACTTTGAAATTACAGAAATGGAGGAACAAGCCAATAGGTCCTTGGGTGACTATGCGGTTCCTTTGGTCACGGGTGCTACAAAGAAATTGTGGTGATATGTGATATCATCATTTTTATAGGATTTAATTTTGGTCCAGTGATGACTGATGAATGTGCAATTTTTCTCTCTTCTTCTTCTTCTTCTTGTTTACTTTGTGTCAAAAACCCATGGTTTTAAAACTTGGCCAACTCAGACAGACTCGTTCTGATTAAGTCGAATTATGGCAATTCTTAGATGCTAATCATGAATTTCGAGGCTGACCAGTTAAAATCTGAGATCCAATTACACTTAGAAAATCTGAGATCCACTTACACTTAAAAATCCCCTGCTATTACTCTTATTAAGATGGAGAGAAACGAGAAATAAGAGCTCTCGAATTTCAGATGTACACCATATAACAACTAGAAAAGGAGAGGACTAAACTACAGCAGAATGCTCGGGATCAAACCTTCGGAAACTAACTGAGACAGGAAATTGAATCAAATAAACACAAACAAGTTACCTCTCAACATCGAAGTCGCAAACAAATAAAAGCCAAACTAACATCAAACTATGAGAAAAAGCAAGTAAGAAAACAAACAAACAAACCATTAACTGCAAAAGCCAACCCTAACATCATCCAGATGTTTCAACCAAAAACTACAGAAGCTAAACATCAAACCAATCTCAATCAAGAGCAAAAGCAAAACTAACCCAATCATTAAAAAAAATAAAAACAGAAACAGAACCCTGGTGTAAATGCATAGCAGAATTCACAGCAGTTGGATGGATTAAAATTTACAATCCATTTGATTTGGGGTACCTCAGTCGAGAGTGGTATGGCGATGGCGATGGTGTCCTATAGACTCGTCCGATTTCTTCTCTTCTTCTTCTTCGTTTTCTTCCCCTCATTTTCTTCTTTCCTTTCAATCGACTTAGGGCTTTCCTCCCCGCAGAGACAGAAATGGCAGAGATCTCCGAGCAGTGGCAGCGGCGAGAGAGAAAGACAAATTGAAGCGTCGAGAGAGCGAGAGCAGAGGGCAGAGCAGAGCGAGAAAGAGCGAGCGAGAGAGAGAGAGAGCAGAGGGCTCCACCGACAGAGAGCGAGCGAGAGAGAGAGTGAGAGAGAGACAGAGCAGAGAGATCGAGTGAGGGAACGAGAGTGGGCGAGTGAGAGAGAGACATCGCAGAGAGATCGAGTGAGAGACAGCGAGCAGATCGCAGAGAGCAGAGAGAGAGGAGGGAAAAGAGAGTGAGGGAAAAAGAGGGGAAAAGAGGGTTCGGTGGCGGGAGAGGGAAAAACGGAACTTCACCGACGTTACTTTGAATTTTACCGACGGAATAAAAACGTCGCCACAAATTAAGTTTTTTTTTTTTTTTTAAAAGTTAAAACTGAAAACTTTACCGACAAAAAAATGAACGTCGGTAAAATTGATTTTTACCGACGTTTTAAAACGTCGGTAAAAATTTTATCACTTTTTTTTTAAATAAAAAGTTAGAAGTCACCTTTTTAACGACGAAATTAAAAACGTCGGGAAAAATAATTTTTACCGACGTTTTGTTGAAAAACGTCGGTAAAAAGCTGACTTTTGGCGACGTTTTTTTAAGAAACGTCGGTAAATTAGTTACTTTTTGCGACGATATTAATTACGTCGGTAAATGTCACCCTTTACCGACGAATTTTTAGAAATGTCGCTAAAAAACGTCGGTGTAAGTGCTTTTTGTTGTAGTGGTAGCTTCCTCTGCAGTCGCTGATTCTTTTTCCACTGCCATGGTTGCTTCTAAGGAAGGAATCAAGAATGGTAACAGTCACTCATACAACAATCGTGGTGGAAAGCCCCCCTTCCGTGGCAGAGGAAGAGGTGGCAAGAACAATGGCAACAACAGGGGTCGTGGTACTTATTCTCAAGTATTCAATTCAAAACCTTGCTGTCAGATTTGCAATCGAGCTGGACATACAACATTAGATTGCTATCACCGTATGGACTATTCATTTCAAGGTCATCATCCTCCTTCTCAGCTTGCAGCAATGGCTGCTTCTTTTCATCAAAACAGTGATTCACAATGGTATGCTGACTTAGGGGCTACCAATCATCTTACCAATGATCTGAGCAATCTTTCAATACAATTTGGCTATCAAGGCAAAGACCAGGTGACTGTGGGCAATGTCGAAGGTCTGAGTATCTCTCACACTGGTTCCTCTATTTTACATCTTTCTCCTACCACTTCATTTAAGATGAACAACGTATTGTGTGTTCCTCATATTGCTGCCAATCTCCTCTCTGTTAATCAGTTTAGCAAGGATAACAATTGTCTTTTTTATCTTTGATGCACATGGATTTTCAATCCAGGATCGCACAACACGGAGGACTCTTTTCCGAGGATTGAGTAAAAATGGACTTTATCCCTTTCCAACCTTCAATAATTCTCTATCAACTGCTGCTCTACTGGGAGTCACTACTTCTGCATCTATCTAGCATCAAAGATTGGGGCATCCGTCTTCTCTCATTCTGCACAAATTGGCTGATGTCTTGTCTCTTTCCAAAGTCTTTTGCAAATAAATTCTGCGAGCCTTGTCAACTTGGCAAAAGCTCCAGACTGCCTTTTGGTTCTTCTTTGTCTTCTACAAGTAGACCATTAGAGCTTCTTCATAGTGATGTTTGGGGCCCTGCTCCTATTTCTTCTGTATCTGGTTTTAGGTACTATGTACTGTTTGTGGATGATTACAGTCGTTACTCTTGGATTTTTCCTATTCAATGTAAAAGTGATGTATTCACTGTTTTTCTGGGCTTTAAGCTCCAAATTGAAAACATGCTATCATTGAAAATTAAGTGTTTTCGATCAGATGGTGGAAAAGAGTTTGTGAATAACAAATTCAAGCAGTTGTTCTATGAATGTAGGATTCTTCACCAGCTTTCTTGCCCTCACACACTCGAACAAAATGGTTGTGCTGCGCGCAAGCACAGACACATTGTTAAGACTGGCTTAACTCTTCTTTTCAGTGCCTCCATGCCTGCACATTATTGGGCTGATGCGTTTAGTACAGCTACTTACCTTATTAATAGAATGCCCACGCGTTCTTTTCAATTTCATTCACCCTGGCAGCAGTTGTTTGGGTCTTCTCCCAACTATATGACATTAAAAGTCTTTCGGTGTGCCTGCTACCCATGGCTCAGACCATACTCTCAGCACAAACTTGAGCCAAGAACTAAACGTTGTGTATTTTTGGGATACACATTGGATTATAAAGGCTATAGATGTCTTGATTCTTCTACTGGTCGTCTCTACATTTCACGACATGTCATTTTTTATGAGCACACTTTTCCATTTGCTTCTCTCCTTGGCTCTTCTTCTGTCACCACTGCTATAGGTGACTGGTTGCCCAACCCTTCTCCCATTCGTTCACCTCTACCTTCCATTTCTTCTTCCACTCCCATCATTTCCTCCATTCCTTCTTCACCTTCCCCAGCCTCCACTACCATACAGCTCCTACCCTCAATTTCTTTCCTTGCTACTACCTCTACTGCCTTAATTCCTAATTCTAGTCCCTCCCCTACTTCACCATCATCTCCATCATCTGCTCCTATCTTGGGATCTTCTATTGCTACTGATCTTCACTTACCTATCACTACACCCATCTCTCCTCTTCCTCCTGTTTCTTCCTCTTGTCCATCTTCTCCTTTATCTCGACCTATTCCTCCTCCTCATCCAATGACCACTCGTTCCAAATCTGGCATTTTCAGTTCCTGGCATTGTTTTCAACTCTTACTATAATTAACTTGCATGATGTGTATGGGAACTTGCCTGATGCGACTATGAACTTGAATGATGTGATTGTGAATTGGAAGGGCTCGATGCAGCCTTTAGCACTCAAGAACCTTAACATCTATTATTTTTTAGACATGTCTAGTAATCGATTGTCCGGAGAGATTCCCACAGCTTTAGGCAACCTTAGAGATTTGAAAATGCTCAACCTCTCTTACAACCCACTCTCTGGAAGGATTCTAACCAGTTTTGGCAGCTTAGAGAATTTAGAGAGCTTGGACTTATCTCACAACCGCCTCTCTGGTGAAATATCACAAACATTCACAAAGCTTCTACAACTATGCGTATTGGACTTGAGCAACAATAAACTTGAAGGTCATATTCCATCAAGCAGTCAAATGGACACAATGAATTATCCAAATCATTTTGCTAACAGTGGTTTGTGTGGAGCCCAAATAAATGTTTCTTGTTCTATCCAGTCTCCCCCTGTGCCTTTAAATGGATAGAATGAGGCATCTTTTAATGGAGAGGATGAGGCGTGGCTTTCATGGAAAGGCGCTGTAATTGGATTTCCACTAGGACTTTTTTCAGCTTTGATTACTGTCTACTTTGGAGGATTTCTCAGCTCAGCACCAAAGCAACATAAAATGCACAATTGCAATCTACGAAGAAGAAGCTGTTAGTCAAACACTGACATGACATCTTGCCATTTCCACAACTCTCTAGAAACAAGAGGCCCTATGTCTAGTTGTGAAGAAGACCGACTTAGCACTTCTAGAAGGAGCTAAAATCATGACTTAGCTAGACTACACCACATCATGGATCTTTCCTTAACCCTATGTTTGGGAAGTGGGGAGGGGAGGGGAAATTTGAGGGTGAAGGAAAATAAAGGGGAGGAGAGGGGACGGAAAATTAATTTTCCCTCCTCTTGTTTGGGAAGTCAAAAAGTAGGTAGAAGAAAAGTGAAAAAGTAGGGTTTTGTTTGTTTGTGAGATACAGAGAAAATTATCATTTTTTCCTTACTTTTATAAAAATTTCAAAATTATATTTTATAGACAAAGGGCAGTTTTGTAATTTTTCAACTTTTCCCCTCCTTTCCCCTCATTTTCCCCCCGGTTTTTTTTTGGGGGGGGGGGGGGGGGGAATCTTTTCACCCATTTTCCCCTCCCCCCTTTCCCAAACACCCTCTAAAAAACTTTTCCCCCCACTTTCCCCTCTTTTTTTCCTCCCCCCATTTTCCTCCCTTTCCAAACGGAGGTAACCGACTTGAACTTGTGAAGATCAAGTGGGGCACGTGGGCTACTCCCATCCACATGAGACCTCCTGTCACGCCCCCGAACCGAAACCTCGGGGGCGGGAATGGGATTAACATAAATTATATTTTTCTCCCAAGATCCGCGTGTGTGAAGACAACACATTCCAACACCTTCTGAATATTTGCGGAAGCTTTCGTGGCGTTGCGACCCGGAGTCCGTGGCCATCGGATTCCGCGTCGCACTCAACCTCTAGCATATAACTATAATATCAATAATCATCTCAGACTGGAAATAACTATCACAACAAAGTACAGAGCTGACAGTAACAGGATATTACATTCTCAAATATGTTCTAGTTACAATTATCAATGTACATTAATTAAGAATCCCAAGAAAAAGGCTAGTAAAAGCCATACAACAATAAGCTATAATCACTACCCCAAATATGACGTAGCTCCGATGTCAAGCTCAATGTCTACATGACATAGCCGACAAAACAACCTGCAAAACATGGCTCCACAGCCAACCCAAGTACTCATCTCGGGACGAAGAAATCTGAACCTGAGTACCAAAAGTAGTGGGTCAGACACGACGGTCTGGCAGGTGGATGAAAAGATAACAAATATACTGAAGAATAAAACATAAGATAAATCATGCTATTTGATCAAATGCTGCATATAATTAATCGGGTGCAAAATCATGGATCTTGGACAAAACATGTATTCGTTTCAAACGTGGGAAAAACATTAAGATCTAATAAAATGTCTGTTCATTTACATCATCCATAAAGGCATAGATATTTGACAATCGGGTGTTCGTCTAAAACATGTGTAAATATAGTGGTTTGACAAAACAAACGTTCATTTGAGACTTAAGTAAAAACTTAAGTATACAACAAACCGAGTATTCATTTAAAGCATGTATAACCAAAGAAATCTGACAAAACTAATGTTCATTTAAACATATTTCAAAGCATGGATATTTAACAATTCGGGTATTCATTTAAAACATGTATAAACATAGATATCTAACAAACCAAATGTCATTCAAAACAAAGCACGGATATTTAACAATTCGGGTATTCCTTTAAAACATGTGTAATCATATAAATTTAGCAAAATCATTGATCGTTTGAAACATATGTAAAAGCATGGGTATTCACCAAATCGGCATTCATTTAAAACATGTGCGTGTACAAAGAACAGAAAACAATATAATAATAACTGAATTTACATTGGAGAATATGAACACTTGTTTAAATAACAACTTTCATAAAGGAAACGAATCATTTATCAGAAAACAAGTAAGCAATATAAAACGTGTCGGGTATCCAAGGAATCGGGAACTGGCAAGATGACAATCACAAAAAGCTAAGTCCTCTATCACCGAAGTGACAAGAGTATAATGGGACGTTGGTCTCAGTCACACAAGGTGAGGAGACTCAACGCAAATCATATATACAATATAAATATACGGGAACGGGACCACGGTAGCAAACCGGGTATCAAGATCCAAACTGCAGCTGGCGGGACGGGAGGGGGATCTCCAAGTCGGTGGATCAAACCGACAAGGTTATCTAAGCTTAGTGATGCCGACTCATAGGTCAAATAACAAATTGGGACACATGCAAGTAAATCAAGTACAATAAATAAACGGGTAAAACGGGGGTGCTTAAGGGCACACTGTCATTTCATGTCGGGCAATACATTTCGGAACAAATAACTGTTACTTGTGTAACTTCAATGCTTTCGGGAAAACAAGTCATGTGATGCAAATCATGGAAATGAGGTGAAACAATGAACTATTACAATTTCGGGTAAAAATACCGATTTCAAGATTTATTTAAGTGAATAGGGGTCCCGTATGTCGATTATAATAATTACTTGGTACTCCTTGAGTTTGAAGACATTTCGGGCTCCTTATGCACTTTTACTACTTTTAAAACTTAAAATGAGCTTATGGTTAGGACTAGGTGTTACCATAGAAGATCAAGACTATAAATGGTCCATCCTAAGTATGATGTTAACCCGGAACCATCGAGCAACCTACTCAGTCATCGAAAGGCATAGAATTCGCGATACGCAAGGGAATAGACCTTGCGCTTAGATATGAAGAAAATATCGTGTCGTTCCATCCCGTTCAAGATTGAAATAGATTGAACTTCGATGCATCCGGACCAACCGTGAAGAGCATCAGCTCAAGATGTCCTCACATATGGTCAAATGAGTCCAAGGAGGGTAGCCAAGGTCCCACCTAGAACCAAGAATTAGTGTCTAGATCATCACCATTCTTTTCTTTTAGTTCCCTAGTCTTGAAGACCTTAGGTTAGGGCATAATTAGTCTTAACACTAATGTATGTACCCCTAGGACTAAGAGAAAGTACAATTATTTCCCAAAAAAAAAACAATATCAAATTTCACTTCGGTCCGATCGATCGGCCTGAATTCCTGTCCCAGTTAACGACAGTCCGATCGATCGGCCTGCATGTCCGATCGATCGGACCTGGGCGTATTACAGGTCCGGAAAAGACTTGATTTTTCTCCCTTTTTCCTTTCCTTCCAACACATAAACAAACTGAGTTTTTCCTTGCTTCAACAACATCTTAACTACATTAAAACTCCCATCAAAACTCCATTAAAAATTAAATCTAAACACCTCTTTCTTCCCATTCACAATAAACAAAGGGAAGAATCCCCAATATACACAAGGGTCCATTTGAGCCAAAAAATCTAGAGATAAATCAAGACTATTGATTCACATTTTCTTAACAAAAGATGATTTAGCAAAACTCTTCAAATGAGCATCAATTTCAAATCAATGCAAGCTAGTAAAGATAAACATGAATGGAAAACCAACCCCATTCATTATAAAACCATATGAGCAAACCTTGACCAAATGAAATGCATACATTTCCAAGAGATTTAACAACAGAGAAATAGCCATTAATATGCATTTTCGAAATCAATATATAAGTGGCAAGAAACATATGTGAAACATGTATTCAATGATCAAGAACAAGTAATAAAACTTAGGATTTTCTCATAAAACTTGATAACATTCAAACCATCCATTCATCCACTTGCCTAGGGCTCCAAGCTAGCAAACCAAGCCTCTAATCACCTCTCAAGCTCAAGATCAACAATCTCTACAAAAACCCCAAAACAAACCCTAAAATGGGTCAAACAATGGAAGACAAGGAATGAGCTCAAACCAAGCTAGGAAATAGAACCTAAGGGAAAGCCATTGCACAATAAAGCGAAATGGGAAGGAGTCCTTACCTCTAGAGTCATGAATCAACAAGAAGAAGCTTGCAATAGGAGCTGCCCACCTTGGTTTCTCACGAAAATGGTGTCAAACAAGAGAGGAGATGAAGGAGAAGAAGTTGTCGGAGTTCCCTCGTCGGATTGGTGGCTTGGAGGCTCCATTAGAGCAAGAGAAATGGAAGAAAAGAAGAAAAATGGCTGCTGGCACTGTAGTTGGGGAGTTGCAGCCGATGGAGTGGAGAAATGAGGGAGAAAGAGAGGGTAGAGACATCTTATAATGGGTGGGTGTGGGCCCCACCACACTTAAAACTTGCCAAGGGTAAAACATCTATTTGTAGGCCTCGGATGCGATCGACGAAGAGGAGAAAAATGCTTCTCATAAAATCTAGTTTTCAAAAAGTATAATTTTGGCATGATTCTAAGATCTCGAAATTTGGGTCCAGATTCAATGTGAAAAGACCGATTTTGCCCTCTGGGCTGGAAAAATTGATTTTCGGAGCTTCGAATGGGTACGGAGTGAAGACGAAAGTTGTAGAGGTTAAAAAAATAAGTCAAATGAGGCTAAAACAAGAATTATCAGGAATTTCGAATAACCTCCCAATCACGCGCAAAGTCACTAAAAGAACCCCCAAAGGGTCCCACTAATCACAAAGGCCCTCAAAATTCCCCAAAAACTAGAGAAAAACCATTCTAGCTCACAAACTCAACCCAACAAATACTAATCCCACTAAAAGAAACTAATCCACAAATAAAACAACACTAATCCAAGAGATTAGGGGTCGGGTTCTCACACCTCCCCACTGACCTGGCCACATCTATAAATAAGAGGCCTTGCCTCATTTGCTAGTTAAGTGACAAACACAACACAGAAGTGTGAAGTGAAGTGAAGTCTAGTGAGCAGAGTGAGGAGTGAGACACACTGAAGTGTGTAGCGAGAAATTTGTGTGAATGCTTCTTTGTAGAGAGTGAGTGAATTGAGTAATTTGTAGTGAGTGAGTCTTTTGCTTGTAAGAGTGTATGCTTAAAGTGTGTTTTTTTGTAATAGTGTATTTGTATAAGTTTATAAAGTGGGTTCTTGTTCTTAGTAAAATTTGTATTTTGTAATCAAGCTGTAGCTAGTGTGTTTCTCCCATTGTCCAAGGTATCAAAGTCATCTTCCAACAAAGTGGTATAAGAGCTAGATTCCTCTACAAGCTGAGATGGCATCAAGCTTAGTTCAACCCCAGATCTCGAAGCTTACTAAGGAGAACTATGAAAACTGGAGTATCCAGATGAAAGCATTATTTGGATCGCAGGATTTATGGGAGACCCTGAGCACTATCTTCAAAGGTGTTGATCGGGTCAAGAGGGTTCGTCTGCAAACGCTCCGAGCAGAGTTTGAAGCCACTCACATGAAAGAAGGTGAGAATATTTCTGATTATTTTTCACGATTGCTAGTAATAGTAAATTAGATGAAGAGAAATGGTGAAAAGATAGAAGATATTAGAGTTGTAGAAAAAGCATTGAGATCCCTCACAACCAAGTTTGAGCATGTGGTTGTGGCTATTGAAGAGTCCAAAGATTTAGAGGCTCTTTCAATAGAAGAATTAATGGGATCACTCCAAGTCCATGAGCAACGTATGCAAAAGAATAGTGGCTCCATGGTCTTGGAACAAGCACTAGAGTCAAAATTGACTTGTGAGCAAAAGTCCTGTCGCGGAAGTTTGAAGCGGGGCGGTAGTACAAACAACAATCGCGGTAGAGGTAAAGGGGGAGCAAATACTCAAAGCCAAGGGTAATCTCAATCGAGGAGCTCCAATAATCGAGGAAGAGGAGCTGGCCGAGGTGGATTCACCCGTGGTCGTGGTAATTCAAGAAGTGTCCAATGTTACAACTGCAACAAGTTCAGACACTTTGCCTCGGAGTGCTGAAGTAAACCCGCTGAACGGGAGGAGCGATCTAACTTTGCAGAAGCAAGAGATGAGGAAAAAGAATTGTCCATAGTTCTTCTAGCACAAGAGGAAGGCTATGGCCAAGAAAATGTCTGGTACCTGGATTCTGGTGCGAGCAACCACATGTGCGGGAATAAGGAACTCTTTGAAGAGCTTGCAGAAGAAGTCAGCGGAAAAGTAAGTCTCGAAGACTCATCAAAGCTTCTCATAGGAGGTAAGGGAAATATTAAGATTTATCAAAAAGATGGTGTGCCTGCATATATCTCAAATGTGTATTACGTGCCCAATATGAAAATTAATATCCTTAGTCTTGGGCAACTCCTAGAGAAGGGGTATGTAATACACATGGAAAATCTTTTTTTATCATTGAGAGATGTACATGGGAGGCATATAGCTCGAGTCCAAATGGCGAAGAATCGCATGTTCCCATTCTATCTTAACACAAAGGTAGAGAAGTGCCTCCATGGACTTATAAACAATGAGTCATGGAAGTGGTATCTTAGATATGGGCATTTTCACTTCAATGGGCTCAAGTTATTATCCACTGCAAACATGGTGCATGACTTGCCTACTATCGAGAAGCCCAAGCATGTGTGTGAGGCATGCACACTTGGCAAGCAACAAAGAAACTCATTTTCAATAGGGAAATCATGGAGAGCAAAAGCACCATTGCAGTTGGTTCACACAGATATTTGTGGACCATTGGAGACACCTTCTCTTGGAGGTAATAGATACATCATCACTTTTATCGATGACTTCAGTAGAAAGCTTTGGGTATTCTTTATCATAGAAAAGTTTGCAGCCTTCACTACCTTTAAGAATTTCAAAGCCCGTGTGGAAGTAGAAAGTGGATGTAAGATTAAGACACTTAGATCTGACAGAGGTGGAGAATACACCTCGAAAGAATTTCAAGAATACTGCAGACAGTGGGGCATCAGGCATCAGTTTACAACTGCCTATATACCACAGCAGAATAGAATAACGGAAAGGAAAAACCGCACCATCCTCGATATGACGAGGACCATGCTTAAGGAAAAAAGTCTTCCAAAAGAATATTGGGCAGAAGCTGCTGCATGTACAGCCTACTTACTCAACAGATGCCCTACAAAAAGTGTCAGAAATAAGACACCATAAGAGGCATGGAGCGGTCACAAACCAAGTGTGGCCCATTTAAAAATATTTGGGTGTGTTGCATATGCCCAAATACCAGAGGCAAAGAGCAAGAAGCTTGATGATCATGGAGAAAAGTGTATATTTATTGGATATAGTGAGGAGTCTATACAACCCACTTACTAAAAAGGTGGTGGTAAGTAGAGATGTAGTATTTAGTGAAGAAGAGGCATGGAGGTGGAATAAAGAAAACACATCCCAAGAAAAGCCTCTTGAAATAGAAGAACAAGAGGCACATCCCCAAAATAATGAAGGCCCGCGGCAAGATGATGCAACATCTCCGCGTACAGCATCATCACTTCGAAGGAGTCCTGAAGGACAAGATGGATCATCAGCAAGCAGTTCATCAGCTCGAAGCTCTTCCTCCTCCATCACACCAATCAAGATTAGAAGCCTAAGAGACATCTATGAGGAAACTGAAGAGACCAACCTCTTATGTCTCTATGCTGACCATGAGCCTCTTACCTTCCAAGTAGCAATGAACGAAGATTAGTGGAGAAAAGCCATGGACGAAGAGATTCAAGCCATCGAGAAGAATGACACTTGGGAGTTTACTACACTCCCTCCAGGCCAGAAAGCTATCAGTGTCAAGTGGGTATACAAGATCAAGCGCACGATCGATGGAGAGATCGATCGATATAAGGCGAGGCTTGTAGCTGAAGGCTACAAACAACAATATGCCGTGGATTATGAAGAAGTCTTTACTCTTGCCGCCCGACTTAACACGGTAAAAATGCTTATCTCTCTTGCAGCACATCATAGTTGGAGAATTTACCAACTAGATGTTAAGTCGGCTTTCCTAAATGGTATACTTGATGACGAAGTATATGTAGAACAACTAGAAGACTTTATAGTAAAAGGAGAGGAACAAAAAGTATACCGCTTAAAAAAAGCGTTATATGGGCTAAAGCAGGCCCCATGAGCATGGAATGCTCGTATAGACAGCTATCTAGCGCAAAACGGGTTCTCCAAAAGGCCGTATGAGCATTCAGTTTATGGAGAAATGCTCATAGCATGCCTCTATGTTAATGACTTACTATTCACTGGGAACAGCTCCCAGATGTTCGAAGAATTTAAGCATGCTATGTTCAAGGAGTTCGATATGACCGACTGTGGACTAATGTCCTTCTTCCTGGGTATAGAGGTCAAGCAGCAGCAAGATGGTATTTCCAACTCACAGAAAAAAAATATGCTAAAGAACTCCTTGCACGCCTAGGGTATGGTGTGATTTATATAAATTTCACATTCCTTTAAGAGTCATCTCAAATAGGAATGACCATCCCATAAAATAAGCAACCAGCCACCATAGTAGTGCAACACCTTCTAATTAAAGATACTAAAAATTAGTAAACTTTAATTATAGGAATTCTTACCCAAAGAGGAATACTTCCTTCCAAGTAAAGATACCTAGTTAAACTTGGAAACCTCACACAAGGGGCTCCCATTATGGCTGGCCCACAAGATAGATAAACACACCATGGCCCACAAGTTAATAATTTAGCTAGAGTTAAATTCATGTATGCCATAAAAAGCCTATTTGAATTTAAACTCAAAATCATTCTTCCACAAAATTAATTCAACCACATATCATCTAATTAAATTAGGAAACCATGCCAATATAGGAAGATGGCTAGAAGAGGGACCAAAAGACATATTTGCCCTTGGCTCCCAAAATGACCAAAATGTCCATGCTAACCCCATAGCAACATTAAGATCATTTTAACCCTAACTCATTCCACTAAAGAGTTACGGTTGCACTCCAGGGACAAATATTAAATATGAATTAAGCTCGTCAGGGAATGACATTTGTCTTCGACCTACCAAGTGAAATGACCAAAATGCCCCTCTATGTAACATCCATAATCAAGTCAGGTTATCCGATGTACTATCAACCTTCTTGATTATATCTCAACCTTAGAACTTCATATCCTTGACTTAATCATCATGCGGATATCATTCTCTTGGTCCAGGGAGCGACCCACAAGTTCAATATCCATATGGAACATCCATATACTAAGATCTTAGATTCTGATGATTAATCGGATAATTCTAAGGGGACGATCACTCCATCACAAGATGGCATAGATTCTTTATTGCATCTGCACGTCCTAACTAATCAAGCTCGAGTACCCAAAACACAGAGTTGTTGACCCATGAACAGGATCTCACCCATAGTGAATTAAAGTACAAGAACTCGACTTCGTCAGTTCATCTACATATGCTCAAGATTATGAGCACTGATCACTCAGTAGCATAAGGTGATTTGATCTCTCTCAGTGATAGTACTATTTTAGAGATCACACCTACAAGTGGTCCTGTTCAATGCATGACACATGCACTAATGAGATAAATCCGGAAAAGCCTCCCGTGACTTAGGTAAGTCACCCTGAATACAGGAGAGTATCTCACTATAACTTATACCAAGATGAAGTGCCCAACTCCATCTCTCAGTTATGAACAAGTTTATTGTTTCAAGTGTCCATGACTCAGACCTAACTGTGTGTAGCCACTACACACCCAAGTCATTTACTAGAAACAATGGGCCTTACACAACCATACATATATACAAGCAGTAAGAGAAAAGAGTCCTTCCATTAAATAACTAGTAAATATCCAGTAACAGAGATGAGGGTGCAGTCAGTGGGCTTTAGGGCATACACACAACCCAACAAACTCCCACTTGCACTAAAGATCACTACTTCCTAACCTAACTCCCATAGACTCAACATGAGAACTAAACACTTTCTCAGTTAGAGTCTTAGTAAAAGGGTCAGCTAAGTTATTGGCTGAGGCAATCTGCTCCACCACTATTTCTCCTTCTTGGATGAACTCCCGGATCAAGTGGTACTTTCTCTTAATGTGTTTGCCTTTCCTGTGATTCCTTGGCTCTTTGCTCTGTGCTACGGCACCGGTATTGTCACAATACATGACAATCGGTCTTTGTACGGCAGGAACAACTCCTAATTGCAATAGGAATTTTCTGAGCCATACCGCTTCCTTCGCAGCTTCCAATGCCGCAACATACTCTGCCTCCATGGTAGAATCAACAGTACAATCTTGCTTAACACTTCTCCATGATATAGCCCCTCCTGACAGAGTAAAAACGTATCCTGAGGTAGACTTGCTGGCATCTCTATCAGATTGGAAATCAGAGTCTGTATATGCCAGAGGCGTCAGATCATCTTATCGGTAAGTTAGCATATAATCTTTCGTTCTCCGAAGATACTTGAATATATGCTTAACAGCTGTCCAGTGCATAGGTCCAGGGTTTGACTGATACCTGCTAACCATGCCAACGGCAAAATAGATATCTGGTCTAGTACATAACATTGCATACATGAGGCTTCCAACAGCTGATGCATATGGTACTCTCTTCATAGTCTCTATCTCCTCAGGTGTCTTCGGACATTGATCCCGAGATAGTGGTACTCCATGTCTAGAAGGTAGCAAGCCCTTCTTGGAGTCATGCATGTTAAACTTGACTAATATCTTCTCAATATACGAAGATTGGGATAAGGCTAACATCTTATTCTTGCGATCTCGCAAAAGCTTGATCCCTAAGATATAGTTTGCCTCACCCAAATCCTTCATCTGAAATTGAGATGATAACCAAACCTTGGCAGATGACAACATGCCAACATCATTTCCAATGAGTAATATGTCATCCACATACAGGACTAAAAATGCAACTGCGTTTCCACTCCCTTTCTTATACACACATGGTTCATCAATGTTTTGATCAAAGCCAAAAGATTTGACTGCCTGATTAAACTTGATGTTCCATGCCCTAGATGCTTGCTTAAGTCCATAAATAGACTTCTTAAGCTTATAGACCATGTTCTCTTGGCCACCAGCAATGAAACCCTCTGGTTGCATCATATAGATGCATTCGTCAAGACTTCCATTAAGAAAAGCTGTCTTGACATCCATTTGCCATATCTCGTAGTCATAATGACATGCGATGGCTAAGAGAATCCTTATGGACTTGAGCATGGCTACTGGCGAGAAGGTTTCCTCATAATCGGTACCCTCTTTCTGAGTATATCCTTTCGCCACCAGTCTTGCTTTGAAGGTTTCGACCTTCCCATCCACTCCTCTCTTTCTCTTGTAGATCCACTTGCACCCTATGGGTTTGATCCCTTCAGGTGCATCCACAAGTTCCCAGACTTGATTAGAATACAGAGAATCCAATTCAGATTTCATCGCTTGCTGCCACATGTCAGCATCTATATCCGTTATTGCTTCATCGTAACTAGTAGGATCCTCAACCAGATCCTTGGAGTCTGTCATAAAGGACACTCCTAGATATCTATCTGGTGGTCTAGAAATTCTCCCACTACGACGAGGTTCCGGAGTGTTAAAAGGAATGTTTTGATCATCTACAGTCTCAGGATCTGGCACAGATGTTGCAGGAGTTTCTAAAAGAATCTCCTCAAGTGTTTCTTTACAACCAAGCTCTTGGTGCATCATGCAATCATCCTCCAAGTATCTAGCATGAGTGCTGATAAGCACCTTTTGCTCCTTTGGATGATAAAAGATGCCTCCTCTCGTTCCCTTAGGATACCCAATGAAGTAGCACATTTCCGATCTGGGTTCTAGTTTGGTAGCTTTATCATTCAGTACATAGGCTGGACAACCCCAAATGTGAATATGTCTTAAACTGGGTTTTCGACCTGTCCACATTTCTCGAGGTGTCCTAGGTACTGATTTAGAAGGTATCAGATTCAAAATATATGCTGCTGCTTCTAGGGCATATCCCCAAAAAGATATGGGTAGGGTTGCATGACTCATCATGGACCTTACCATATCAAGAAGGGTACGGTTTCTTCTCTCTGCTACACCATTTTGCTGGGGTGTACCCGGTGCAGACAACTGAGACACAATCCCATGTTGTGTGAGGTACTCCTTGAACTCACCCAGGAGGTACTCGCCACCTCGATCAGATCGAAGAGCTTTGATATGTTTCCCTAGTTGTAACTCCGCCTCAGCCTTGAATTGTTTGAACTTATCAAACGCTTCAGACTTGCGTTGCATTAGGTACACATATCCATACCTAGAGTAATCATCAGTGAAGGTGATGAAATACTCATAACCTCCTCGAGCTAGTTTGTTCATAGGACCACACACATCAGTGTGAACCAATTCTAACAACTCCTTTGACCTCAGTCCCTTTCCAGAGAATGACCTTTTGGTCATCTTTCCCATAAGACAAGATTCACACTGAGGTAAAGGTTTGAGATCTAATGAGCTTAAAAGCCCATCCTCTACCAACCTCTGAATCCGTTTTAGGTTAATATGACCCAAACGTAAGTGCCAAAGATAAGTGTCATTGGTCGAAGATACCTTCCTCTTAAGGGAAGATGAGCTTTCTAGTTGTACATTATGTAGTGTGGGAGCAATAGGATATATATAAAATAAGTTGTCATGCATTCTTCCGGAACATATAATATTTCCATTTCTACTGATATCAACACCAGAATGGAAAGAAACTGAATAATGAAATTCAATAAGTCTGGAAACTGAAATTAAATTCTTCCTTATGTCCGGAACATAGATAACATTATTTAAAATTAATATCCTATCATGCGGAAAATGTAAAGTAACAGTTCCCACTGCAACAGCCCAAATCTTTGCTCCATTTCCAACTCTAAGGTCAAACTCCCCTTTCTCAAGCTTTTTCATTATCTGAAACCCCTGCAATGAATTGCAAATATGATTAGTGGCTCCAGAGTCTACTATCCACGAATTAGTAGAATCAACCACATGACAGGTTTCAATGTAGTAGGAAAGAGATATACCTTTCTTATCTGAGCCTAGGAGCTTGGGACAATCTTTCTTCCAGTGACCTTTGAGGCCGCACTTGAAGCATTTCCCTTTGGGCTTTTCACCTGTACCTTTGTCCCAGCATTGCCCTTTTTCTGTCATTTTCCCTTACCCTGCTTCTTCTTGAACTTTTTCCCTTTCGGGTTCAGTTTAGAGGAAGACTGGGAAAAGTGAGCTTGGCCTTTAGGCTTCATGATGGCCTCTACCGCCTGGAGTTCTTTCATTAACTCAGAGAGAGTCATGTCCATCTTGCTCATGTTGAAGTTGATCTTGAACTGGTTGAAAGAGTCCGGCAGAGTTTCGAGAATCATATCAGTCTGACTCTCTGCATCAATCTCAGCCCCTAGGATCTCAGCCACATTGAAGCAATCCATCATTTTGAGCACATGCTCTCTGACGGGTGTTCCTTCGGCCATCCTAGTATTCATGATTGTCCTTATAGCAGCTTGCCTAGCTGGCCTGCTTTTGTCTGCGAACATCTCAGACAAGGACAACATGATGTCAGAAGCTGTGTCTATATGCTCGTGCTGTGTTTGCAACACGTTGGACATGGAAGCAAGCATGTAGCATTTTGCCATGCTATTCGCCTTCTTCCATTTCCTTTCAGCTTCTTGCTGGTCATCTGTAGAATTATCATTAGTCACAGGACATGGTTCCGTCAAGACATACTTGTACTCTTCAGCAGTGAGTACTATGTCAAGATTTCTTTTCCAATCTACGTAGTTAGGGCCAGTTAGTTTGTTCTCACATAGAATACTCATCAACGGGCTAAAAGAATCCTTCCCCATCTCTCTGGATAAATAACAGGTTATAATTAGACAGGCAATATATATGTAATATGTATATGGTGCTTGTTATAAAAGGAAAAACATGCACAAGACTTTTTACATTATTCAACCCTAATTATAATGTATCAGTGTCTCAACCTCCTCATAGACCCTCCATCGAAGGGATGGCCGAATCTATAGTCTCGTTGAGTAAAGCCTCGCTTATTTGGATTATCACTATCTGGATTTAGCATAACCAGTGACAGTCCAATCACTGATTGGTTTGGCCTCATATGACAAATAACACTAACTCGTAGGGAGAGGTTATTATCGTCTTATGTCAAGTGTGTTACCATCTCTTATGAAATTTCCCAGAATGTCTATGACTTGAGTCCTCCTATGGGAAGTGACTTCAATCAATTCCTAAAGTGAACTTTAGTAAAAAGCTCCATCGAAGGGATGGCCGCTCCTACCAACACTTCATTGACATTCTATAGAAGTGATCTTTAGTAAAGAACTCCACCGAAGGGATGGCCGCTCCCACTAACACCTCATTACGAATATTCACATTAGTTCACCCACTAACCCATCGAAGCGATCTTTAGTAAAGCACTCCACCGAAGGGATGGCCGCTCCCACTAACACTCCATTGAGATAGCATGAACCGAAAATGGAAGGCCGCGAGGTTTTTCCAAACCCCTCTCCCACTTGATTATTTAAAACTAGGGTTTTGAAAAACTCTACTGATCTTTACATCGTTACTCAAACCTTGTTTAAATCTAGCAAGCTTAGTTAACAATCTTCATGACTCAATTGCTTAAGTCATCTAAAAAAGAATAACCTTTGCTTTAAAACATATTGAGTAAAGATCTTGGGACCAGTGGGTTATGGGCCCACTAAGGTAGCAACATATTAGATTTTAGTTTGGCCTCTATTGGAAACTTAGGGTACCAAGACAAACTAAACCCTAACCAATTTTAAATCTTAGACAAAAAAGGGTGCTGGTCTAAGTTCCATTTAAAAACATTCAGCCAAACAAATCTGATCTAATATAGAAAGAACCCAATTTTAAAACCTAGTGGTGGCCATGTTACTAGGTGACAATTATAGCAATTATATAAAGCATTCAACCATGCATTCCATATATAAAAGCAAATAAAAGAATGCAATCCTTGATGGCTCCTTGCTATTCGGACTTCAAAACCTTATCCAACTAGGATACTTGATTAGGTGTCCCTTTTTTTTTCACAAGGAAACCTCCGTCAGCTCCATCACCGTGGAATCCGGTTTGTTGCAACCTTTCTTGCTTGAAACTTTCTTCTTCTTGCTTGTTACAATAAATTAATTTTATACAAGCAAACCCATGAAAAACAAAACCAAAAATTACATTGGATATCCCTATGCTTTTCAAGAAAGCTTACATCAAGACTAGTTGAAATAAAAACAAGGAAAAATTACAACTTCCTATGATTGCTAAACACGCAATCGTACACTTTCCAACTAATTAAAAAACACCCAAATCCATATAAACATTCATACGAACCATCAAGGATGCATATATGGCTGCATACAAAGAGGTTAGTGCATTCATAGTGCTTTGTACAGCACTATATAGTATTCTGAAAATATTCCAGCAATCTAGAAAAAATTCCTGCACTCCAAACACGCACTAAACAGTATTCTGGAAAAATTCCAGCAACCTGGAAAAATTCCCGCACACCTTTTATGCAGTAAACTGTATCCAGGAAAAATTCCAGCAACTTGGAAAAATTCCTGCACACTTTTTATGCAGTGAATAGTATCTAGAAGGGTGCCACCATGCCCTTAACTAAGTTAGGATTAATATTAACACATCATGGGGTCATGATTTCACATGGAGAGGCTCTGATACCATTGAAAGTTCATGCTATACTGATCTGAACTAGGACGTCCATGGCTGATATGGTTTTTCAATCGAAAAACAGATCTGATTTGGCAGCCATGAAACATGCATAAAACTCCATGAAATCATGATCAACATGTGTATAATGAAAGGAGATGAAAGAGGACTAATACCTTGATGATATGAAGACTTCAAATCTATGATATTAGTCTTCCAAAGGACTGATCTCAAGCCTGCAATCAGCAATGCAGGTTGCAGAAATTTTCTGCAGTAGCTTCTCCTTTGATCTTCTCTTCTATTCCACAACCCAATCTGATTGGCTTTGATTGTGGGATCAAACTATGGATTCCAAGAAGGGTTTTCTGAACTACACTTTGTGGAAAAAGACCAGGACCTGATCTCCTCTCTTCAATGAATGAAGAAGAAGAAGGCTGGGCGTGAGTTTTGTCTTTCTCTCTTGGGCGGCCAATGGAGCTCCAAATTAATGCACGCCTAGGGTTTTTTCCAAATCCTTGTTGCACGCCTAGGGTATGGTGTGATTTATATAAATTTCACATTCCTTTAAGAGTCATCTCAAATAGGAATGACCATCCCATAAAATAAGCAACCAGCCACCATAGTAGTGCAACACCTTCTAATTAAAGATACTAAAAATTAGTAAACTTTAATTATAGGAATTCTTACCCAAAGAGGAATACTTCCTTCCAAGTAAAGATACCTAGTTAAACTTGGAAACTTCACACAAGGGGCTCCCCTTATGGCTGGCCCACAAGATAGATAAACACACCATGGCCCACAAGTTAATAATTTAGCTAGAGTTAAATTCATGTATGCCATAAAAAGCCTATTTGAATTTAAACTCAAAATCATTCTTCCACAAAATTAATTCAACCACATATCATCTAATTAAATTAGGAAACCATGCCAATATAGGAAGATGGCTAGAAGAGGGACCAAAAGACATATTTGCCCTTGGCTCCCAAAATGACCAAAATGTCCATGCTAACCCCATAGCAACATTAAGATCATTTTAACCCTAACTCATTCCACTAAAGAGTTACGGTTGCACTCCAGGGACAAATATTAAATATGAATTAAGCTCGTCAGGGAATGACATTTGTCTTCGACCTACCAAGTGAAATGACCAAAATGCCCCTCTATGTAACATCCATAATCAAGTCAGGTTATCCGATGTACTATCAACCTTCTTGATTATATCTCAACCTTAGAACTTCATATCCTTGACTTAATCATCATGCGGATATCATTCTCTTGGTCCAGGGAGCGACCCACAAGTTCAATATCCATATGGAACATCCATATACTAAGATCTTAGATTCTGATGATTAATCGGATAATTCTAAGGGGACGATCACTCCATCACAAGATGGCATAGATTCTTTATTGCATCTGCACGTCCTAACTAATCAAGCTCGAGTACCCAAAACACAGAGTTGTTGACCCATGAACAGGATCTCACCCATAGTGAATTAAAGTACAAGAACTCGACTTCGTCAGTTCATCCACATATGCTCAAGATTAAGAGCACTGATCACTCAGTAGCATAAGGTGATTTGATCTCTCTCAGTGATAGTACTATTTTAGAGATCACACCTACAAGTGGTCCTGTTCAATGCATGACACATGCACTAATGAGATAAATCCGGAAAAGCCTCCCGTGACTTAGGTAAGTCACCCTGAATACAGGAGAGTATCTCACTATAACTTATACCAAGATGAAGTGCCCAACTCCATCTCTCAGTTATGAACAAGTTTATTGTTTCAAGTGTCCATGACTCAGACCTAACTGTGTGTAGCCACTACACACCCAAGTCATTTACTAGAAACAATGGGCCTTACACAACCATACATATATACAAGTAGTAAGAGAAAAGAGTCCTTCCATTAAATAACTAGTAAATATCCAGTAACAGAGATGAGGGTACAGTCAGTGGGCTTTAAGGCATACACATAACCCAACACTCCTTGAAAAATTCAGAATGAGCAACTGCAATCCTGTAAGCACCCCTGTAGCAACAGGTCTGAGACTAACGAAAGAAGGAGAAGGAAGAGACATTAATCCGACACTATTGAAAAGCCTGATTGGAAGCCTAAGGTATCTCACAATCAGAAGGCCAGATATTGTTTACGGTGTCGGACTTTTGAACCGATATATGGAAAGGCCAAAGGAGTCACATTAGATCGCTGCCAAAAGAATCTTACGGTACATCAAAGGTACCATGGATCTTGGTCTTTTTTACGGCTATGGCAACGAAGCAAACTTATATGGATATTCGGACAGTGATTGGGGAGGTGATCAAGATGAAAGAAAGAGCACTACAGGGTATGTGTTCTATCTTAGATCGACAACTTTCACATGGGTATCCAAGAAGCAAAGTATAGTAGCCCTGTCTACATGTGAAGCCGAATACGTAGCAGCGTCAGCAGCAGTCTGCGAAGCTATATGGGTGAGAAACCTCCTGGAAGAATTTGATTACCCACAAGATAAATCCACAACTATATATTGGATAACAAGTCTGCCATTGAACTTGCTAAGAATCCTATACAGCATGGAATGAGTAAGCATATTGACATCAGGTTCCATTTCATAAGAGACCATGTAAAGCAGAAGACAATGAAACTGGAGTTAAAACAAGTGGCAAACATCTTCACCAATGCTTTGCCAACCGACACCTTCACAAGGTTAAGAGAAAAGCTTGGCATGAAGACAGCTTCAATATAGAAGATTAAAGGCGTCAGTGTTTGAGGAGGAGTAATGTTAGTCAAACACTGACATGACATCTTGCCATTTCCACAACTCTCTAGAAACAAGAGGCCCTATGTCTTGAGTTGTGAAGAGGACCGACTTAGCACTTCTAGAAGGAGCTAAAATCATGACTTATCTAGACTACTTCACCACCTCATGGATCTTTCCTTAACCAACTTGAACTTGTGAAGATCAAGTGGGCCACGTGGGCTACTCCCATCCACATGAGACCTCCCCACTGACCTTGCCAGATCTATAAATAAGAGGCCTTGCCTCATTTGCTAGTTAAGTGACAAACACAACACAGAAGTGTGAAGTGAAGTGAAGTCTAGTGAACAGAGTGAGGAGTGAGACACACTGAAGTGTGTAGTGAGAAATTTGTGTGAGTGCTACTTTGTAGAGAGTGAGTGTATTGAGTAATTTGTAGTGAGTGAGTCTTTTGCTTGTAAGAGTGTAGGCTTAAAGTGTGTGTTCTTTTGTAATAGTTTATTTGTGTAAGTTTATAAAGTGGGTTCTTGTTCTTAGTAAAATTTGAATTTTGTAATCAAGCTGTAGCTAGTGTGTTTCTCCCATTGTCCAAGGTATCAAAGTCGTCTTCCAACAGAAGCCGCCTCAAGCAAATGTAGAAGGCTCTGCAACAAAATTGACATTGTGTTAGCATATGGCAAAGTCATAAAGGTGACATTAGACATAGGATGGTGGTCTTCTGCAGGGATAAAATTTGGAAAATTTTAATATTGGTAAAATCTAGTGTTTAGGTAAATGTATTATGGAAAACTCTTTCTAAAAAGATGTTTTTTGCGATGAGGTTTGTGCATTGAAAAGTCTCTGGAAAAGAAGTCATTTTAAATTTGCTTCATGTCTCTTCTAAATCCCCTCATTCTAAAGTGGTGAGAAGAAAATCCCATTTACAAGTGTTTCCTAACTTAGTTTTCAAGTTTTGTTTGCATGGACTCTAACTGTGGCTCGCGAGTTGCAGTGTACGCGCACCCTCATTCATGACTCCATAGTTCTAGCTCCTTGTAACAATCAGAAGTACTTCTACAAAAAAAAAAAAATAATAAATAAAATCAGAAGATGATTATGTGTAGTCTTGTTTTTCACTTTCTTATGATCAGTATACTAATTAAAACATACTGTAAGGACTGGCGGCAATAAGTTTTATCTATTTTTCTAGTTTGTCCTGCTCTTCAGGAAGAAGTCATGAATAAGTTGCAGTAGTTTCTTAACAACCAATGTGTTTTTTGTCCCATTAACGAACAATATGCGTTAAATGTTAAGAAGCATCACTAGGTCATGGGTTTAGATATTGGTTTTTAACATAATAAAATGGACTTGCTTGCCCCAAGACTTCATTGATTTCTCTGTGGATCATGGGTTTTGATCGTATTCTTGTTTAAAAGGCTACAGATTTTATTGTTCCTCATTTCACATGGAGATTTGTGAAACTACTCACGCTGAGTTTTTAGAGGACAGTAAGTGTAATGGAGCATTGTCCTATCCTATTTTAGATTCTAGGTGAGCCCACCATCAGATTGCTTTTTTTTTTTTTTTGTAAAATACAATTAAAATACACAAAAGAGAGCAAAAGTAATAAATAATAAATATTGGTATCATAAAAAATAAATTAAAATAGAATGAAAAATCTAAAGCCAATTCCGCCTAGTCAAAACTACTTTCAAAATAAAATCAGGTCATACGTCTTGATCAGCTTTCCTATTAATATTCTCAATCATTTGAATCCGTATACATTGGAGACTTGTACATACTTATAAAGAAATTAGCTATGTTAAATATATATTTTTAGGGCATCATATAAGAAAATATCTGAATGATATGGTATGTATTTTCTTGAAACAGATGTGACATTAATATTTGGATCTTTCATCTCTCATGTATCTAAGGGCCCCTCCTATTTTATAATTAATCTTGAAAACTTTTTGTCGAATTTTATTAAAAAAAACTTATATGTTGTAGTGTGTAGATCGGCTACTCTTTGAAAGCAATTTAAAATATGAGGTTATAGGTATAAATCTTTATGGGCCATATTTTAGCTTTTTATCAGTATCTGTGTGGGTATGGATATGGCCTGACTTGTACCAATTCTGACCAATTGCTATTGGTTGATAGTGGGCTCCACGGTCAATGAAAATTGTGTGATCTCCACATAAGTCAAAATCAACTCAGATAGTTGAAATCAAAATTGAAGCCTCGAATTATAATATATTAAGCTAGGATGTTTTGGATTTAATTTTGACTGTTAGTTATAATTTTGACCGGAAGTTACATCAACTATCTTCTTTATCTCTTTATCATCATCACTCATAACCGCTCTACACTATTCTTTTTTTTTTTTTTTTTTCAAAGACTTTGTTTCAATTCAAACTCTATCATTCCCTAATTTCTACTCCAATTCTCAGTTTTTCTTCATTCTATGATACCAACTCTTAGATTACATAAATACATACATATAAAAAAAAATCTTTTGCATTCTTTCTAAAAAAGCTATGGATTTTTTTATAAATTAATATTTAAATTGTAATGTTTGCCATATCCGTGCTGAGCATGAGTAATTATGCTAGCAGTGCTTATTATGTTGAACAATGGAAGCTAAGCTACACATCGAAGCTATAATTTAATTACAATTTCCAATTACAACAATAAAAATAACTTAATCCAAATACAAATACACCAAGAACTCACCTTAAAAAGCTTATAACACAGCTACAAAGCTACAAAGCTTTCAAGCCACACACAATATTACATAACAACATACATACAAAGCCCTCAATCCCTACACTCAAGTCACACCAAGACTACACGTCGCTCACAATAGGCACTCACAACACTACCGTACGTAGAGACACTTTTCTGGGAATCTTCTTGTGACAGCATGTGATTGAGGAGACAATTTGCTGCTGGATGCTTGTAGAGAAGCTTGAGAAAGGGACAAGGGTCTGTTTTGACTAACAGATTAAACTGGTCTGTTGAAGATCCAACTGAAGGGGACCGCTGGAGACGCCTTGGCTCTTGCCTGAGCTCTCTCTGCCAATTTCCTAAATTTCGGAGGAAGATTACAAACATAGTCCTGTGCCTTCCTCCCCTCCCCAGAAAGTCCAGCTGTGACCTTGTCGACATTCCACCTTGTGAAGAGGGACTCTAATATGTCCACATAATCGTTGCCAGTATACATGCCCATCCGTTGGTCCACCATGGAGAAGTGATGGAAAAGCTTCTGATCCTTACCATCAAACATCAAGCTTCCCGGCATTGTGACAGTCTTCCTCATCATATAGGCCAATGCCAGCATCGTGGTGTCTGGGTCCACATCGAACAATTTCTTGGTGATCTTCGTGTAGGCCTCCTCATGGCGTTTCTCGTCAGAAGATATGATTCCACAGATCTTGGCTAGATTTGTGTCTCCATGTTTTTTAGCTTGCTTAGCAGCGTTGCTGTGTGAAATGGCAGTTGCCCTTTCTTGAAATGAAGCGTAGATAGACCCAAGATAAGGACTGCCCTCTCCCCCTCCATCCTGTGTACATAGGTAGAAAGATGGATACATCATACATTTAGTGTTTCAAAGAAAACCAAAGAGAAGTATGCCCCAAAATGCTTACTTGTGTAGGTTAGCATTCCCTAAGGTTAGAGTTATATGTTCTAGGGATGTAAATAGTGTAGGATCTTACACTTGGGATAAGTGGTAGCTCAATAGGGTGTAAGACCTTCAAGTGGTATCCGAGCCTGGTAGGTCGGTCGGGTGTTCGACTCACGGGACATGCGTTTTGCTAATTCGCAGCAGGAGTCGCAGTGGGTGTGTCATTGAGGGAGGGATTATCGAGGTCAACGTCCACCCTTGCTCTTGAGTGGTCGTCAAGCCCTCGTCCTCACTATAAAAATTATTATTGTGCCGTTTCCTATCACCAATTGGTTTTGAGACAAGTGGTAGCTCAATAGGGTGTAAGATCCTACCAATGAGCATGAACTTTAATCCGGATCCATAGTTGTTTTCATGGGATGGAGCCAGATTTGACAGAAATCCTATCTGTTGGATCCAGAAAAGTGGAGATCCAATTCTTATGCTAAAATGAGTATGCTTTTTCTTGAATCGGAGACTCCATTCAAATAACTGGATACCCATCAACATTCTATTATGCCCCCGCTAGTGTGGCAGCCCATGACATTAAAAATATCCATGAATGGATCATGTTATACATAGACAATATATGAATAATTCAACTTGAAAAATCTGAAACTGGTCCACAGTTTGAACTCAATTTTCAATTTGATATAAGTTTTTGTTAGAAGTTCATGTCTATAAGGACCCAAATTCGAATACCCAAATACACAAATTTGGCTCACGTAAATCATATTTCCATATTGAGCATATTATCTAGAGTTTTTTTTTTTTTTTTGCAAATACTCACCTAAGGTTTGTAGGATTTGTAAATAGACCCCTGAGGTTTTAGTATTTGTAAATAGGCCCCTGAATTTTCATCTTAATACCTTTTGTGTTCCCAGAATCAATAGTCTTCTAATCACCATAGGTTTTTAGAGTGAAATGACATTTTTGCCCATGTCTTTTAACCTTATATGCATAATTTCAAAAGTTTGGACTCAACTATTTTCATAAAGCATATAACATTAACAATTTACTTAATGAGAGAGAATAACCCTATATAAATTTATTTATTTTATAAATACGGGGTCATTTCATTATATCTATATTGATCATGACAACAATAACACATATACTTATAACTAGTTATGATATCTCAATCCATACATGACCCACATTTAGATTGATGAAAGTTTCAAAATATATGATTAAGCTTCATGTGTAGGGGGTGTAAAAAGAATATTGGGGAATGGGCAAATATAAAAAATATATGTCAAATTTTAGAATTTGTCAGGCGATGATGGTGTGGGGCTCTTTGTAAAAGAAATATGGGGGGGGGGGGGGCAGGGGGGGCGGGGCCGCCTGGTGGTGGTAAATGTTAAAAAAAATATTAATTCTTAGAATATGCAGGGAGAGGGGGAATCTTAAACATTTCTCAAATATGGGTAGGGCTTAAGTCCTCAGGCCCTTGTACCTGGGTCCACCCCCGGTCATGTGCATAGGAGGTTTATTGTTGAGAGAAACCATGGGGACTTGAGATACAATAATGATGTTTTTGCAAATAAAACTATAATCACTTTTGTTAAATGGATATATGGACAAAGATGTTATTTATATAAAAATCCAACACAAATCTTATGGTGGATGCTCATTCTTATTAGGAATATTGATTTTGGGGGCATGAAAGGTATTAAAAAGAAAAAGAAAGAAACATATTTACAAATACCAAAACCTCAGGGGCCTACTTACAAATTCTACAAACCTTAGAGGGTCTATACAAAAAGCTCTATTATCTACGATTATATGTGTATGAGTAATCCGGTTTTAGTTCGGTTTTAGGTTGGGCCTTTGCTAGATTTGATCTTATTTTATCCCTTCAAGAGGCCAAAATGGAGAGAGGAATTAAAAGAAGTGTTTTTTTTTTTTTTTTTAAGATTTGTACCTCTGAAACTAAATTTTCATTGGGGACTGAAAAAGATATAAAAATGTCACCGGACCGGAGTGCTTTTACCACACTTCTTTACAATTTTAAGTGCAGTCAAAGCACTATGATAACCTTTTTACGTCTTTTAAGTTTTAACATTTAGCCCTTGAAAATCAAGTTAAAAAAAAAAAACCACAAGTTACCATTCCAAAGCCAATGAGATATTGAATTGTCTTCTCGATCTGTCTCATGTCTACTCTTCCACACAAGTAGAGATACTTGTTGAGTAGGTCTCCATGTCTGTTCTCTTCAGCAGCCCATGATCTTGCCCACACTGCCCATGGAGAAGCGCTTCCACCCGTCTCATCACGGACCCCATCATTGGTATTGAACATCGTTAGATATGTTGGGAGGGCTTCTTCTGTGATCATGTGACCCACCAGACACACGAAATATTCATCAGGAATGTCAGATGCCTGCTGCTTTATTCCTCTGGCCTGATCATAGAAGTCTTCTGAGCAAGGGTCAGGTAGGAAATCTTTTGGCTGCCATGACTTCTCAACTGGTTTCAACAGAGGCAAGACGTTCTGATCAACCCATTCTTCCATTGATTTGAAAAGCAAAACTTTCTCAGGAGACATGGACATGGAATTAGCGGCAGTGTTTTGCATCTCACATGAGCATAACTGGTGCTTCATGTTCACAACATTCCTGCATTGTATAGACACCAGAAGTTCATGAACAAACTTTTGAAGTCAGAGCTAGTTGACACATTTTTGTTGCCTATATATATGGAGTTGTTGGATATTTTACTTATGAAATTATGAAATGGTTTTAGTTTGGGAAGAGAGAATTTCAACCCACAGTTTGTCGCGACAGAGGAGCAGGGACGTGGTTGGGGTGGGGTACGCTACTACATTAAGCAAAACAAAATTGAATTGAAGTAGGAAGAGAGAACACTCACTTGGGATTTTGGTGTAAGTCGACAGATGACATGAAAAATGTCGGGGAGCTATGGTTAGAGAGAGAGAAAGGGAGCCCTGAGGCTAGAAAAGGAAACTTCAGTGCCATCTTCTCCCTTTCTTTTTTCTTTCTTTCCCTGCTTGAGCTGAAGGATGGAATGAAGAGGAGATGCAAAAGGACTTGCATATCTGTCTCTACTAAATGGGGTATTTATAGAATAATCACCTCGAGTGCCCAAAAACTAGAAAACTCAACCCAATTGAGTCAACTCAAAGACTCGAGTGACTAAGAATCAAGCCTTCACACCAAAATCTCAATATAAAAAATACACAATACAATGCTTTTAAATAAAATTTCACTGGCCAACACACTTATAGTTGAGCAGTGTCGTCGGTACCTTGATACCACGCACATGTGAGGAATCGATCATTGGGTCAGTAGGTCTTCAAATTGATAGTTTCATTCCAGGCTAATAGTCCAACCTTGGTCATTACTAGGTAGGTAAACTCGTGGCATTTATCATGAGCTCCTCTGTTGTTACACCCCGACCAAAATTAACCTTAATTAGTGCTAATTAATGGTGTTCTAGCTAAATCAATTGTGTTTAATCACCATCTCTCATGAGATAGACAACTTCCAGCTGATTCACTATTCCAGCAGATTAGCTATTCCGGCAGAGTAGAATGTCACATTCGTCATTCACAAAAATTTTTCAGATATTTTTTCACTTGTAAACAAAGAAATTTTTTTAACAAATTGATTTATGACGTTTATTAAGAAATCCTAAATCTTAATTTTTCTTTCGGTGAAAAGTTTTGATGGAAATTGGGCATGTTTGGCACTATTCTAGGAATCTTTCATTCTGAAAATGAATGAAGAAAGACTTATTTGACAGGTATTAGTTAGAGAGATAATCTAGAGAGAATGAGAGGAGTGAGATAGAGAGTAAGATTTTATAGATGTGAAAAGAGAGAGAGAGATAGAGAGTAAGATTTTATAGATGTGAAAAGAGAGAGAGAGATAGAGAGTAAGATTTTATAGATGTGAAGAGAGAGAGAGAGAGAGAGAGAGAGAGAGAGAGTGTTTTCTTCTATTTCCTTCTATTTCCCATTTGGTAGAAACATAGAAATGCTTTTAAGAAACAAAGCCTAGAGATTTCAGAAAGAGAGTTTTTCTTTGCTTTTAGTTGCAAGCTTGAGTAATAAAATGAAGGGGGTCAGTCATGGCTGTAATTTTCTGCTGTGGAGCTGCAAAGCTTATTATGATTTATCTGTCTTGTCAATGCTTGAATGTAATGATGATTAATTTATTATTTTTGAGCTTTGTTGTTTCCTGATACCTGTGTTGTGGGCTTTAGTTTTAATTGACTAGGTTCGATCTTGATCCTATGATTGTTGTACTCTAGATTTTAGTTTTTACTAAATCCCTAAGCTTGCTTTTAAATAAAAATGAAAATTTAAGTTTTAATTTCCTAATTTCAGATAATTTTTCTTTATTAAAAGACTTACTTCTTCCTAAGATCTGTATTTTTATAATTAGTTATCAAGAAATGATTTTGAAATCTTTATATCTACAAAATATGGATCTGAGTTTGTTTTTATAGAAGAAATTCTTTTTTGGTGATATTAAGTCAAAATAAACATATTCCCATATACTAAATAAGATTTTATAACCTTAATTTTATTTTTCACAAATAATTTTCCTTTTTCATTGAGATATTTCTTATTGGAATCTAAATATCTTAAAAAATAATGACTTTTTATTTGAAAAGAAGAATTTATAAAGTTTTTTTAGATTTAATAAGAAAGTATTTTGAATTCTAAATGATTTTGAGAAAGTAACATTAAAAAATAAATAAAAATTTTGACTTTGAGAAAGAAGTTTTGATTAGCAAGAAAGATTTACATTTCACTTGGAGGTTTTTTCTCTAGTTTTTTTTTTTTTTTTTTTTTCTAGTTATGAAGTTAAATATCAATTTGGTTTTTATCAATTAACAGCCTATGTCCTTCCTATACAACCATCAATAGCAAATAGGTGTTCAAAGTGAGCCCCACAAGTTATATTGAACTAATTAAGCTGCTATGGTAAAAATTAAACAAACAAAAAAAAATCTAAACAATTCCTTAAAGTTAGAATAGTAATTTAGTTAGGGTGGTTGAAATATAATTACAACCTCACCTTTTGACAAATGCAACTACTTGTAATATTTCCACATGGTCCATGTAATGCTTAAGAATGTACAAGAAGAAAGTAATGCAAAAAGGTGGAATCCATGTTTTAGAATTATAGATTTCATCTGCTATTAACAATCACGCAGGTCCACCATAAATGTGAGAGAGGTGGTTAAGAAATATTGGAGCTTATAGGTAGTTTCTCTATCCATATGCACTAATATTTCTAACATTTTTTTCAACTAAAGTTAGAAGTTGCAAAATCAATTTTTATCCTATAAAATGGAGTCCACCTGTAATCAATTCAAAATCCCTAGCTATGAATCGAAACTCATTCCATTTGACAATTAAATTTAAAAATATCTTCAATCCGTCTCTTGCCTATTTCATCACAATAATGATACTCGCAACAATATCTGGAACCATCAATTAGCAAATAAGTGTTCAAAGTGAGCTCCACAAGTTAAAATTGAATTACAGTTGTGGTAGGAAGTTGCTCGAAGTTAGCAAAGTAATTACAATTAGGATGGTTGAATTATAATCACAACCTCACCTTTTTACAAATGCAACCGCTTGTAATATTTCCTCATAAAATACTTAAGAATGTGCCACATGAAAGTAAGGCAAAAAGGTGTAATTCATTTTTAAGAATTATAGATTTCACCTGGTCTTAACAATCAGGCAGGCCCACCATAAATGTGTGTGTGTGTGTGTGTGAGAGTGAGAGAGAGAGAGAGAGAGAGAGAGAGAGAGAGAGAGAGAGAGGTGTTTATGAAATATTGGTGCTTGTAGGTATCTTAGGTTTGTCCGTCCACATTTACTCATGTTCCTAGCATTTTTTTTTTTCATCTGAAGTTAGAAGTTGCAAAATCAATTTTCATTCTATAAAATGGAGTCCACCTACATGTATGATCAATCCAAAACCCCTAGCTATGAGTCAGAATTCATTCCATTTGGATTGATTAGGATAACAAAATGCTCTGATAAAAGTGTGAAACTTTGAGGCCCAAAAATCAAGGGTTAGAATGGTCTTATTATAGTCTACACCATAACCATCTCATCCCTCTATCAATTTCATTCACATGCATCTCAATGGGCCTGATCATGCAAAGCATGATTTTAAAAAGACAGCCAGATTTTTTTTTAAATAGTCCCCACATTGATCTCACTCTGTAAATGATCTAGCTTGAAAACGAGGGCAGGTTCCTAATTAGCTGAACCACTTATCATGTAATTAATGTATGGTACTGATGGACCTTCAGGAACCTTGAATTTATTAATTTAATGGTATAGTTCTTTATAATATATAGTTGAGTTGGCCCAGAGTAAGTAACTGACTATTGCCATCTTAATCACTAGAGTAAGTAACTGACTATTGCCATCTTAATGACTAGTTATTGCATGCATGTTACCAATGCCAGCTCATGTCAAGAATAAATAGTGGCACATGTCACAAATATAGGGTTCCCTGCAGGCCTGGATGGCTCACATGGCACATGTCCAGCCGTCCGGTACTGGTGGGCCACAATATAACATAAAATGGGCCAATGGTCCTCTCAGCAATGTCCCAGCTGGTGCCCGCTTTTTGGTGGGTCCCTAACTGAACCCACGTAGCACGTGACAATATGGTACGTATCAGACTTAGAAGAAGAAAAGAAAATAATAAGATAGGCAGCTGTCCGTACCCAAATTTGATAGGTACATGGTACGTATCAGACTTATAGGAAGAAGAAAAGAAATTAATAAGATAGCCAGTTGTCCGTACCCAAATTTGATAGGAATATTAGAGTTGTAGACTTGTCGGGTTCTGGCTTGAGTTTACGGTAGAATCGATATCGGAACCGGAGAAGGTGGAACTGAATCTGAATTCGTAATTGTTTCAGAATTAATTTCTTAGTTTTGGAATAGAAATCAAAACTATATATGGGACGAGTCTGAATCAGGGTCCGATTCTAGGCAGAGAAAGATATTAAAAAAAAAATATAGTTTTTAGAAAAAAATTTCGAAAATTTAGATAATATATCGGGTTTTGGGTCTACGGATCCAAACCAAGGTGGAGCCGGACCCGAATCCGAACCCATTTACTTATCAGAGCCTAAATAAGGACCCAGACATGATTTTTAATGGGTCGGAACCTCTGGGTAATCGGAGAATCGATGACCCATTTACATCCCTAGGTTGTAGTGAATAACCTAGTTTGGCTCTATTTCAATATTAGTGTTGGTTTGATTTTCATTTAGAATGTTTATACTTCCATGATTACCTTATTATATTGTATTTGATTTAGACCTAATTCAACAAAAAAAAAAAAAAAGATTCGTTTTGGACTTAGTTTATCTAATATTGGTGTCATCTATTAAAATAAATATACTTTTTTTTTTAACTAATCTTACAACATGAGGATTTACTTGAAGCCAATATTACTAATCTGAGTAGGGCCTATTTATCACTAGGAGTTAGAACTGATTTTTTGTAAATGGGCCAAATTCTAGCGAACTGTAATTAAATTAATTGCATTTTGAATCACTTGACCTCAATGAAATTAGAAATATTATGTTAAATGCATGGGTGGGGCCTGCCTTTGGAAAATCCAAGCCTCTCATCCGCCCTAGCATCCATTGTCGTGATCAAGTTATAAATTATTATTCAAATTAATGAGATGACCATTGTTATTCATGTGTTTTATGTGACCGATCTTATGGTGGGCCCAATTTCTATTATAGTAAAATCTAGCTACATCCCAAAAAAGAGGAGATTATTTGTAGAGCTCTATGTTTTGGCCAACATGCCGTCTTAAATATGTTTTAGAACCATGGGCTGTGGAAACCACATTTACTTTGCTACATAGGCTGCAATACATATGCTAGTAATTTTCAGTCCGTTAACCTAAGCCAAATATAACAAAACCAAACTAAATTTACTAACCGAGCCACACCAACCAAGCAGTGGTGTTATGAACCGGCCTATGTGACCCATCTATGAACCAGATCCAAAATTTCAAAAAATGACTGAAAACCCAAGAGGGTCCAATGTCCAATAAATCCTAAAGGTAGGGCCAAATTATAATTCCTAATGGTAATTCATATTAGAATTCTTTTTTGGTACCCCAGCCAACGAGATTGGGACCCAAGAAAGAGCCCGCAAACATAGAAAGATAGCCCACTCAAGTGGTAAAGAAGCCTACATAAGCGGAAAGAAAGCCACACAAGCGGGAAGGGAGCCCACGCATGCGGGAAGAGGTTGCATACCCCGGGTTTAAACTCTGGGTAGCCAAGTGAGAACCGCCACTCATTACAACTCGGGTAAAAAGCCCACTACACCAAAAATCGAAAATTGGAACGGAAAAGCGTTCCTAATCCTCCCGTTCCTAATTCGTTAAACCGTTCCAATTTCCGTTCCAATTTGGTACCAACCGTTCCTAATCCAAATTGGAACGGAAATTGGAACGGTTTAACGGATTAGGAACGGGAGGATTAGGAACGCTTTTCCGTTCCAATTTCCGATTTTTGGTGTAGTGGCCGTTCTCTTATATTAGATTTTATATTGGTGGGACTCAAACTCACAGTCACATAAGGTGTTCCACGTTGTAATTTTTGTAATTGTGGGCCCCATGTTGTTATCCCAAAGGTGCGTCGTCTATTGTGATTTCTAAAGGTGCATCTCACACTATAATTTCTAAAGATGGACCTCACGTATGATATAATTTCTAAAAGAAGGCTCATATTCTAATTTCTAAAGGTAGGTCCAATGTAACTTTTAAAGTCCGGCAATGGGCCTACATCATAACATATAAACAACTCAAAATAATAATATAGGAGGCCTAAGCATGTGCCTATTAAATTCCTAACTCAAATAAAGCTTCAGCCCACACCATATTTTTATTATTTAATTTCTTGATGATCCTTCTTTTAAAATATATAACTTTTTTATAATTTAATCGCATAATATTTGTTAAAATGTGCAACATATCTTTTGTTATTTAATCACTTATATTTAAAATGTGTAACATATTGTTTGTTATTTAATAGTTCAATTATTTTTTTTGATCATTTATAATGGAATGATTATTTTAAGTGGTTTAGATGTTAAGATGGGTGCCATTTTTAGTCATTAGAAATTACATGGAACATACCTTTAGGAATTAGAACCTGAGCCCAGTGGCGGACCTACGATTTTCATTTGGATGAGGCGGACAATGGTCAGTTGAAAACGTCAATAATTCTTTTGCTAGATTTTTTTTTTCACATTAACAATAGAAAATGAGAAAAAATATTGCATTTAAATAGATCAGCAGTTGTTCTTTTTTTGTTATATTTCTCCATATCTAATTTAAAGATAAAATCAATAGCATAGGTTACAGACATAGTTTTAAACAAATTTTTCTTTTTTTGCAAGGAACCCTACTATCAACACCAAATTCATAAACAAGCATTTTCAATTCCTCAAGAAAGTAGAGAATCCCAAAAAAGAGGGGATGATAAAACCAATAACAAAAAGAGACATCATCTAACCGTAAAAGTTCAAGATCGCATAAAGGCATAGAAAAGCAGACAAGAGTATTCATCTTCCTTCTTTAGTCATAGAATGGAAACGAGCTACGTAGTCTTATTCTCCCGTAGAGATGAAAAGAAAATATATATTTTTTTCCTTCCACCAAAGAAGAGAAGAAAATGGTCGACATGGGGTGATTGCTTTAGCTTTCATGGGGCATGGCCCAAGCCCCAATTTAATTTTATGTGATTTCTGCCGCCCCTGCCTGAGCCATCCGTTAGAAATTATGTCATATATGAGGTCCAACTTTGGAAATTATAGCCTCGGACACACCTTTACAAATCGCAATAGGACACCCACCTTTGGGAATTACGTGGGACCACATTTACCGAAATTACAACATGGAAAACCTTATGTGAATTTGAATGAGTCCCACCATTATAAATTCTAACATGTATCACCTTTGGGAATTATAATTTGTTGGAAAGGGTTTTGTTAAGAAATGAGGGAAGTTTGGGAATGATAATAAATTTAGTTAACTCACCGTGCTTTGATGAGAAGTAGGGGTTGTGAATTTTATGTTTTGAGACTGACTTGGCCCACTTAGATATGGCAAAGAAAGACGGTGCATAAATATCATGCAGAGTCATTGAACCAAGCCGGCCCCCCTGGCTATTGCCATCTTAATCACTAGTTCTTTTATGTTTCTTACATTACAATGTAATAATGCCAACTTTCAACTTCCAAGAATGAATACTGGCACACATGTCACAAATCTAGAGGTCCCTTGATAGCTCACAGGGCACAGTCCAGGCTAACTGAGGTGGTCCACAAATTTAACAGTCAAAAGGACAGTTGAAAGAAATTTGGCTAGATGTCCTCTCAGCACTCACCATCTGTGCCCCCCGTTTGTTTTATTTATTTATTTAATATCGGTAAAGGGTAAAATATATTAAAGACTTAAAGAAAGGAACAATAAAAATGATGGAAATAACATTGTGAAACCATATAGCATATAACATGGTTTTAGCATACCTAAGAATCCAAAATAGGGAGAGTTCAAAGAATAAGATCTGCCCTTCTGTCAGTACCCAAATTTAATATCAAGGCCCGAATAGAAACTTAGACCCAAATAAAGGGCTTGGATCTGTGCCCGAATATATCAAGGCCCGATTACTAATATACTCATATGATACACTTGTTTATTTCCTAATATCATATAGTTAATGCACTTGGGATGGTTATCAGGTGCCCCCTCGAATTTCACATGGGCCCCACCTTTGCACCTCATCTGATGTACTGTCACGACCCGGACCCGAGATCAGAGTCATTAGGGTTAACCCCCGGGTCGCGATGATGATCATACTTACTCCCGTAAACCCGAATTAACCGAAGTTAATACGAATTTACAAGGGATCTTGCATACTTACCTGTCAATGTACAGTGCGGAATATACAAATAATATACACTGACAATTATTTAAACAAAATGAATCAAACTCTTTACTTTGAACAGTAAAGTTACTGTACATCATTTCAGTTTCTTACTATCAACCACTGCACATTTAAATACAATGCAGGGGACATACTTACAATGCTTACAATACCAAAATGAATCTATAAAATCATTTCTAAAAAGTTCTCAAAAGAGTCTCACGTGCTCGCTCTCAAATCATGTCCATTCCGCTAGACCTCCTGGAGGTAGCGAATGGGCCTCCTCCGCTGTCGAGACGGTCTCGGAGGGACCAGCACGGCCAACTGAGCCTGTAACATCATCAGTAATACCATGAACACGACGGTTCAACAAGGTATACACATATTTATAACATTTCATAATTCATAACAATTCATTGTTTAACAGTGCTAAACAATTCATAATGAATACCATTAATCATAACAATATACTGGCAACTACACTAGCATGGGTTTCAACTCCATTCTATTCATTTAATCTTCCAAAAGAAAGATATGCATATTCATTTATTCATTAGGTTCAACCTTTATTAATGGCTTTTCAGTGTATGACTTTTCAGTCAATGACCTTTCGGTCAAAATATGTGGGATCTCCCAGTGTCTTGATCAGAGATCACTGGTGTCACCACGGGCTCCGGAACACTCCAATCTCATCTACTGCAGTAAGAATAGTCATTTCATTCAGTTCCATTCAATAATGAGTTCGGAAACCACTAGGTAGTGCCAGACTCGTTAACAATTCACCTTAATCTCAGTTTATTCATAAACTAATTCTCTAACCAACCACTAAGTATAACTTTGGTTATTAATGCAAAGATTACTATAGATGACATTACGTATATGGTTATGCATTAGGATAACCCTAGTTAATACTTATGGAGGTATAACACTAATACTAGTCATACTTCCCTCAAGACTCATTTTAGTTTTCGTAGAATCTAAAACTCACTGGACTCAAATCGATTGGCCAAATTTTTCTTACTATAATTAATCTGGTCAATCTCTAAGCTTAAACTCTTAATTCCAGAAATTTGGACAAAAGCGGACGTTTTTCCACATTTTCTAGTGGGCCAGGTCGACCTGCAGTTGTAACTGAAAAGGCCATGAACAGTAATTTCGTCAGGCCATTTCAGGCCTGACCCAGTGTTCCCGGTCGACCGAGCCCTGCTGGCCGGTCGACCGGCGACACTGCAGAAACAGAACAGAAGTTCTGTTCTGCAGTGCAGTGCATGGGTTTTTTTTCACCCATTCCTTTTTCCTTCTTTTTGAACCTGATTGAAAATATAATTATAAACTTAACAAAATGAACTCAAGAATAATTATCTAATTAATCTAACCCTACTTAAATCCATTCAATACATTACATTAATTACATAACCTAAATAAGGTTCCAAAATCCATAAATCACTCATAATAGCTGAACCATCATTTCTTTTCCATTAAACTCACTGAAAACACTCCAACAATCATAAACATATGTATAACTTGCCTTATGTGAAGTCTATTATTTGGTTAGCTTGGATTTAAGATAAAAATCCACTTCTTGAAGCTTGATTTCCAAGAAGAATTCCAAGAAGATGATGTAGAATAGGTGGAAGATGAAATCCTTGACTTTAATCACCTCTAATCCACTCTTGATGAAGAAGAAAGAAGAAGAAATTGCAAGAAGGAAGAAGAAACGGATGAAAGAAATGTTGCCTAGGGTTTTGCAGGAGATGAATCCATTCATCTCATCTTATATAAGGCATTTTTGCATTTAACCCCCATTAATTCTCTTTAATTCCATTTCAAGTCATTTAAAGGCCCATTTGATCTGATATTTGTCGAATCAATTCAAGTCTTTTATGAAAGTTATCGTACTCGTCGAGATACACATGCGGGTATCAAAAGTTTCCGGATCCGACAAAATACGTATAAATCCGTATTTATACAAAATCCTTTGTTTACTTGGTTGGACTCAATTTCGAGTCAATTCCTTTCTCAATCATCCCATAAGCTTAGTTACTATTTCATTAAGCTTAATTTACTCATTTAGGCTAATTCGACTTCATTTGGCGATAAATCACCATTAAAGCATTTAAACCGGCTTAATTAGTCTTAAGCTCAATTAATTAGAGTTAATCTGGATTAACTCGGGACGGAGCCTAATATGTACTGTACAGTGTTGGATCAACTGCACATCTATTCAAATGGACTGTACACCGTTAAATTTATGGGGCCCATATGAAGGTGATGATGATCAAGTATGGGGGTGATTTTTTTAAAGAGATGAGGGGAATGGGAGATCTTTCAATCCCCCCTGTCCTGGGGGTAAATTCCTAGTCGCACACCGGATGACTAATCACGCGCTTGATGTGCACAAATATATACGATCATGTATGAGATGTCCTAAGAATTTTATAGAGTTGGTCCCACCATAAGAGACTGAGCATAGGATTAATAAGCTGATTACTACAGGTAGTTTAGAGTACATCCCTTTTCTACTCTGCTATATATAGAGTTAACCCTTTACTACATTGCTATATATGGTTATTTTGTAAATCTTCCACATCCATTTTATACGTTGTTGTATGAAATTTTATTATCAGCCTTGAACAAGCACTGTCAAGCAGTGGTCTGTCCTTGACTATAAGACGAGCCAAATTCAAAGAAAGAAAGAAAGAAAAACCACAAAGAACAAGCATGCAACCACGGCTCTGTATTAAGTGCAAAACAGAAAATGAACTCTCCACTCAGATGCTATTGCCATCCGAAACGGATCTTCGAGACAGACGTTGTGAGGTTGGTGAGTTCCTCCAACTCAGAATGATTTTCAATTCATAGAACATACTTTACTCTTTATTTTTAACATGCCCAGGAATTGCTTCTCTCTTGTATAGGCTTAGTTGGGACTCATCTAATTGACAGAGGTAGATTCTATATGGAGGAGGTACTATTGAAGATATCGAATAGACAAAGATCACTCTGATTTGATAATCCTTACTCTCATGTTTTAAAGCCTCAAGATTTAATCGTTTTGTATTGCACATGATATTTTTGCAATTAGAATATCCAGGTGGCTAACAGTTGGATCAGTGACAAATTGGGAATATTTAGAAAATCTGGGTCCAGATTTTGGTTTTTAATTTAAATGCTGTGGTCCTCTAGCTTGGACCTGAGCTGGTCCCAGTCCAAGTATGCGGTCTTCTTCCAGTAATTAATTTTGGGTCTTAATCAAGGTACACAATAGACAAACATGTAAACCACAGGTCTACTATATTAAATACATGATTACAAACTACATTAAATGTTTCATGTAAACAAATAGTTCTATAACATAGTTATTATATAGTCATATATTATAGGCCGGCACATGAGTACTTTGGTATTGTCTATGATTGGCTCAATCGAGATTATTAATAAGTCCCTTTCACAGTCTGAACTTGTTCATCTGTCCTGATTCGTTCCCTGGTGGAAAAGTAAGATGATTCAAAAACCAACCCATGGGATGGAAAGTCCACATCCTCTGGACCATGAACTCGACAGGGGGAGAAAGAGGGGGGGAAAATGATAGTTTAAAATGATCAATGCTTCCATGGTCTACCTTCCAAATGCTTTACTTTCCACCCTCTGCAAAAAGTCCATTAGCCCCTTGGACCCGTAGACTCAGAAGCACCACTTACTTCACAACAGGGAGTTTCATTTGTAGATAGTGTCTACTCCATTTTACTCAGTTTGAGAGACTCCATGGCTAAATCAAGCACACTTGTTGTTTTATTCATCTTTTCCATCCTCTGTCTCTCCAACAATCCATGTTTTTCTTGCAAAGAAGAGCACAAGCAAGCCCTCCTCCAATTCAAGTCCCTGCTATTTGGAAAATCGAAAAGGAACTCATCCACCAACACCGAAGATGTTGAAATCATTGAAATAGAATCTTGGAATTCCAGCTCTGATTGTTGCCAGTGGAAGTCGGTCACTTGTGATTTGCACTCGCCTTCAAGACCCATTACTGCTCTTGATCTCTCGGGTCGTGTTGTCTCTCTAGCACCGGCTGCTTCCATCTTGACACCTCTCTTTCGTATTAGGAACTTGGTGAGGCTAGACATCTCCTCTAACTCTCTGCAAGGGGAGATTCCATGGGACGGACTCGCCAACTTAACCAAGTTGGTTCATCTTGACATGGGATCCAATAACTTCAATGGCTCTATTCCTTCTCAACTCTTCCATCTGAGAAACCTACAATACCTTGATTTGGGGAGTAATTCGTTTAGTGGAAATCTAATTAGCGACGTGGGTGCACTGAAAAACTTGAGATTTTTGAACCTGCAAGACAATTTCCTCAATGGGGAGATCCCCATTGAGATGGGAAACCTCTCCCAACTACTGTGCCTTTCGCTTCGCCAGAATAGCTTCTCAGGAAGGATTCCCTTATCGCTTCTGAAACTGAGGGAATTGCTATCCTTGGACTTGAGCAACAATTCGTTGTCATCCGAGATTCCTGTTGAGATTGGGAACTTAGCGAACATTTGGAGTCTAGCTCTCAGCCTCAACAATCTCACAGGCGGAATTCCAGCTTCTATACAACAAATGGAAAAGTTAGAGATACTTCAATTAGATGGTAACTCACTCTCTGGCGAGATCCCTGCATGGTTGTTTGACATCAAGGGATTACAAACTTTATTCCTCGGAAGAAATAAGCTCACTTGGAACAACACTGTAAGTATAACTCCCAAGTGTATGTTGTCTGAGTTATCTTTACGATCTTGTGGCCTTATTGGAAACCTACCTGAATGGCTTTCCACTCAGAAGACCCTCGATTTCCTGGATTTAGGAGACAACCAGCTCGAGGGAACAATCCCTCACTGGTTTGCAGATATTGATTTTGAAACTATAATTCTCTCTGACAATATGTTCATGGGTCCACTACCCCATCGCCTCTTTCAATCACAAAAACTGTCTGTGCTTGATCTCTCAAGGAACAACTTCTTTGGCAAGTTACCCGAAAACATCGGTAATGCGACTGAAATGATGCTCCTTATGTTGGGAAGCAACAATTTCTCTGGCCAGTTGCCGGAGTCGATGTCGAATATCCGACGCTTGTTGATGGTGGACTTGTCTGACAACAACTTTTCAGGTGACAAGTTCCCAAAATTTGATCCAGAAAGTTACCTTTTTTATGTTGATCTCTCCTCAAACAAGTTCTATGGTGAGATCCCAATGAGCTTTGGTGAAGGGATAAAGCTACTTGCACTAGGAAAAAATGAGTTTTCGGGTGAGTTGCCCGCAGCTCTTGCAAATTTGAGCTTTCTTGAATACCTTGATCTGAACAACAATAGGATTACAGGAAACCTGCCAGAATTTATTTTCCAAATCTCAACTCTTAAAGCTTTAAGTCTAAGGAACAACTCTTTCAAAGGATCCATCCCTGATGTGCTATCCACTGCCCTCCAAATCCTAGACCTCTCCAACAACAACCTTACTGGCGGTATCCCTTTAACATTTGAAAATCTCACTGGAATGACAAAAACACCCAAGACACTACTTTCAGTTGCTGACATGTTCCCCTTCCCTTACAGTAAAAATGATGTGAACTTGAGAGAGATGATTGTAAAGTTGAGTGATGTGATTGTGAACTGGAAGGGCTCGATGCAGCCTTTGGCACTTAAGAACCTCAACATCTACTCTTTGTTAGACGTGTCAAAAAATCAATTGTCCGGAGAGATTCCTGCTACTTTATGCAACCTTAGAGATTTGAAGACACTCAACCTCTCTTACAACGAACTATCCGGAAGGATTCCGACGGGTTTTGGCAATCTAGAGAAGATAGAGAGCTTGGACTTATCTCACAATGACTTCTCAGGTGAAATCCCCCAGACATTCTCGAAGCTTCTACAATTAGGGACATTGGACTTGAGCAACAACCACCTTGTGGGTCAAATTCCATCGGGTGGTCAAATGGACAGAATGAATGATCCAAATGACTTCGCTAACAACAGTGGTTTGTGCGGTGACCAAATAAATGTTTCATGTTCCTTCTCTCCCCCTAAGACAAGCAATGGAGATGATAAGGCATGTTTTAAAGGAGAGGATGAAGCATGGTTTTCATGGAAAGGTGTTGGCATCGGATTTCCTCTAGGACTCTTCTCAGCATTGACCGCCATCTACTTTTCAGGATTTCTCAGCTCATCACCAAAGCAACATAAAATGCACAATCGCAACCTGCGGAGAAGCCGCCCCCAACAAATGTAGGAGGCTTTGTAACAAAGTTGTAATATGTAGCATATGGCAATGACAAAGGTGACTTTGGGCATGGTAAAGTGGTAGGGAGTCTCTGATTCTTCGATTATCCGAAGGTTCAGACCCGTTAAAAACTAGGTCTGAGTCCTTATTTAGGACCTGATAAGTAAATGGGTCCGGTCCGGTTCCACCTTTGTTCGGACCCATGGACTCAAGACCCGACATATTACCTCAATTTTCGAAAATCTCTACCTAGACATGGACCCGGATCCAGACCCGTACCATATATGATTCTGGTTTCGATTTCGGAGCCAAGAAACACGTTCCGAAATGGTTCTGGGTCCGAATCCGATTCCAGTTCCACCTTCTCCTTAACGATTCAAGTTCCGAGTCCACCATGGACCCGGGCCGGAACCAACCCGTTTACAATCTTAGAAAGTGGTCACCCAATGGGACTAGTATTAGAAATTTTCAAATATTTATTATGTATATATGTAGGACCCCCTCTACCAAGCATTGGTGCTCTACTTATGCAAAGCACCGATCCTTGTGCCCCCACCCCCAACAAAAAAATATCTGTGTATGGTGATGTAGGCTTGGAATATCATCCTAATTACTCGATCAATGGCACAAATTTTCACAGTCCAAAATGAGTGTACGGTCAACCAAAGGTCTAATCAATTTCGATGGGCACCAAACTTTGGATTGGTGATCATTAAGGTGTCCCTTATTTATAACACGCTCTGATGGATCATAAGGCTGGCCCCACTAGGTGTTTGCTCACGCAATGTACTGGTGAGCACCATTGCTTAGCAGAGGTTTCTCTGCGTATGTAAAATATGTTCTCAAATAAGAAAACATTAGAGTGATACGATATATATTTCCCTATAGAACACTTAACATGAATTCAGTCTTTCATCTCCCATGTATCCAAGGCTTCTACCTAATCTATGCCAAATTTTATTTGTTGCAGTGTGTAAACTGTAGAGTAGCTCTTTATAAAAGCTTTGAGAAATGAGAAGTTTTTTTCATTTTTTTTTTCTTTTGAAAAGAGAAGTTGTAAGTAAAAATCTTTGCAAGCTTTTTAGCATATTATGAATGTGGATTCAGATATGGCCGGACCCGGACCATACCAATTCCAACCCATTGTTCTCTTGAGTTGGCAGTGGGCTCCTATGTCAATGAAAATTGTGTGTGCTCAATATAAAATCAAATCAATTAGGATAAAAAATAAACTTGGGAGGTTAAAACTAAACTTGAGGTGATTAAGATGAACAACTTTGATATCAATATATATAATAAAATAAATAGGAGGGCCAGGGCCAGGGCTCGGGCATGCCTAGTACTATCTAAGCTTGGCCCTCAATTTTCAAGGTCTGCAAAAAAATGCCCAAGGCCAACTTTATAACTTTTGTTAGAAATCAAAGCCCTCATTTTAAAGGCCTTTTGAGTGTAGAGTGCTCTTGTCTGAGGGACAGGCCTAGGATGCTTCCATTTTCAGTTGAAAAATTGTTTATGATGGGTGGGGCACCTCTACACCAATAATGACAATTATTATATATGAAGTGTAGTGATTTCAATTTGAAATCACTTCCAATTGATTTTGACCAATTTAATTTAGTTTGACCCTGGCAAACGGGTCGGATCGGGGTAATTTAGGTCGGGTCAGAGATGAAGCACACTTTTTAGACCCAACCTAATCCGTGTATTTTTAATGACACGGTAAAAATTAATGGGGGATTCGGTGAGAGGTTCCTGAACATTTCACTTTATTGCCTTAGATCCACAATCTTTTTTTATAGTGTGAAAGGTCTTTTTTCCAAATTTGAAAACCTAAAGTGTCTAATTTACCCTTTCTTCAAATCATATCCCATGATTAGTGGGATAAGCCATTAATAATGATCAACTACCATTAAATGAGTCACGATTAATAAAATTCCACTAATGAGATTTTCAAATAAAGTTAAAAAAATAGGAAACAAATTTCAAATAAATTTCTAAAAATGAAATAAATTTAAAAAACGCAAATAAATTTCAAAAGATGAAAATCAATTTCAAAAGATCCAAATAAATTTAAAAAAATGTAAATAAATTTAAAAAAATGTAAATAAATTTCAAAAAATGTAAATAAATTTCAAAAGACGAAAATAAATTTCAAAAGATGTAAATAAAATTAAAAAAAATAAAATTAAACTCTAAAAAACAAAAAAAAAATTCAAAAAATACAAATAAATTTGAAATAACTCAAATAAATTTCAAAAAATGCTATAATATCAAAAGAACATAGAGAAATTTAAAAAGACGCAAAAAAATTTCAAAAAATGAAAATAAATTTTAAAAGATCCAAATAAATTTCAAAAGTAACAAAAACTAAAGAATTAAAATGAAGATAGAAGAAAGAAAATCAAATAAATATAAAAAAATGCAAACACATTTGCCAAATTTAAGAAAAACCAAAATTCCAAATTTCAGAAAAATTTGCCAAAAACTCAGGTATTTTTGTCAAAACTCAGTTAAATTTTTTTCAAAAAATACAAATAATTTTCGAAAGACACAAATAAAATTCAAAAACAAAAATAGATCTAAAAAAATACAAATATATTTTCCAAAAACACAGAAAGATTCGTTCAAAAACTCAATTAAAATTTTCAAAATGGAGATATATTTGTTAGAAACTCGGCTATATTTTTCAAAAACTCAAATAAATTTTCCAAAAACTCAGATAGATTTGATCAGAACTCAGATAAATTTGTCCCAGAACTCAGATAAATAGCCAAAAACTCAGATAGATTTGTCTAGAATGCAGATAAATTTGCTCAAAATTCAAATAATTTTTTTCAAAAAGTCAAAAACTCAGATAAATTTGACAGAAACTCATATAAATTTGTTAAAAACTTAGATAAACTTGACAAAAATTTAAATAAACTTGACAAAAATTCAGATAAATTTGACACAAGCTCATATAAATTTGTTAAAAACTTAAATAAACATGATAAAAACTTAGATAAATTTCACAAAAACTCAGATAAAGTTCATAAAAACTCATATAGATTTGTCAAAAACGATATAACACCCATCTCAATCGATCAAACCCCCATCTCTGTGGCCGCCTGATGAGATCACCTGGACTGCTGCTATGGCTGGAACTGTGTAATGCTGTGTATCAGGTCAACCTGACCCGAACCTGGATCTGTAACCAGCCAGGCATGGGTTCCCAAGTCTCCTTCCGCATACACAACTTGACCTAGGGCCAACCCAGGACTCCTACAAGCCCAGGCCCACATCTTCTTCTTCTTCGCTCTTTTGTTCTGGTTCAGAACCAAAACCTGCAACTCAACAGAGATAGAGACGTCTTCGGCCACGGGAGGTGTGGAACCAGTGGGGCCCTTCTTCTCCGGCGACACGCAGCGGCGGGACTCCGGCAATTCCTGCAATTCCCAGGCCCACCTCTTCTTCTTTTTCGTTCTTCGTTCTAGTTCAGAACCAGAACCTGCAACTCAATAAAGATTGAGACGTCTCCGGCCACGGGCGCTGCTGAACCAACGGGGCCCTTCTTCTTCGGCGACACGCAGCGGAGGAACTCCGGCGATTCCCGCGATTCCGGCCACGAGCATAGAGAAGCAAACCGCTATTTGCTTCTTCTATTCCTCTCTGATCAACAGGGGCGATTAGGGACTCCGGCACTGATTCTTCTCCGTCCTGGTTTAACCAGAACCATCAGACTTCTGTTCTTCTTCGTTCCTCGCGTTCTCTTCTCCGGCAACAAACAACCCAAGCGATCAAACCCGGAACCAGAGAAAACAACAGAGATCGTCTCTATTCTCTCTGTAAAAGGAACTAGCACTGCCCTTCTTCCCTGCGGTTTGTGTGGCCGACTGCACTGCACGATCCAAAAAATCTCTAATTTGTATGGCCCTCTGGAGATCAAACAATCTCTTGCTCTCTGCTTCTCCGATGAAGCAGTTGATCTGATCTCAGCCCCTTTAAGATCCAATCCGACGACGTAAGACTTTGGTTGAAGAAGAAGAGGGATAATACAAAATTTCAAATTTCAAAATTTCAAAATTTTATGCCTAAAACAGATGAAAGGGTAAATTAGTCATGAGAATTATATCCAGGGACTTCTCGCCAAAATATGTCCAGCTGCATGGACTACAGGCCAAGGGTAAATTAGTCATGAGAATTATATCCAGGGACTTCTCGCCAAAATATGTCCAGCTGCATGGACTGGAGGCCTTACAAGTCCTATATGAGGGACTTTTCGCTAATTATCTCAAAATTAATCTGGTTTGTGCCAACACTCGAACTCAAGACAATATGAATTTCAAAGGAACAACCCTACCAATACACCACAAAGCATCTTTTTGCTAATAGTTGTCAACAAAAACTTAAAAAGGGACCCGGCGCCCGCACTTTGGAATATTGACCGTGAGTTGGAATTTATCTATGAGGTATTTATAAAAATAACTATATTTTTAGAATATTGACCCCTATAAATACTGTTGTTATTATTTTCATACTTATGCATTGTACTTTAAGCATAGATGATCAAACTTTTGAAATAACTATTTTCTATGATTTCCTATACAGTCATTAATTTTCTATGACAACCATTTTACAATAAACTAAACTCAAATGAATATATAATATATGAATTAATTAAAAAAAATAATAGGTTTCATATTTAATAAGAAAATGACAATATTATTAAAAAAAGAAAAACTCGCGACAATAGTGTGGAACTGAAGAGGAGGCTGGAAACTTTCCATGTAACTGATGTGCTACAGTGCACACTTGCCAAGGGAGAAAGGGTGAGTCTGGTTTTTTTTCTTTTTTGTGTGTGTGGCTTTAAATTTTATAAATCGTGATGTAAATGGAGTGGAACACTACGATAGACCCCATCTATTAAAAATCACAATATTAAGGCAAACATCCTTGCTATTTATGGGATACCTCAAATTCTCACCTCTTTGATAAAAAAAATACAAAATACTGGAGTTTTCCAATTGAATATATATATATATTTTTTGTGATTCGGACTCTCCATCATGCCTTTTGTCTATTAAGAAACTCTCAATATCACCCTATTTCTATCAAGCAATAGCATTTGAGTGTTAATGGGTCCCAGTGTCTATAAGTGCCACTAATCTAAGGAATTTCAAGTTTTTTTTTCTTCTGATTATATGATTTTTTTTCTTTTTTTTTTAGAATGTGAAATGCCGATTTTTGGGTTGTCTGGTCTATTTAATCTTTAGTCTTTTTTATTTAATCCACTCTCGGTTCTGGGTTGTCTGCTTTCCTTTTTATCTATTGATTTTGATTGTACACTTTTTTTTAAGAATATGGAACTAATGGTAAAAGGAATCTCCAATAATATTGGTCCATCTAAGTAAAGAATTAAGCTCATTCTTATTATCATCATTTTCTACTTTCTCCAATATAATTTTATTTCTCTATGTCAACAAGAGAACTTTCATTTCTTCCATTCATTTACTTTTGAGTTCATTGTATTTGTTTAGAGAAACTTTAATAAAAAAAAATTTGATTTCTTTGTGTCTCTTTTTAGTACCGTCTCATGTCTCATTTGCATGCTTATTTTAGATCAATGTTCAACTCATTTTAAAATGTGAACACCTTAAGACAATTGGTGCAATTATTAAACATTTCCATTTGAGAGGTAAACCATTTTTAATTCATTTACTTTTGAGTTCATCATATTTTATTTGACCAATTTTAGTTATGTCATTTTAATATGATTTATACAAAAGAATCATCATTTTAAAATTTCTATAGATTTGCAATATTTTTATGGTTTATATTTGTATGGTTTTCATAGATTGTGAGTTTCTTTTTCTCTCCTTTTTTGTTTCAACTTTTGGGTATTGGGTTCTTCTTGTTTTTTTTTTCTTTTGAACAATTTTTTATCATGAGATTTTCTATGAATTCTCATTTTTCTGTTCTATTTTTTAAATATTTTTAATGCTTATCATTATGAGTTAATTATTTATTTTACTTCCATTGGGTTCTCTAAGTTCTCTTTGTGAAATCTTTTTATGGATTTTTCTTATTTCTTTTGTGGCTTCAGATTTTCATTTTTGAGTATTAGATTATCATAAGTTGGTTTGGTTCTTCTAAATTTCTTTTATCATTGTATTGTCTATGAATCTTTGTTTATATATATATTTTATAGCCTTTTTGATAAAATTTATTTCGTTTTATTTTGTATTTCTTATATTATAATTTCACACTTGTGATGGGTTTTTAGTTTTTTTTATGATGGTTTTTCATGAATTTGTGGGTTCTTTTGTCTCTGCCCTTTTGTGCTCCATTTTTTTTTTTTTTCTCATGAGTGTTTGATTCTTTTAAATTGCTTATATTATTGAGTTGATTATGGATTTTCATTTCTATGTGTCTTTCAAATTTCATTGGATTTTATTTATATTTTATATTGTTTATTTTTTTTATTTTGGTTTTTAGTTTTCTTTATCATTAATCTTCAATTTTCATGGGCTTGTGTTTTTTTAAAATTATATGGTATTCGGTATTGAATTCTTATAGACTTCTTTTTTTTTTCTTTTCCCTCTCTCTTAGACTAAAACCTTTTGCGTTTAATTTTAAAGAAATTGTTCATAAATTTTTTTATAAATTTTAATATTATAATTATATTGGGTTCTCTAAGTTCTCTTTGTGAAATCTTTTTAAAGGTTTTTCTTATTTCTTTTGTGGCCTCAGTTTTCCATTTTTGAGTATTAGATTATCATAAGTTAGTTTGGTTCTTCTAAATTTTTTTATCATTGTATTGTCTATGAATCTTTATTTATATATATTTTTTATACCCTTTTAAATAAAATTCATTTTATTTTATTTTGTATTTATTTTATTATGATTTGTCACTTGTGATGGGTTTTTGTAACGCCCCAATTCCGGATACCGATATAATCGTTCGGATACCCGAAGTTGGCGCGCTACTTCCAGAAAAATCCGAGAACTTCCAAGATCGTAGGCCGCAGTGAGGTCCAATTTAAAACTTTTTGACCAATATAATACTCAATGGTTAAAACTTGCGGAAGCATAACATTTAAATAGAGCGGAAGCAATTTGGTATCATATATATATATGTAAAGTGTGAGCAGAACTACAGTCTAATTAAAATGTATCAGTTGTTAATCAAAAGTTTATACATATTTAATTCTACCCAACTCACTACAAAATTTGCCTCTCAAATCCAAAATAAAGAGGACTCTCAAAACCCATGTAAGTCGTCTCCGCCCTCCGGCTCGACATCCGTGTCGGCCGGGCCCCACGCGTACTCTCCAGCGATCGGCGCCTCAACTAGCACTAGTGCGTCCTCTTGGATCTCTGGGTCAAGGCCTAAGCACCAATGAAGGGTCAAATCTAAAAGATCTGGCAAGTTACAGCATACTACTAACATAGAACATATATATCAAAGGAAATAGAGACGAGTAAATAGATTAAATGAATAGCAAGGTAAAGAACTAAGCAGTTGTGCATTTTAATCATAAGGAATCAGGAAAATATAAAGACATCTAAACTACTACAACAAAATGGCACATTCACACGAGCTAGAATACCGCGGGATATTATGTCGCGGCCCTCTCATACTGAACACAGTTGCGGCGGGAAAATCTCACTAGTGCTGGGAATTACTAATCCCGCAAAACATCACATCAACTCATCATCTCATCACTCAAGACCAGACACGGTATCACACCGTCCGTCTTAACCACACAGCTCATCATGATAGCTCCTCAACACTCAACTAGCTCCTACCGGGGATGATCAGTCCACAGGCTGAGCTTAAATCAACCGAGTGAATGTTCATGCCGACTCACGAATAACTCTAAGGGTCTGTGTCTGTCTAGGCTTTGCCTTGCGTGAACAAGGTCCTATCCACACCTCTATGAGGTCCAAACATATCAACCTAGTCTATGGATTTCATTCAAGGCCCAAGCCCACTCGTTGGATCCATACCAAGGCCCAACAGCACATGGCCTGGTCTAAATCTGTCCAAACGAGGCAACTAATCCATTTACTACTGATAATCAGTTCATTTTAATCCATTATGACTTAACAGTCCAATAAAAACTACCTCTTCCATCTAAAGGTACACATCCCACACTTAGGCCCAATAAGGGCCCGCCTAGACACAGACACGGGTCAGTGATCTCCAAATCAGTCTATCGGGTCACCTCTAAGATATCCTAGGTTTAGGTCCTCCATTTATATTTAATTAATAGTTAACAGCTACACTAAAGATCTAAGAATGACAATAAATAATAAATGTGAAGTATGAACTTCAATGAAGGAATCAATAGGGAAAATACAATGGTCCAATCCTAGGTAATGGGCCACATAGGGTTCAGGTCCATCTCCGGTAATTCGATCTCTAAATGAAGTCATTAATGCCAAAAATACTGTGTTTGGTGCTTAGGTGGTTACGGGCATCTTTGACAACTCTTAGAGGTCGAATCATCTTAGATTAACAACCAAAACGCTAAACAGTGGTCTCCGCGAGTCAAGGTTGAGCCACACCGTCGACTCGGGCTTTGAACATCGATAAACGCTCATTTGGATGGTCAATGGGCCCCACAACGGATCACAACTCCTAAATGTTGAAAACTGGAAAAATCAGAGTTTCCCAGCTGAACCGATGTGTAGTGTGCTTGGTTGACCTCCTGGCCTGGTGGATCAACCGAGTGCACTGAATTACCTGAATCAGGCCTCCTGGACAACTTAATTCATTTATAAAGGTTTCCAGCGTGTCCGATCAAACTCCTGGCCTGGATGATTGACCACATACTCCAAAAACCTTAGAAAGATTGATGTCCCAGCTTTAAACACTTTCTAAATGTAAATCCTAAGTATCAGGTTGATTTGGGTGTGGAGAGTCTGAGTTTTGGGTGAAAAACCAACTTTCAGTCAATTCTTGCAAAAACAGTGTATTCCAAGTCAATCTGAACAAGGCCGGGTCAACCTGGCTAACTGAAATGAATTTTCTGCAAGAAAATGGCTGAGGGCCAGTTTTTCCCAAAAATACAGTGTTACCAGTCGACCAGGGTAGAGCACAGTCGACCAGGAACCTTAAAAACCCAACCTGCAGAAGTTCTAACAGGGAACAGAAATTCCCAGATTCCATTGTCGCCGGTCGACCGGGAACACTGCCGGTCGAATCCTCGGTCGAATCTGCAGAAATAACTGAGGCTCTATTTTTTCATCTTTTCAGTGTTCTCAGTCGACTGACATGCATGCTGGTCGACCGGGAACACTGCAATTTCACTCTCAGGTTCACGAAAACCCATTTTCTGCAGGTTCTCCGTTTTGACTCATTTTACCTTCAAATCACCTCCAATCCTTTCCTAACTTCACCAAAACATCTCCAAACATCAAACCACTCAAATGCCCACTAATTGGCAACCTTGTGGCCCATTGATCTTCCAAATGGGGGGTGAAACCCCCATCCATCAATGCCATTTCATCCAAAACAACAAAACAGAGCTCAGGTAGAAATCTAAAACTTAATTAATCACAAACCATGAACTGAACTACAGAAATCACGAAATAAAATACATGTTCTAAGTTAAGAGTATGAGCACTTGCCTTTTTTTAGTAAATGAGAAATGGTTTGTAGAGAGAAAGAGATCAATAGAAGAGAGAACCCAGTTTCCAGCTGAACAGAGGAGAGGAAGAAGAAGATGATACAGCAGAGTAGCAGCAGCTCCTAGAGAAATATCTCAGCACTGAAATGGTCCCAGCTCAGCAAGGAAGAAGGAGAAGTAGATGCAGCAGCTGTAGCAGTAGCAGCTCGAATTTCTCCAGCCCAGAATCAGTGGCTCCCAGGTGAAGAAATGAGAGAGAAAGAAGGTGAAGTAGCAGCTGCTGCTGTTAGGGAAAAATCCCAGCAGTAACAGCAGCTCAGAATGAGGGAAATGAGCGAGAGGAAGTAGAGAGAAATGAAGAAGAAGAGTTGCAGCGGCTTCAAGGGGAAATCTCAGCAACAGTTGCAGTGGCTTGGAGGAAGAAGAATGAAAGAGGAAGAAGGAAGATGAAGTAGCAGCTCTTCAAGAAAAATCCAGCACAACAGTAACAGTTGCAAATCTCAGCTCAACGAAGGGAGGAATTGAGGGAGAAAGAAGAGGAAATTGAAGTGAACAGTGGCTGGAAGTTTTCTTGGGAAAGGGGCTGGTCTTAACTTAGGGTTTTTGCATTGGGATAAGAGATGATTTATAGTTTAGGGAGAGGTGATTAAGGACAGTATTAGCCCTTAGGGTTTCATGGGATTAGGGTTAGGGTTAGGGTTAGGGTTAGTTTGATCTTTGGGCTGGAATCTTCTAGAGGATGCACAATTAACATAAACCCCCTCCTAATTAATTAAAATCTATACTAAGGCCTATCTATACTAATTAGCCTAAAATTAACACAAACACCCAACTAATCCCCAATGCTAACTCAACTACGCTAGTCTAACTAAAACCTAGGAAAATCTAACTAATCACCCTAGTTAACCCCTAATTAGCCCAATTAAATAGTGATTAGCAATAATTAGCAACAATTAGCATAAATTAGCATTAATTAGCCTATAAAATAGCAATTAGAGGGCCCACAAGGGGTGGGGCCTCACAGTTTTAGTATTTTTTTATGATCGTTTTTCATGAATTTGTGGATTCTTTTGTCTTTGCCCTTCTGTGCTCCATTTTTTAGGTTTTTTTTTTCTTCATGAGTGTTTGATTCTTTTAAATTGCTTATGTTATTGAGTTGATTATGGATTTTTATTTCTATGTTTTATTTCTATGTGTTTTTCAAATTTCATTGGATTTTATTCATAGTTTATATTGTTTGTTTGTTTTGATATTTTTCTTTTAGTTTTCTTGATCATTAATCTTCAATTTTCATGGGCTTCTGTTTTTTTTTTTTTATTATTATTATATGGTATTCGGTATTGAATTCTTATGGACTTCTTTTTTTTTCTTTTCCCTCTCTCTCAGACTAAAACCTTTTGCATTTAATTTTAAAGAAATTGATCATAATTTTTTTTATAAATTTTAATATTATGATTATATTGGCACGGGCGTGTTTTTCTAGTTTTATATATATATATATATATTATATGAAAGAGACTCAATTCAACCCCAATTGACATCAATTGATTTTGACCCTCCCTAAATGATTGACTCGCAAAATGCCTCTTCACTTCCCCAACCTTCCCAACATTAATTATAATTTAAGTTTTTGACTCACGGCATGTCTCTTCATGTTCCTCAGACCTCCCAACATTAATTATAATTAAGTTAATTGATATAAATGGTAAGTTAATCGAGATAAAATTGATTGATGTTAACTTATAACTCCTCGGTTACGCAAATTCCCCTCTCCCTCTATATATCTATCTAGCTATTTTACCACCCCAAAATATTTTCCCCTCGCTACCGCACTCATTTCAACACCATCGGAGATCCCAATTAGATTTTGATTCTTCTATTCTTCTTTGCATGTCCTTTGGGTTTCAGGTGTTTGGATTTATTTTTTTTCAATTTTTTTCTTTAATGGTAATTTTATTAAGAGATAATAGGTGGGCACTGGGTGATTATTTTCAATAAAAGTAGAGACTATACGACGTCCATTTATGGATTTTCACCTTCGCTTTGGCTTCTCTAATAGGAAGGCATTATTTAAATTTCCTTAAAATTCAATATTTAGCAAAAATAGGGGCCCTCCCTATTTTATTTAAGAAAATCAATCTGATTTGGGATTTCCATCTTAATCGCCTTCAATTAGTTTTGACTGAATAGAAACAGTTCTAGTTGAACGGAGTGTTTAGACCAAGCGAAACCTGACCTGAAAATGCAATTTCTCCGACTTACGCACGGCCCACAAATTAGACAAATACTCATACAGTGGATGGGAATGATATGCAGTGTCTATTGCCACCAATATAACTGTAATTCTGCACTGATAAATTTACTAAGTAATATATAAGTTAAAGATAAATGAGGCAGGCCGAGCCAACCAAACTCAAAATCCAAACCCTATTTAGTTCAAAGTTTAAAAATTATTACCTACCTCAAACCCATACCAGCCCACTACCAAACTCGCCCCCAAGCCCCAACAAGAAAATATCGTATTTTAGATTTCTTAAAATACTTTCATTCTCAATATAATATATATATATGATATTTTAATTTTAATTTCATTTCAATTTTTAAACTTTTTGTAAATTTCTCTATATCATGAATTATATTGCTTGTGCCAAGCACCGGTGTGTTTTGGTAATACATGTATGAATGAGTTTCAAATCACATTTACACATTTTGATCCTCTATCAATTTTATAAAGCTTATTTTATTTTGACCACCCTTTGGAATCCTGCCTTTAAACATGGACCACCTTCATAGAAATTGAAACATGGGGACGGCCTTTTGGAATTGAGTAAGTCCACTTGGACAAACTCTGGGGACCGGGCCATGAATGGGATCCTACGGTTCTCATGGGGACAGGGCCATGCCTGGGATCCTACGGTTCTCATGGGGACCGGGCCACGGTCCAGTCCCAGAGTTTGTCAAAGTAGCACGTTTGTTTGGAATTCTGCCTTTCAACATGGGGTTATGGAATTGTAAGCATGTAGGCTAGCTACCTTTAGGAATTATAATAAGGGCCCACGTTTATAAATTGTTGTACATGAAGTTCACCTACAAATATTATTATATGGGTTCCAGTATTAAAAAATATAATATGTGGATCACATTTAGAAATTACAAAATGGTGCCAACTTTTATAGGAATTAGAGCATGGGCCACCTTTAATTAGAAATTATAACTTGGGCCTACTTTTAAGAATTATAACAAGCTTACATGTAGATATTATAATACATCCAACCCACCTTTACAAATCAAAACATGTGGCCCGCCTCTTTACGATTAGAATGAGGGGCCATGTTTTATGATTGTGAACATGGGCTGGGACCCACCTTAGAAAGCTTGCCACCTTTTGGAAGTACTTTAGAAACACACATGGAGCCCACTTCTATATAAATTAGAGCATGGGGCCTACCTTCAGGAATTATAACGATAATGGACCTATCCAAAATCACAAAATCACCAACATTGATTTATTGTCGAGTGGTCGGGACCATGGTTCCTCCCTCTTCCGGAGCTAGAGGTCTTGGTATAGATCCCCGGTTCCCCCCTCTTATGGAACCGAAGGTTGAGTCCACTTGTGCTACCACCTAGGGGGCCAAAGGGGTTTTACCTAGCTTCTCTCTGGGCCCGAAGGGAATAGTCCAGCCCAAAGAGTTGGAAACTCTCCATTAGCGAAAAAAAAATTACAAATTGATAAATCTGAACACTGATGCCATGAAGGAGTGGATTTGTGGTATGAATTCTGAATTTGATAAGGTGCTTAATGCTTCATACCCACAACAACTTCCGCCTCTATTCCAATCGATACTGGAGAAGGAAACCTTTATTTTTTGCATAAGGAGCTAGAGGCAGAGACCGCAGGCAACCGTTTTAAGGTGCTGGTTGGATATCGTTGAGCGTACTTTTAGGAATTATAACAAGGAGCTACATAGGAATTCTTGTACATGGGATCAAAAAATTACATATGACCCACATTTAAGAATTAAAACATATAGCTTACATTTATATTAATGACTGTGTAGGCCCACCTTTTGTGATTATGAATATGGGACCAGCCTTAAAATTCTCTTCTGTTTTAAAAATAAAAATCTCTTTTGTTATAAAAAAAAAAAAAAAGCTCTTATTCTACACTTGGTGGGCTCACTTTGTAATTCCTACAAAGGTAGGCCCCATTTTCACAATCATAAAAGGCGGGCGTACATTATAATTCCTATAAAAGGTGGACCAGCATCGTGAGATCCTTGGGACCCTCAGATATTCGGAATGTGACGGTCCCACATTGAACACGAGGGATCAATCCTATTAATAAACATAATGTGGGAAATCTAAATCAATTAATTTAAATTAATGCATCAAATGACACTATTAATAAAGTTGAACAATGATAATAAAGCTCAAAAGTCTCAAGATATCCAAAGAAATATAACATGGTCCATCTAAGTCACTACAATGAAAATGAAATCTAAATTGCTAAATGTGATTCGCTTCTGAAGCTCTACTCGTCCCATCAAGCTAAGATTCTTCATTATCAAGGGCAACCTCAACATTTGAAAAGAAATGAAGATAATACACATATGAGCAAAAAGCTCCACAAGTAAACAAACTATAGAGCTATAGCAAACGATTATTCCATCAAATGATAACAATTTGTGTACGATGAATAAATACGGTTAATTCAAGGGTATTCTAATGAAATCAAAATGCTAGGAAATATTAACAAGATAATTTGAACAATGGTGCAAGAATAATTTTGCAAGGATTCATGAATATTGGCAGAAATTATAGGCCACATGATCTAATCTAAGAAAAGGCATATCCTCGGTCACAATAAAAGTACCCGTCAAATCCTTAACTAGGTACTATATGATCACAAATATAAGGGCCCAAGCCATAGTAAAACATAAGGCCCCGAAGCCATAATAACACACATATAAGGGCCCGAAGCCATAAGGGACTAGCTGCAGTCTAGTTATCATGCACAAAGGGATTCCCAGGCCCCAATGTCATACCCATAAAGTGGGCTAAGTCCGCATTTGGGTGACCCCACATTGCGTTGCCCAATACGTTGGATGATGCCTTAGAGATTAAGGTTTACATTCAAGGGTGAACCATAAAACTCATGATTCAAGTTTCTAAGCAAATTATAATTTGGAGCATTTTTCTAATATAATTGGAATTGTGTCATAATTTTAAAGTCCAACCATGATATAAATATTTCTAGTAAGGACTCATATCAAATTTTCTATGTCTCATGGTACCATCAAATGAACATAGAAGAAGTTCAATAATTGCAATTTTGATCATTGAAGAGTGCACAAATTAGTTCAAAAAGGTACAGTTATATCAATAAAATCAATGGCCCTAAATAAGCTAAGATGTCAGGACTGGGTCCCGCATGAAACAGAATTATTGAATATCAATTTAACATAATGGAAAGCAAAGGTTAGAAAACTCTAACTACTAGAGGACCATAGTAAGGTTACTTGCCTCAAGTAGCGGTAGATGATGGATATAACCTGGCCTGACTTGAATGCCTTGGTGACTCGGTTTGGGTTCCTGTTAAAGATGGTTTGAAAAATGGATTAGTACTGGGTCAAGGTGTAAGCCTAGGGGTATGGGCTACAAAAGTGATGAGAGGGCTTAGTTTGGATTGGGCCCAGGCAAATAAGTTGTGCAAGTGGGTTAAATTTTGTGAAGCAAAGGTTAGCCTGATCTGGGTTGGTTTGTGCTATGAAAATTCAGATTTTAATCAAGTGATTTGATTAAGTGGGTTCACAGGTCAGATCAAGTGTTGGGCTGGTTAGGTAAGTTCAAACACAGGTTTGGTGATTGAGCAGCACAGTTCATAATGATACGAATTCAATGTACAACTTGTGTAAGTCCTCAGGTGTTGCTTGATTGGAGGGATAATGCATGCAAATGGTGAAGGAATAATGCACAACTGAGCTATAGATTATGCGGGTTGGGCCTTGATTCGGATCCAGTAGGTGGGTTGGTAAGTTCACTTAAGTGTTTTTATTCTCCAAGTGGGTACAACTCCTCTGGTTGCAGCACATGAAGAACAAGGTTCCAAGATGGGTAAGAGACAGGGAGGTTGATTTTAGTTTTGAAAAAGAATGGAAATGGAGGTGAAATTGGACGGTTGAGATGGCTTATACGAGGTGCATTGGCGAGGATTATTGTTAATACTCTGTTTGTTTAGAGGAATTGGGTCTCAGTTGTGATGTTTGGTTTGGAAGCATATATGGGTATGGAAGAGATGACATGAATAGAAGTAAAGAAGTGTTGAATACTTGGCTCAAACCACAAAACAGGAACTGGGTTCTTTGTGGTTAATTGATTGAAAAGATGAAGCTCTGTCCTTGTCATGTAACCAGCATGACTATGATGGGAGCTAAGGTGAGGTGGGTACACAGGTCTGGTTTGGTCCTACATCCTACACAGGCTACTTGGTCCAGGTGGTGAAATCTTTGTAGAAATGATGTTATAGATTGAAAGAACAGATTATGGGTACAGAATACAATGACCGAAACAAAATGATAGAAACACAAAAGAAAGGCCATGTCAAGCGGGATTCAAAGATGGGAAAAGACAGTGAATTCAGTTGGGTAGGCTAAAAGGTTAGAGGCTATGTGGGTTATAATTAATAGAGAGATTAGTTCATGTTTACTTTGGATGGAGATGGGTTGTCAAAGAAGAGAGTTATAGGCATGGTATATGTGTCAGTTCGGGTTCAGATTGTGAAAAGAAAAAAAGAAAATGGGTTATGAATGGAGAAGAGTAATGGCAGGGCCCGTTTGGTTGGGTGGGTTCATGAGGTAGAGAGATGAAGATGGAAATGGGGTTTAGGTGGCAGCACATCATGTCAGGGAAAACAAAGAATTAAATACAATAATGGATCACACAACATCAAAAGTAAAAGAAAAGGAGGGAGAGAAACAGAGTACCAGCAGAAACTACAAATGGGGAAATAAACAGAAAGTAACTCCAGCAAATAGGGAAAAAAAAAAAAAAACACAGAGAAAGAGGGTCGGGGAGTTACCTGGAAGAGAACTCTTTGCAGGAGAATCTTGGGGGAGAGAACTAGTGAGGGAGAGAGATCGTATGAGAGGAAGAAAAGTTGAAAGGTGGTATAGAAACAAATGAGTTGTGCAAGTAAGATCCTCCAAATAAGGAGGAGATGGAGTCCTAGTGGGAGGAAAGATCGTGAAGGTGGAGAGAGTGCTCCAACTGACAATATCCATAACATGGAATTCCCATTTGACTGGGTCTCATTCCCTTAATGAAGCCTAGTGCTAAGATTTAATCTCCATCATCAATATTGGGTCCCACACAAAATATGATGAAGTTACACAAGGCACTAATTTAATTCAATGAATGGGTTGGGGTCCAAGCATGATCCAATCTATGGTCAAAATTAAATAGAAAAACCACAATAATAATAATAACAATAACCACATTAAAGACCAAGGGATTGGGTTCTCTATATATATATATGAACTAGGATAAGAACATTTATCCTAGCTTTTACTAACAGTAAGAGATTACTCAAAACAAAAAACAGAGAGAGGGATGCCTTAATCGATGGGAAACCAATTAAGAGAACCGTGGTCCGCTCTTACCCTGCTGCATGCCACTTTCTTGTGGGCTATCTTACCTCACCCGAGGGCTAATAGGGTCCACTAACTCCCCTAAGCTGGGTAAAAAAAAAAAGGAGAAATCAATTACATAGTTCATAGTGTGAGCGGCATATCGTATCAATGGTTGAGGCCCACCCACTTCTAATGATATGTGGGCCTCGTCAAAAAGATGTCAACAGGTCACACTCTGACCCAACCCACTCTGTACCTGATCAACCCTTGATGGCTAGATGCCGGGTCATCTCCTCCTTTTGATTTAAAAGAATTGTTCAATCATGGAACAAACTGATCATTATGTTAATATGTACAAGATTTTATTCTTGATATAGAAATAGGTCATAAACAGGTCGGGCCGTGTCAAAGCAGCCTAAACCGAATACTCGGCGAACCTAACTTGGGTCAAAATCTCATCAATTGTATCGCTCAAACCTATCGAAAGCACCATTGAACCCGCCTTTCTAGGGGCCAGGCTGGTGGTGGGTCCCTTGTTTAGTCTGAACAATTCTTACTTGGACCCAATTATAATATTACACTAATTGCCATTTTACACCCACCAGCCCTCGGACCCTTGTTTAGTCTGATTTCAATGGACCCGACCTGAGCCACTCCTATTAAGGTTGGGTTTGATGGTATGTTAGTTGAGTTCAAGGTAGACAAAATTTTGACTCAAGTCTGTTTGGGCCTGACCCGATCTGGCTCGTTTATCTTTGATTTCTATCTGTCTCATGAAATTTTCTATATTAAATCTTATGAGCTCAAGTGGCAAGTGGCACTGATCAGCAACATTAAACAATAGGTCTCATAGTTTCAAATCTAAAAGGTCAAAATATTTTTATTCTTCAAAACAAAATAAACCAACTGTGTTAAATCCGACCCAACAGGTCAGGTTAAATGGGTGAGGCCCTATTTATGACTATTTTACATATTACTAAGGAACTGATACTACTTTATAAAATTTGCTCAGCGTTGATGATAGTTTGTGCCTATTTACAAAAGGCTGATTTCTTTATTTTTTTAATATTTTAAATTAAAAATTAAAAAATAAATAGTATCATGTTTTTTTTTTTTCTTGCTAACGGAGGGTTCTCAACTCTTTGGGCTTGACTATTCCCTCCGAGTCCAGAGAGAAGCTGGGTAAAACCCATGTGGCCCATGGATGGTAGCACAAGTGGACTCAACCTTCGATTTTTTAAGAGGGGGGAACCCCTGACCACTTGACCAATCTCTTGGTGTTAAATATAGTATAGGTTGACCCTGTCTTTACATAGTTTTTCAAAATAAATCTAATCTTTCAAAAAAGAATTTTAAACCTCAAGAAAATCTAAAAAAATCTTAAACAACTCATGTCAGTCCAGCCCTGCCACCATATGTTGCTATCCTTAATTAGTAGTGCTGTGGACTACAATATTCAAATGCATGGTACTTCTACGTCGGGTTTAGGATCACTGTAATCACAAGACTTATCCAATAAGTAGAAAGTCTTATATCTGTTAGTTTCAATCTCATCCCTCAAAATGTGGGATGAGATATTCTTTCACTTAGAAAGCTGCAAAACGGTTGCTAAAGTGGAAGTCGATCCACACTAAGCCACGTCATAACTGAGAAGTGGGACCCAATTAATATCCCTCAAGCTTAAAATTCAAAAAATCCCTACCTCAAACAAGCAATCAAACTCTTCCTCTTCTTCTTTTTATTACTCCCCTTCAAAACTCCAACGCATTAACCTTCTCTTCCTCTCTCTCTCTCTCTCTCTCTCTCTCTCTCTCTCTCTCTCTCTCTCTCTCTCTCATCTTTCTTTCACTCCCTTTCCAATTCTCACTCTCTTTCTTTCTTTTTTAGTTGATCTTGTGTACAATCTCTCTCATAGCAATCAGCAAGTAAAACATCAACTACAGAGGTATGTGAGACTTGTTGCTTTCTTCGTGCTAAGATTCAAATTTGTGTTCCCTTCCCTATTAATTAAGGTTCCATTCCTTGAAAAAAAAAATTCTCAAGATTTTATCATTTTATGTTTTTAGAATTCATTTCAGATGTAGATCTGCCACTGCTCTGTTTTATCAATGCCACACATTTGCCAAAAATATTTGTTATTTCCTTACTAGTGCTGACATATAGACAAAGAAAACACATTCCTGATGGAGAGGAATACAGCTTTCCTCTTGCATGGATGTACACAAATGTGTCATTATACTTGATGTTAGAGAACTGAAATCAAGCCATATCAACTGACCAAACAGAACCAAAGCCGAAATGCCATTGATTAACCAACACACTTACTGAGGGTTGATTGGTCTTCAAGTTCAAAGCATAGCTGGTGACCAATAACCAACAGAGCAAAAACTTGTCCATTGATCACTGTCTGTACTCTGTAGCATCTCTACCTTCATATATGGGTCTAACTAGAACCCTTCATATATGGTCTCTGTTGAGACAACAGAATAGATGGTTTGGTTTGGGTCCATCCGAGAGGTCGATCAATTTTTTCCATTAATAAAGTAAAACATTGGAGTAATGTATAAAAAACTGAGATATTATCAAATAAGTATTATTTTTGTTGATGATAAAAAAATAAAAATAAAAAAAAAAATAAAAAGAAGAAGAAGATAGTAGTTAAACCAAAAACCAGAAGGATGAACTTTTCATTCAGAAGCTCTCTCTCTCAAAAAAAAAAAAAAAAGTAAGGCGGTCATGCCAATTAATCAATTATTTTAAATCAATAGTAACCAAAGCTTTGTTCACCTGTTCTCTTATACTAGCATAAACCCCTGTGCAATGCACAGGTTAATCATAAACCCATAGAAATTAAAGTTAAGTCGGATCAAGTTATAGAAGAATATTTTATTTATAATATCATCAAAATTCTTACATAATTTTAAAAAAAAAATTAAAAATGTTGTTACCCAATGAGCAAACCATCCGTCCTAATCGACTCAATAACAATACTCAAGCCACCAAAATCAAAAATGAGAAGTGTCTTATTGTGATAGATTTTTTAGTTGCCTTGAAAATTCTCTTCTACTATTGTGTTGTTTCACTGTCATATTAAAAAGGTATAGTCATTAGATCACAGAGAGCCTTTTGGGCGTTTTCTCTGTTTTTTTTTTTTTTTTAATAAATAGTGGCCCTTCATTACAAAGAAATGTTGAAAATAAATCTAGAAGGTGGGAACCTATTTTCCAGAAAGTCTCACATCCAAGTTCAATACCTAAACGATTTCAAGAATTTCACTTTCAAAGGATTTGGTGTCTGATGCAGGTGTATTTTATGTATATATGAAAAACAATTGAAATGGTTCAAATGCCTAACAAATAGTGGAAAAGAGTTAAACTGCACAAACATTATGAGAAGGTGCTCAGAGTTAAAGACAAACATTTGGTATGCTTTTTTAGATCAATGCTATTTTAATCTGGAATCATTTGTTTCTCATCACATTAGTGTGAAAAGGGAGCTGCAATTCATATTACCTGTCTGTCACCCAATATAATAAATAGGGGTAGCATCTTTCCTGAAGATGTACATGAAAAAGAATCAGACATGCCAAATTTAAGAGTCATTCTCTGGATGGGCCTCATCCGACTCCAATTAATAGTGCAAAAGTTGTAGATTTGGTTTGTGGGCCATTCTTTCCCTTCAAGTGCCCTTGATTGGATGGAATGTAAGTTTAAATCTCTTATTTTTATTCACTTTATTTTTATACAGTAAATGAGAAGTGAGTTGGATGAAGGGGAAGCCTCAGTTGTTAAATAAGGAGGCATCTGTAATTGCTGAAACTAGAATAAACAATGCAAATAAGAGAAAATTTGGGAACAGTGGGAGTGTATATAGTGAGTGTGGATTGAAGTTCTCCTTCATTTTTTATGAAAATCTTCTTTAATGATGTTTAATTTTTTGTGGATTAATTACTATTCTTTGGCTGTCATCATCGGTCAATTTTGTCAAAATTATGTATCCTCTTGTTTAATTTGTCATGGTTGTGATAAGTGTTTTGATTGTTTACTTAAGAATTTTTAAGAATATTAATAATATTTGAGGGAGGTAATTGTAAGATAGATATTGATTTGCAATTAAGTACTGTATGTGTATAAATTTTATACTGAGGTTCAGTGTTTTAATTAAATATAAATCTAGATATTATTCGGCCTAGAGATTTAGTTGTGATTTCCATTCCGAGGATTTTATTATTATAAATCATTTTAATTTATCATTAAATTGGCATAAGATATAACTGTGCATCGCAGAGGCGGATGCACCTCTTTGTCACTGGGGGCCTGGGCCCCCAGTGACTTTTTGGAAAAAAACATATATATATACTTTCTTTTGGGAAAAAGAAAAAAAACATGTATATTAAGTTAGGGCAAAATCAATTAGGCCCCCAGTGACATTGAACCAGGCCCCCAATGAAAACTCGTAGAGAACAATTGTGATAAATAAATATCTCTTGTTTTATTGCTTGAAATTATTATATTATATTTGTTCCATATAAAAGGTTTGGGGTAAATCTGCACACTATTTGTCCTTGCTAGACATGATTTGCAATGCAATGGAAATCTACAAATTATCTGTCTTTGAATGCACCTTTCTGTGTATTAGTTACTGATAGTGTATGTAAAAGGTCCACTACTTTTTTTCTGTATTGTTTTTTCTCAAGCATGAAAAAAAAAATCATTTGCAATTATATAAATAACCCAAAAAAAAAATTCCGGGGGCGTTGCCCTCGGACCCCCTACTACTTTATCGTGCCCCCAGTGATTTTGAATCCTGGATCCGCCACTGGTGCATCGCATGGGCTTTAGTGCTAGCTAGTACCATACTAAGCACATTCAACATTGTTTGTAATGGGTGTGAAGAGTAGATTATCCATAAAATTGTCTTAGAGAACATGTTTGGTGACAATCTTATACCTATCATTCCTTTGTCGTGAGGTTTCATTCATGGTTTCAAGTAGAGGATCAAATGCTATATATGTTTCTTCAGAAGCAAATGTGTATGTTTTGACTATATTACTATATTGACAATCTCTGCATTTTAAACAAGGCTGTAAATATGATAGATGAAAAATCCTAAAAGTTGTATTTCATATATACATAGATCAATTATTTCTGATTACAATTATGAACATCAAGATAAAGATACCATTAATTTATAGTTTTATAGGTTTTTCTTATTTTTAAAATATTTAATCTTATAACTTTTATTGTCCTTGCTTAGCACGGGGGCATTTTTCCAGTTTAAATTTTAAAAGGTGGAGGGCATCTGTTATTTAAAATCTAAAACGTACCATTCAAAATAAATATCCTCTCTTTTACTAGTCCTAGCTAAATTTCATTTGGGTGGCAACGACATGTGATCAATTGGATTGGAAGTTCAACCCTATAAATAGTTATTGTTGATTCCCTAAAATTCCTACAATTTATTCAAATTTAAGGGATAGTTCAGTTGGTCTACGATTATGGTTTGCACCTAAAAGTTGTGTGTTCGAAACTGTACTACTACACTGGGGCCATAGGGGAATTTTACCCTACTTTCTCTCATATGCCCGTAGGGATTATTCCACACCCTATGTTATAAAAAAAAATAAAAAGTTAATATATATGTATATGTTTTTTTTTTTTTTTTGCAGACAATTATCATGGCGGGCGGCATTATAGTTTCCGGTGATAAGAAGGAATATCCAGGGAAGATGACTGCATATGTTTTCTTGGCTTGCATATTTGCAGCTACGGGCGGTGCAATCTTCGGCTATGATATTGGAATCTCAGGTGGTGTTGTCTTGAGTTTTCATAGAAGGCTTGAATGTATACAAGGAAAAAAAGTTGATGAAGGAAAAACAAACTGCTAAGTTTGATGGGTTGATGTTTTTGTTTCAGGTGGAGTTACATCCATGGATTCTTTCCTTGAGAAATTCTTTCCTTCAGTATATCACCATAGGGAAGGAGACGAGTCCACCAACCAGTACTGTAAATTCGACAGCCAGGTGCTGCAATTGTTCACGTCGTCGCTCTACATCGCAGCTCTGTTATCATCTTTGTGTGCATCATCGTTGACAAGGAAGTGCGGTCGTCGTATATCCATGCTCATTGGTGGAGCCGTCTTCGTTGGTGGCGCAGCCATTAATGGTTTAGCCGTCAATATCATCATGCTCATCGTGGGTCGCATTCTGCTTGGTATTGGTGTTGGAATGGCTAATCAGGTCATACTGCAATTCACATCTCTATTTTCCTTTGTCAAGCCTTAGTTCATCTTGATACAAGAACTGAAGATCCAAATCTCATGGAGACTGTGTTTGATCTGTTAAATTCATTTAAATCGAGGCACAATCAATCACACAAATCGAGTTACATACATTTGGGCCTATCAAATATTTTGCAAATCTAAACTAAAGTCATACTATGTGCTTCTTCATGTTTTCTTACATTTATGTTTTTCATTACAGTCAGTGCCACTATATGTATCAGAGATGGCTCCTGCTAAATACCGAGGCTTTCTCAATCAGTTCTTCCAACTGATGATCACCATCGGTATCCTTTGCGCAAATATCATCAATTATTTCACTTCTAAGATTGCAGGAGGGTGGGGCTGGCGCGTGGGTCTTGCCTTAGCGGCTGTCCCAGGATGCATCATCACCATAGGCGCCTTCGTCCTCCCCGACACGCCCAACTCTCTCATCGAGCGACACCCAGACGACCAGGAAAAGGTTATTGAAATGCTCCGGCGGATTCGTGGGACGCATGACGTCGAGCAGGAGTGCAATGACTTGGTGGCGGCTAGCAAAGCATCAAAGTTGGTTGAGCACCCATGGAGTAAACTGATGTCGAGGAAGTACAGGCCCCAGTTGGTCATGTCCATCTTGATACCCTTCTTCCAACAGATCACCGGGATCAATGTGGTCATGTTCTATGCTCCTGTGCTGTTCAAGACGATCGGATTCGGCAGCGACGCCGCACTGATGTCGGCTGTCATTACCGGAACCGTAAATGCTGCATCAACGTTCGTGGCCATCTTCACCGTTGACAAAGTTGGTAGGAGGTCCCTCTTCATCGAAGGCGGAATTCAGATGCTCATATGCCAGGTGAGGTGAATCAAATAGATACTTTGAGGGTATTTTAGCTCTTTATTTCGGTTTTCAAAAGGCATTTTAGTCATTTTTCTTAAATATACATGTGTGTGTGCGTGCGTGTGTTGAAGAGTGGGCTTCACCCAAACGGGAACATTAAAACGCATTTCCGCAGTCTCTACTAACGCCTTGCCTCGAGGTTTTGGTACAAATTGTTAGCTAAAGAAATTTAAGAGTGTGCGCATGTACATATACATACATTGGTAACTTCTTAGTATATACTTGTGAACTATTAACACATTCATGGTTAAGTGGCGTCGCACTTAGTTTCACATACATTTCCATGGAATCCATCAATGAGTATTCAAGTTTCACATACTCCTTCACGAAAGGGTCTTTTGATCCTCTGTATCCCTTCTGATTTGAGGAGTTTGCATGGAGTATATGTAGTTAACCTAATCTGGACTTAAAACCTAAAATACATCAAGAAGGTACGTGCATCTTTGAGTTTAACTTGAATTTAGCTATTTAAGGCCTCTCATTCATTTTCAGATTACCCCTTACATGGGTCATAATATCAATGTGGGATCCATGTTCGAAGATGGGTCCTAGATAAAACTCTGTATATAGTATCTTGTGTGATTTATGTGAGGTTATTTTCTGCATGCACTTGCAGATTGCAGTGGGAACCTTGCTTGGAAAAAGATTTGGATGGGATGGTGTGGCCAACATATCAAAGGGGTACGCAAACTGGGTGGTGGGCTTCATCTGCGCATTTGTGGCCGGGTTTGCGTGGTCGTGGGGCCCTCTCGGGTGGCTGGTCCCCAGTGAGATCTTTCCCCTTGAGATCCGGTCGGCATGCCAGAGCATCAATGTCTCAGTGAACATGCTCTTCACCTTCCTCATCGCGCAAGCCTTCTTAACCATGTTGTGCCACATGAAGTTCACTCTCTTCTACTTCTTCGCGGGCTGGGTCTTCATCATGACCGTCTTCATAATCGCCTTCCTCCCTGAGACTAAGGGAATCCCAATCGAAGAGATGATCCTGGTGTGGAGAGAGCATTGGTTTTGGAAGAGGTTCATTAGAGATGAAGACATTCCTAAAGGGCTTATGAAGGGGAAGAGTGAAAACGCTTGATTTACAATTGCAAGTTGGAAGTGAGAGAGAAAAAAATTAGAACTCCAGGAGAGCTAAAATCACTGCTTTCGTTTCTTTTATGTTTGCATGTGTTTTTATTGTAGTTTTGTTAACATTGCCAGGATTTCCTTTTGGTACTGTTTGGCCATAATAATTTATGCATTTTCATATTCGAGTTCTTTTTTGGCTTAAAGACTTTAAACAAATTAGAATCTGTAGTTTTGCTCTCTCATTAAGGGTAGGGTTTGACAATTTGAATGTGGACTCAAGTACAAGGGCCTGGTGGCTGAAGTCCCCCACCCATATTAGAGAAAAGCTTAAATTTTTCAGCCCCCACCCATATATGAGAAAATCTTAAAATTAAATTTTTTAAAACCCTATGTGCAAATTCTGAAAATTAATACGTTTTTCATTTGCATTTGCCCCTTCCTCCAATAATTCTTTTATAATATAAAGCCCCCAAGTTGAATTTCATTGGTCAACTCGAGTCCATGTTGTTATTGTTCAAATTGATTATAATTTAGTGTTCTATTTAACCTTAAGAAGCTAGGGATATGCCTCTCGAAAACAGGCATCTACCAGGAATGTAGATCATCCCAAACCGAATCCAAATCTAAAAATAATTGCTTTATGCTAACTTGAATTCCTTTTGGACAACCAGGATTTTGGTTTTACGAGGGTTACCAGAGAGCGAACCATAAAAGAGCAAGATTTTGGTTTTCAATAGGGTTGTCATACAACTGCAAAAATTATTGCTTGTATCATACGATTAAACTAGTTCATGAAATAATAATAACTCTGCAAAAGTTAATATTGCGGATTAGACTCCCAATGAACAATTCAATTTGCCATGGCTTTGGTTGAAAAGAAGGAAAGAATATTGAGTTCCTTATATTCATGGATGCAGCTTTTAATGCATTCACGGGTACAGTACCTGTGGGTAGGGTGAAAGGATTTTCAAAAATCCTTATTTATAAATGATTAAAACCATTAATGGGATTATGGACTGGGCCTATGAGTTCGTGATTTTTGATATTATGGTTCTTGTTAAAACTTTTGAAAATGCTAGCAAGATGAAGAGCTATTAGGGAACAAATGATAGTCAAGAAAAAAAAATGGGGCTCACCTTCAGATGTTATTATCCCTTGTATTATTAGCTCTATGCTAATAAATTAACTTCAAAAAATTAAATTTCCCAATCAATGAAATTATTTTAGAAAAAGGATTTTTCTAAAACACACATTAACTTGAATAGAATATGATAGGAACCAAAAGAGAAAAGAGAGATAGATCGTCCAATTCGAGGCTGGTGCGAACACAATTCGTGATAATTCTCTCCTCCTTCCATTCAATATTGTCTACTAAATAGCCATCCTACTTATGAGATAGAAGCAACCCTTACATTTTGATAGCTCCTAATCAATTATGCCACCAAGTGGATAAGATTAGGCTGATTTCTCTTGCCCATGACCTTATTCAAATGATTTCAAGCAATCTACTCCAAATCAAGCCTATCAAAATAGCAGTCTCTTGTGACAAGAGACTCCTTACACGGCCTAGCCTAAGTCAGGCTTGTGGGGCCGACTCCTATGATCAGAATATCACAAAGATCAACTTAAATCAACCATCGTAATTAACTGATCTTGAGTAATTGAGATAAATGGTTTATATCATGTAATAGATAACATTATATTTCTTAATTACAATATGTTGTAATATTATGTCCATTTTTTTTTGCTAAAAGGCAATTGTATTATAGGAGAAAGAAAGAAAAATACAGGCTAAAAGCCCCCAGGGAGACAGCCAAGAAGATTACAGAGGAAAAGAAAACAACAGGCTAAAAGGCCCCAGGGAGACAGCCAAGAAAATTACAGAAAAAAAAAAAAAAAAAAAAACAGAAAACAGAGAATCAGAAACCAAACAACAGAGAAAACCAGAAACAGAAACTAACCAACAGACTAGTTGGGAAGGGGAATGGTTAGGAACCTGAAGAACTCCCGGATGGTGCTGCCGGAGAAAGGTTTGACCAACTTACTGAGAGAAGAGGCAATGAGCTCGGCAAGTAGGATTTTGGCCTTCTGCTGGGAGACGCTGGAGTTCCTGAAAGTGAGATCATTTCTGCATTTCCAAATGAAGTAGATTGTGGAGAGGAAGATCACAGCTGCACCCTGGGTCGCCCGCTTGTCGCAGTTTGCAGAGAGGAGTTGCCAGATCCCTGAGGGAGAGGGATGAAGAGTGACTGTAACACCAGTACCTTGGAGAATCCAAGACCAAATCCCAGCTGCAAAAAGACAGTGGAAGAAGAGGTGAAGAACAGATTCCACACTCGTTTTACAGAGACAGCACCGGTTTGCAAGGCTGAAACCAGCAGACTGAAGCCAATCCTGAGTGGGGGTTTTTCCATGCATGAGCCTCCAAGCAAAGAAAGAAACTCTGGGAGATAGCATTGAGTTCCAGATTAGGGGCGCCCAAGGAACTTTCAATTCTCTGAAACGGAGGAGGTCCCAGGCTTCTTTGAACTGAAGGTCTTTACCAGGATGGGATTTCCAGCTGATGGTGTCAGCTGAGTTCTGATGAATGACTAATTCCTGGAGCTTCAGACTAAGGAGCTCAGCAGCATCCAGGGGGGTCTCTTCAGGGATCAGCCAGCTATCAGCATTATAAAGAGAGCTGATTCTCTTGTTGTGAGGGAGAGAGAGGGAGGGGAACAGAGAGGCCAGACTATGATCCTCTGCCCAGCTGTCATGCCAAACATCAACCAGGGAGCCATCACCAACGATCCATCTAGATCCAGCATGGATGAAGTGTAATATTATGTCCATCAAGGTCACGAATTGTGGATCTTATGAGAAGTTTTTTTTGCTAAAATGTAATTTGTATTAAGAGAAAAGAGAAGAGAAACAGAGGCTAAGAGCCCAAAAGAAGAAGCTCAGGGAGCAACAGCAAAGAAAGGGAAATTAGCAAACCAGAAGCACAGAACAAGCTTAAGAGTTGGAGAACAGAAAATTACAAAAAGCCTTTAGAGGTCTACCAGAGAAAGGCTTGGAAATCCGCTTGAGAGAGACAGAGAGGAGCTCAGTCAGGAAGAGGATGACTTTCACCTGGGAGGCACTGTGGTTGTTAAAAATGGCTTCATTCCTGCAATTCCATAATGCAAAAACTGTGGAGAAGAAGATGGCAGCAACACCTTTACAAGTTAATCTGTCACTGCAATGGGTGAGGGCCTGCCAGATCTTGGAGGGGAGAAGAGGACCGGCAACAGCAATTCCTGCCGAGGAAAGGATCCAATTCCAGATGTTAGAGGAGAAGGAGCAGAGAAAGAGAAGATGGAGAGTAGACTCCTGCGCTTGGGAGCACAGACTACACCTTGAGGCCATACTGATTCCATAATGTTGGAGCCAGAGTTGAGTAGGAGTTTTACCATGCAGGAGCCTCCAGGCAAAGAAAGATACCCTCGGCTGCTGAATGTGGTTCCAAACCAGAGGGGCCCAGTTCGACCAGTAAGCTGAGGGATTCCTTGATCTGACAATTTGCCAAGCTTCCTGGATAGAGAGGCCTTGATCCTCATGGGAGCTCCAGAGCAGAGAATCTTTGGAGAGAGGATCCAAGGAAAGGAGCTGGACACCTTCCTGCAGAGAGGCAGCCACATCACTTGGGATATCAGGAGGAGACAACCAAAGGTTACCATCCCAGAGGGAGTGGAGCTTCTGATTAAGGGGGAACTGAAAGGAAGGGAATTGAGAAGCCAAGCTGCCAGCTTGCATCCAGTTATCATACCAGAGGTCTACCAATCTGCCATCCCCAATTTTCCAAGAACTACCTGATTGAATGTAGTGGCCAGAAGACCTGATTTTTCGCCAAATGCAAGAGCCAACTTTGGAAGAGGAGGAGTGCCAGAGAGAGGATCTTGGAAAGTATCTGCCAACCATCCAGTTGGCCCAGAGAGAGTTAGACGTGATAGCAGTCCAGCCCAGCTTAATAAAGGATGCAACATTTTGCTCATGGATACGTCTGATTCCCAGACCTCCTTCTGAAGTGGGGAGAGTGACAGTAGCCCAGTTGACCTGGCTTCTTTTCTGCCTGAGAGCCCCCCCAGACCAGAGAAAGTTTCTCATGATGGACTCCAAGTTAGTGGAGATCAATTTAGGGATAGGAAGAATCATGGCAATGTGGATAGGCAGACTACTGAGCTCATGCCTTACCAGAATCCTTCGGCCAGCGATGGAGAGAAGCTTTGATTTCCAGCCTGAGAGCTTGCTAAGAAATCTGTCTAGCAGGGGGGTGAAGTGATGTCTTCTTGGGGTGCCAATAGTGAGAGGAGCTCCGAGGAGGAAGAGTGGAGAGGTCTATCTTGAATATTAGTGATGTCCAAGATTTGTCTTCTCTTTCTGTGGTTGCATTTGCCAATGAAAAGTTTACTCTTCTCCAAGTTGATGGCTTGGCCAGCACTGACTTGGTAATTTGAGATTACCTCCTTCAAGGCTAAGAGGCTATGAGAAGTTAATAATAAGAAACCAGGCTTGAAGGAGTCCTCATCGTGATGCAATTAAATGATTGATATCACTCTGATAATTGTGATTTTTAAGCCCTTCAAGAATTGACTAGCAAAACATGCCCGCGCCAACATAATTTATAATATTAAAAATAATAAAATATTAAATAATAATTAGTCATAGATGGACTAAAATACTTTATGCAATAACTAAATATAATATAATTTAACAAAAGAGACATTTTGAGAAATACTATTATTATTGCTAAGCCCGGGCCAAGAAAAAAATACTATTATATAAAATTTACTAAGAAAATGAATAAAGTCGTTTATCTTTGTCTATAAAGACTCCACAGATATTTGGACTTTTTGCAAAATACAAAAGAATAAGAATACATTTAATATCATGCCTAGAGAGACTGGAACCTAAAATAAGACAAGATATGAGATTTGAAACAAAATAGAAAAATGAACCATCATGTGAGAATATCTCCATCCATAAAGAGTCCACCAAGATTTGGATTTGTTGCTATATTCAAAATTGAAATTGAAATTGAGCTCCAATTTTGCAATCAATTGCGAAATTAGAGCTAAATTTCGAAATCGAATCCTACATCTATAATATATAATAATTGTTACAAACATGGTATTTTAATCTCTCCCACTTTCGAAAGAGGCATTCACTTTCAAGTGCTTTGTGGACAACGCAACTGGGCCTCGGCCAAATTTTTTTTTTGAGGAAAATCATATTTATTTCCAGTGTTTTGATCATTCTAATTTAGTCTTGTAATTTTTAAAAATCAGGTTTGGATTTAAATAAATTAGGCTTGATTTTAAGAAAAACAAAGTTTGGGTATTAAGTTTTATTTTGGGTTTATTGCATCAACATAGGGCCCATTTGGTTGTTTACAGAATAAAATATTTACAAATCTAAATATTACGAGAATAAAATAGTATAAAATAGAATAATGTAATATTATAATATTTTCACTGTTTGACAGTTTTTTAAGAATCTTATAGATTTTAATTTGAGTTGTTTTGAAGGTGATACGATTTAAGTAAATTACATTATTAGAATGTATTTTTATTAAATACTTTAATTTATATGTAATGTACCACGTCTAGATAAAAAGGTAGCGTGGTAAACTAAAGTTCAACTGCCACGGTTTTTTTTTTACCATAAGTTACTTTTTTTTATCACATAAAACCATTGTAAATTGTAGTAAAGTAAAGTCAATATAAAAAACCAAAGATTACAACTCTCACTCCCAACTTACTTCACAACACGCTTCATCAATCTCACCTAATTACTCTACTTCATCTTTTACCATGATGTGATATCAATCTTTATTTTACTTTACCACACATGTAAACAAGTCCATTCTTCGTTATCATATAAAACTGCAATAAAATGTGATAAAGTAAAGTCATACAAAAAGAAATTACTTTATCATTCCCTCCCACTTTACTTCAGCATATACTTTACCCAACTTTACTTTACGTCCTTTACCGTGTTGTGGCATTTATATTTACTTTTCTTTAGCCATATATGTAAAAAAATATTACATCATGATGGGTTTTGTGAACTAAAATCTTTACTTTACTCTATCACTTTGTAATCGTCATTTTGAATGATTTTTATATTGTAGAAAGTTTCTACACGTGGAATCTATTGGGAAAGATATTGAGCTTTTTGAAAGAAAAAAATCTTTTCTTCAGATTTTTTTTCAATTGCCAAACATATAAGATTTCCTTCTTTAGAAAATGAAATATTATATTCTATAAAATATTACTTTCTTGTATTTTATTGTGCATCCAAACAAGCTCGATAGAAGTCATCAAAAAGCAAAATAATAATAGCGTTTAATTGGCAGGGATAAATGGTGATCGTAAGAGAATATTTTTTATATTTTTAAATTTTAATTGAAAGTATACAAGTAGTCTATTTAAAAAAAAAAAAAAAACATATATACTTCTGTTTCACAATGGTTTTTTAAATTTCTAAAAAATTGAGATTCACGATTTCAACTCTTTGCATCAAAAATGGCTGTACATGTTTACTATCAAAGAATGTTGCCCTAATATATAAAATATATATACTTTTTAATATTTTATTCATGCATTTTATACTAGAAAACAACCCTACTGTATAAAATAACTATAAATCTTTTATTTTTTATATGAGAAAGTAGCTCCTAAAGTATGAAATATATATATTTAATTTTTTATTCATTTGTTTCATAAGAGAAAGTAGAAACTAATTTTATATTTTTTTAATATTTTATTCATGTTTTTTAATCTATGAAAAAAATTAATATACAAAAGGATTATTTTCTCTTGTGCTTATATGCTATGCAGTCCATTTGGATCAGTGTAAATATCTCGATAGGATCCGGTGATATGAAGGGGATGCCGCCTTTGGTAACCGTATGGATGCACACTAACGCAATAACGTGGACATACAAGAGGTTTTCCACGTACAAAATACATCTACTTTTGATATTTCACTCATGTATTTTGTATGAGTTAAATATAGTAGAGGGACCTAATGGAGTAAAATCTAGCCGAAGTTATATAAAAGAGGAGGACATCACATGAAGCGCTAAAAGTTACATAGATAGGTAGAGCCCATTGGTAGAAAATTGTTTAGGAAGAGATTTAAAAAGAAGAGTATATTTGGAAAGCCAATGACAAGAAAAAGGCAACTTCCTTCTTAATCTCCCCAAACAAAGTCACCCATCTTCTCTTGAAAAAAGAAGGAAGGAAGCGCCCATTATCTTGCTTCATTTCCTCATTTCCACTGGGGCACAACTCTAGAACTTTTGCATGTGTCGAGTTTTTCTTTATTCCTTGAAGTTTTAATGCTATAACCCATAATCTTGCTAGAATGATTCTTAGATGATCCATCAAACGTATATGGTTAATTTGATGTCTTTCCGGATTGATTGTGTAAGACCGATCCTTTGGAGTCCTTTTTTTTTATTTATTTTTTGAATAAATGTCTCACTTCTGCCCAAAAAACCAAAGGGTTGGTTGTGTGAACTTTACCAATCACATGTAATTTTTTTTTTCTTTTTGGTAAACACCAATGACAATGGACATGTGAGCTGCCAATAAATATGGTCATTATAATACCTTTAGTAGCGACATTAGATTTTCACAACTTAAAGTAAATTTTTATTGGCGAAAACTAAACTGCGGCTAAAAAATTCACCACTAAGAGCCAACTTTCTTGTAGTGATGTAAATTATATATAATAATTATACATCATTATGTTTGTTTGCACTCATTTATGCTCGTGATATATAAATGAAATATGAAAATGGTATGTAAATAGGGTCATTTTTCATCCTCTCATTTACATATCTAAATAGGCGATAAAATTTGACACATGGCATTGGACTCAAGGGGTAGTACTGTTGGTGGTAAGAATGTAAGATCCCAACCTCAACTAATCTTGTAGGTTAACAAGTCACCACCAACAGCTAGGGAGAAGAGCGAGGCTGTCGTTCAGGAACTGCGGGGCTATTGAGGGTATCGTGTAGGTGACTTGTTCTATAGGCATCATTTTGTGCACCAGAGGGTCATCACGTTTATGTTGGATAGTTTCTTCTCTTTTGCATTTTTTTTAACGGCCCTAGTTTTTTGCCAAGTTTGTATAGTTCCTTTTTTTAACATGTCTTATAATTACCTTCTTCTTTTGACAATTTACTAGGTTAGTAAAAGTAATGTAAAGCCTCTATTTTTTCAGACAATGGGTCACATCAAAAATATACATCTTCAAAATTCTCTCCTTTAAAAAAAAGTAAGAAAAAATAATCTCCTTTCTCTACTAAAAAATAAAAAAAACACTTACTTTTTATATAAAAAGTGTGAAACATCCCTAATAATCCACGAAAGACAAAATACCATCATAACCCTATTATATTTTATTATCTCTTGATTTTATACTTTACATTACTTTTACTTTTATAGTAAATTGCCAAACGGGCCGTCAAATGAAATATATGTAGCTTTGCACATGCTTAATTATTGTAACTTGAATATGAAAATAGTTCTTAACTCATCAGAGATGTCTGCAGAACCCGACCTCGACCTCGACCCCCCCTCTTCCCGGATCCCTCTCCTCCCTCCCCCGTTCCTGCAGCAGAGATCCTGGCCATTCTTGAAGCTGACCAGCACTCACTGACTCCTCCTCCTTCGACTCTATCCTCTAGCCAAATTCAAAAGCTTGCTGCCCTTCTGAACCAGCCCTGCCCTAGCGGATCCAACATCCAACCTCTCACCATCCAAACTCCTTCCTCTAACCCCAATCCAAAATCTTATGCCTCTCTCCTCTCCCAAATCCCCCTGTCCCTCCCTCATCCTCTGCCTCCAACCTCCTGGGTCGATGGAAAGCCAACAATATCCATCCCTGAAGATATGATCTCTTCCAGCCAAGAGTCTTTCTCCTATGCTGCGATTGGTCGTTTTGAAGGGAAACGACCCTCTCTGGAGTGGGTAGAGCAACTCTCAAACCAGTCTTGGAACCTCCCCATCAAAAGCCTGATCTCCCTAACGGATCAGGGGTATTTCCTCTTCAGGTTTCACTGCGCTCAGGTTAGGGGTTCCTTCTTATCTTCTTCCCCTCTCCCTCTTGGCCACAGAAAGTTACATCTCCTACCCTGGTCTTTAGGGATGGAAACCTTCTCCTGGCCTACTCTGTCCCCAACCTGGATTAGGTTAAAAGGGCTCCCTTTCCATTGTTGGAGCTAGCACATTCTTTTCTCCATTGCAAATTCCATAGGAAACCCCATCCTAATAGATGAGATTACAGCTTCCCAAAGGATCCTCTCGTATGCCAGGATCTGTATAAACCTCGACCTGCAAAAACCTAAGCCCTCTACTATAGTGGTCGACCTTGCAGGTGATACCAAAGTGGAAGTGGAAGTCTTGTATGAAAATTTATCCTGCTCCCTTTGTATGGGATCAGGCCATGGTGAAGGTTTATGCCATTCAACCCAGAGAACGGAGAAGCTCAGGTCCAAGCTCCCTCCACCACACTCCTCCAGCCCTGGCCTACTTCCAACTCCCCTTAATCCTGGAAAAAATCACCCTGATCCCCTGCAACCAACTTCTGCCCCTATTCCCCAGGATCCCAGAACTTCTAACCCTCCAGCTGACCCTATCCCTTTGGAGGATCCCCTATCCCCATCAGCTTCATCTCTTGACCTCCATAATCCCTTTTCTGTCCTGGAACAAGTGACCCAGAGGGCCCCCTTACCTTCATCAGACATTGTAGCCCTTGACCTAACCATTCTAGTCCCCAACATTTTCAATCTAACAACTTCTTGGCGGATATATCCAATAACCTCTCTATTGATCTTAGTATTCAGGATGAACCTCCACCCCACCCAACCATCAAAGCCCCAAAACCTGCTCCCTCTACCTTAGTTTGGTCACCTTCCTCAGCAGATTTGGCCATAACCGTTCAGCCCTCAAAGAAGAAAAAGAAACATAAAGGGAAAAAGACCTCTAGAGCTATAGAGCTAAGCCCCTCTCTCAACCCCCAAACTGGCCCCCATCCTCATACCAATCTCCATGTTTAAGACCCTGTATTGGAACTGTAGGGGAATTGCAAACTCCCCAACTTCTAGGACCCTCATTTTCTTGGTCAATGCCCATTCTCCTGATATTATCTTCCTCTCTGAGCCCAAATCAAATAATGCCATCCCTCTTTTCCAGAAATTAGAAAGCCTTGGTTTCTCCTCCTATCTAACAAACAATTCCCTTTCTTCTCCTATCCCCTCTATCTCGTGCTTCATCAAAGCCTCTCCTAATTACTCATCTTCCTTGGTGGATAGCTCTTCCCAACACCTCACCATTTCCCTTTCTTCCTCCCAAAATTGTCCTACAACTTTTTTCACTGGAATCTATGCCTCCATTTCCTACATTCAGAGGAGATCTCTTTGGCAGTATCTCTGCTCCACTCCCTTTTCTTCCCATCTTCCCTGGGCTGTTATAGGTGACTTTAATGCAGTCTCCTCTACTTCTGAGAAGCTCAGTCTTCACCCAACCAACTCCCCTTCCTCTTCAGCTTTTAACAACATGATAGCTTCCTTTGGTCTTATGGACTTAGGCTATTCTGGTAATAAGTTCACCTGGTCAAACAACAGGCAAGGCCAGTCCTATGTTGCTACCAGACTTGATCGCTCCCTTACCAATAAAGCTTGGTCTCTCTGCTTCCCTGATGGTCTTCTCCATCACCTGGTCAGACAAAACTCAGACCACAACCCCATTTTGCTCTGTAGCCGTCCTCTTATGGCAGTGAGATTCATTCCTTTCAAATTTGAAGAAATGTGGATTAGTCATCCCTCTTTCAAAGAGCTGGTGGCATCAGTTTGGAATATCCCTGTTCATGGTAATCCCCAATATATCCTCAGCCAAAAGCTCAAGGCCCTTAAGCAAAGACTGAAGTCTTGGAATAAGGAAGTTTTTGGTTTCTTGAAGACCAACATAGCTGCAGTTGAAGCCAGCATCATTCATTGGCAGGAAAGTATGGACGCAAATCCCCTGGATTCAACCAAGTTCGCCCTCAGCCTTGCCAGATGCTCTCTCCAAAACTTTCTCCAAGCGGAAGAAATTCATTGGAAGCAGAAATCTAGGACTACCTGGCTGCAGGAAGGTGACAAGAATACTAGTTTCTTTCACATGGTGTCAAAAATTAGAGGCTCCAAGAATCGAATTGATACTATGAACTATAAAGGTTAATCTCTGGAAACTCAATCTCAGATCAAAGCTGCTGCAGTAGATTTCTTTACTGACAGTTTCAAGCCTTCCCCTGGAATCATGGATCCTAAGCTTTTCCAAGTGCCCAATAAAAATGTTTCTCCTATTCAAAATTCGGCTCTGCTTGCTGTTCTTTCCTTTGAAGAAATCAAGGCTTCGGTTTTCAGCCTCAAAAAATCCAGCTATCCTGGTCCGGATGGGTTCTCTGGTAGCTTCTTCTACAGCTGCTGGGACATAGTTGGATCGATCGTTATAGCTACCGTTCAGAATTTTTTCACTTCGAAAAAGCTTCTCAAGGCTACAAACTCTTTCTTCATCACTCTAATTCCTAAAGTTGATGTCCCCTCTTCCTTTGGAGACTATCGCCCCATAAGCCTTCTCAACTTCTCCTACAAAGTGATATAAAAAATCCTAGCCTCCAGAATGGCTATTGTTCTTCCTAACCTCATTTCTCCTCATTAGGTGGCTTTTTTGAAAGGAAGGAAAATCCAAGACCATATTGCTCTGGCTCATGAACTCACTCAAAATCTTCAAAAGGGTGCCAAAGGTAAAGGAATTTGTTTGAAGTTGGATATTTCAAAAGCTTTTGACAAGTTGAGCTGGCCTTTCTTATTCAAAGCTTTAGAATTCTTTGGCTTTAGCAAAGATTGGGCCTCTCTTATCCAAGCTTGTGTCTGCTCCTCCAAAGGGTCTGTCCTGATCAACAGAGAGCCTACTGTTTACTTTGAAGTTGGGTGTGGGCTTAGGTAGGGTGATCCTCTATCCCCTTACCTATTCATCCTTGCGGAAGAAATCCTAAGTTTGAATATTGATCATCTTGTTATCCAGAAGCTTCTGACTCCGATTTACAGAGCTCCAGCTTCCCCTAAAGTCTGTCACCTGCTATTTGCGGATGATAGTATGCTCTTCTTCAAAGCTTTCCCTCGGAGTATCAAAGCTATAAAAGGGGTTTTAAAAGCCTATCAACTGGCAGCTGGTCAACATTTCAACCAAAGGAAATGCAGTGTCCTATTTGGCAACAGCAGGCAGTCTTTCAATTCCAGAGTTCTAAGATCTTAGGCTTCTCTCAAGCTTTCTTCTCTTCTAACTACTTGGGTGCTCCTCTCTTCATTGGCAGCCCCAAAGCCAGTTACTTTGAGAGTTTAAAGGATAACTTTAGGAAAAGGCTTTCCGACTGGAAAAGTAATCTGCTCTCTTTTGCGGGAAGACTCATCCTTGTCAAGCATGTTCTCCAGAGTCTTCCAATTCACATCCTTCTGGTTCTTCCAATTCCTAACTCCATTTGCATCTTTCTTGAGAAATGGATGAGGAACTTCCTTTGGTCTGGGGGGCCTGATAAAGTCAAAAGGAGTCTTCTCAACTGGAAGTCAGTTTGTATGCCTAAGCTGGAAGGTGGGCTGGGCCTACGCCGTATTAAGGATATGGTCAATGCAAATTCTATTAGGCTGGGATGGGCAGCCTTCTCTTCTTCTTCCCTGTGGGCTTCCTGGTTTAGAGCTAAATACTTCAAAGGATTTTCTCCTTGGCATCCCATCTCCCTGTCTGCTGGTTCTTGCATCTGGAGGCCCATCAAGAGAATCTCTCTTTTCCTTTTTCAAAGTAGTCACTGGATCTTAGGTGACGGGAAAAGCACAGACTTCTGGCATGATAAATGGCATGGCCCTCTCTCTTTGGCGCAGTTTTTTCCTGAGGTAAACTTCCCATGGTCCGATTCAGTGTTCGCTGTTTTTTCAAATGTCCAGAGACTACAAAGTCTTTCCTTCCCCCAGCAGGTGTTAGCCTTCTCCTCTTCCATCACAGCTTCTTTCTCCCTTGTTGATGAGCCTGACCAACTAATTTGGTCAAGATCCAACTCCACCAGCCTCTCTTTTGCTGCTGCCTGGGAGCCTCCAGATGCAGAACCCTCCCCAAAGTTTGGTCCAAGTTTGCCTGGAACAATCTTCTTAAGCCTTCCACAGCCTGTTTTGCCTGGAAACTGTTCCATAACAAGCTCCCCACCAATGCCTGGGCCCAGTCTATTGGAGTGCAATTGGCATCCTTTTGCAGTCTGTGTGGCACGCATCAGGAGTCAACCTTCCTTTTGTTCTTCCTCTGCCCCTTCGCAGCTGCTTTCTGGGCCTTGTTAGAAGTCAAAGGGAACTTCAGGTTTCCCCCATCCAGCGCTGCCTCTGCAAAATGGACCGCCTTCTCCACTGCCTCTTGCTCCATTGCCAAGAAGGGGCTGGGTGCTCTCTTCATCATTGCTATTTTCAGCATTTGGAAGGTTAGAAACTTGTGTATCTTGAACAACAAGGTACCTTCTCTGGACACAGCTATTAAATTCTTTTTGGAGGATGCTTCCATTGCTCTTAGCAAATTATCTTCTCCTTTCTCTAGTCATATTTTAGATTCTTTCTCCTATCTCTGTAACCAGCTCTATCCTTCTATAAGATAGTGTGCTGCTGTTTCTACTTTTGCTCTGGTTTTTCTTCTTTGCTGCCTGTTTTGGGTTGTTGTTTCCCTCTTTTGCTCTTCTTAATTTAATTTGCAACTTAGCAAAAAAAAAAAAAAACTTGAATATGAAAATGATGTGGTACTTCAGCGTCATGACCCAGAATATGAGCTCCTCATATTTTGAGTGGTGACGATGTGTTGTGAGTTCAAACTCTAACTCCATCAAATGTATTTTTTTCTCATAACTTAAATCTTCATAGACTTTGATAAATTTATGAAATAATACGTCTAAAAACTCTCAACCTATAAATCTAAATTTTATGCACTTTCGTTGGCCCTTAATCCGAACCATTCAACATCCTTTTATTAATGATAAACACCTTATATAGCTTCATATCTTAATTCTTCATGGATTCTAAGAAATTTGTGAAAAATCCAAAAATCCCAAGTATATTTAGAACAGTTAGATGTATCCATTTACCAATGAGAATGAGAATTTGACAAATATGGTAATAAATTCACACGTGTAACATTTGCATATATATGCAACATGTACATATGTAAAGACCATTTCTTTCATTGTTTAAGAGGCAAATGACACCTAAAAAGGTGAAGAAAAAGATGAACATCGAATCCAATAATCTATTTAATGGAGCATGAATTAAGATTAGATAACATGTTAGGATGATCAGTACACGTACTTTATCCCTTTTTTTTTTTTTGATAGGATCGGCAAGCACATGCACCCACACACATAGCACGCAGGCCCACACACACACGCCCATGCCCACAGCCACGGCCATCAAGGCTAACTACCCCCCCCCCCCCCCCCCCCCCCAACCCAAGATTAGATAACATGTTAGGATGATCAGTACACGTACTTTATCCCTTCTTTTTTTTTGATAGGATCGGCATCACAAGCACATGCACCCACACACATAGCACGCAGGCCCCCACACACACGCCCATGCCCACAGCCACGGCCATCAAGGCTAACAACACCCCACCCACCCCACCCCACCCCACCCCAACCCCCATCCCGCCCCCCCCCCCCCCCCCCCCCCCGCGCTATCAACTTTAGACAACATATAAGATGAGCCCATAATAATGTAGACACCTTATAATTGAAGAGAGTATACAATAATCATGCGTCATTTATTTTCCCTAACAAATATCAGAACATCAAAGGCTTCTCAAAACAAAAGATAGTTGTCAATCTATTACTTGAAAGTATCTTTGTCTCCATGTATTGTTGAACATAAGAAAGGCAATCACACTGCAAAATCCCAAAATGTATGAAACACCTAAAGAAATGTAGAACGGCTTGCCAATCAATCGAGATGCTTCTTCCTTTTCTTCTTCCCCATTCTGGTATGGGATTCGATTGTTAGATGGACAAATTATTTCCAGCTGCTCTCCACAAAGATATGGATTTCCCATAAAGCTACTCTGATTGAATGTTCGTAATTGTTGGTCATATGGGATCATGCCTGACAAATTATTGAAGGCGACACTAAATGTAGAAAGCGAGGTCATTCGAACAAATTCTTGAGGGATTGTTCCATTCAATTTGTTATGGGAAAGATCTAAACTTTCTAAGTTATTCAAGTTTCCAAAGGAAGTTGGAAGGGGTCCTGTTAGATTGTTGCTGGACAAATTCAATGCACGAAGCTCTTTGAGATCTCCCATTGTAAATGGAATGCTGCCTGTCAAACTGTTGGATGAAATGTCGATTCCAGTCATCAAAGCAAGTGGAACACCTTCAAAGCTATATGGTATGAATTTTGTTGTGAATTCTACTCTGACTTGAATAGCAGCTGTCTTAAAAGGGGAGATCACTACACCTAATGTCGTACCAGAGCTTGAGGACAGATTTTTCCAAGAAGTAATTTCGTTGAGGCAAGAAGGAATGTTTTCTGAAAGGGAATTATATGAGAGATCTAAGAATTGAAGCTTTTGCATTTGACAAAACTGCTTTGGGATGTGACCTTTGAAAGGATTTCTCCCTAAGAGTAGTACTTTCATCTCAGGAAAGACACCTAATGAGCTTGATAAATTGCCCGATAAGTGATTCTTTCTAATGTCAAGATACTCTAAATCAAAGCTGTTGGATAAACAAGGCGGGATTGCTCCTGTAAAGTGATTGTTATCAAGTTGTAACAACTTTAACTTGGTCAAATTGCAATCTCTTGGTAGCATCTCTCCTTGCAGATTATTATTTGAGAGCATCAAGTATTTTGTTGACAGATTCTGAGGTATTTCACCTGTTAAGTTGTTATTGGACAGGTCTAATAATTCCAAACTCATCATTTCACCAAAGGAGTGGGGAATGTTGCCTTGCAAAGAATTCTTGGACATGTTGATGAGAACCAATGAAGGAAAAAGCTGGCCAAAGTTATCTGGAAGTGATCCATTAATGTTGTTTTCAGATATGTCGAGGACTCGAAGTGTTGAATTGAAGTATGCAGAATGTTGAAAAAGTGGACCACTTAACATGTTATCTTTCAACCGTAGCAATTGGCTAACATTATAAAGCATGCAAGGGCGTATGCTACCTACAAGTGAATTGTGGGACAAATCTAGATCTGTTAAGTTGAACTGAGCGGAGAGGAAGCTGGGAATGATATTGCCACTGTATTTGTTGAGACTACAATGACCTAAATAAAGATAAGACAGTTGGAATGACGGGACCCAATTTGGAGGCTCAGTTTCTAGTTCTAACTGATAATTATCTGAAAAAATAAGAGACCTGAGATTGGAAAGGTTGCTGAACATGGAAAAGGAGACCATACCATGAAAACTGTTGAATCCAAAATCAATTTCCTCAACTGAAGATAGGTTGCTGAAAGATGAAGGGATTTCGCCGGTGAATTGATTTCTTCCAAGGTTAAGAACTTTGAGGGAAGACATATTGCCTAAACAAGCAGGAAGAACACCCTCAAAAAGGTTTTTGTGGAGATTCAGTTTCTCTAGGAACTTAAGCTCACATAATGCTGCACAAGATACAAAACAGTCAGTACTATACATTGATGGAATAATAATAAAAACTTTTAATTATAAAACCCATAAGAACATTTGTATTCCTTTGTAAGACCAGAAAATAAAAAGATTACAATGATCTATAATTCTTTATGAGACCATAATTCATCAAAAGAGTATTGTAAACTTGAAGAAGAAAAAGAAGAAAAAGGAAGCAGGACTCAGAGAAAAAGTAGATCAATCTCATTCACAATTAAGTTACAGGATCCTCTTTATATAGCAAGATTTACTACACATCAAGTCTCGGCTTGTGTTGGTTCTAACCAAGGTTTAAAATCCCAATGTCAATCTACATGCTGGTTTGGGACTGGTATGAGTTGGTGCTATCCACACTACTCTCTGCTGGTCTCAGCTCTGAAAATTTTAAGAAAATAAGAATAATAAAATATATATAAAAATATGCGAAATAAGCTATTCAAGTGGTATCTCTCTCAACTATATAAGATGTAAACAGTTAAAAGAGTATACAATTATTGAAACCTCATGAGGAATTTCAAAATTATATGACTACAGGGCATTTTTGTTTATATATGTGGAGTAAACCCCTCTCCAAGGTATAAACCCCTCTCCGAGGTTGGCCTTCTATTGGCATTCAAATTAAAGGAAGAGCTATGGACTAGGGTATTTTTCATTATATTTGATATTTATCATTAATTATTTGTGCATTATTTTTTTTTATATACCCAATGATCTAGGGATTTCCACACTCTTGGGGATAAGATGTCACATTTAGGTCAGGCATGTTTGTTTATGTGTGTGGTAAGGTAAAATAAATGCCGATGTCACATCATGGCAAAAGATGACGTAAAGTAACGTAGGATGAAGTATGTGGTGAAGTAAAGTATGAGAGCGAAAGTTGTAAAGTAGTTGCATTTTGTATTGACTTTACTTTACGACACTTTATCATAATTTTATATGATAAAGAAAAGTGGCTTATGGTAAAAAAAAATAGTAGTTGAACTTTAGTTTACCACACTACTTTTCATCTAAATATGGTAAATTACATATGAATTAAATACTGAATAAAAATTTATTCTAATAATGAACTTTACTATAATCAATAACACTAACTTCTTGTTATTTTGGATTTTTAATATATATTAAAATCATAGTACCTTCTAAAGAACTCAATTTCAAATCCATAATATTCGTCAAATATTTCCAAACAATAAAAATATTTTAATATTTTAATATTACACTATTTTATTCTTGTGACAATTGAATCTGTAAATATTGTATTTTGTAAACATCCAAACGCGCCCTTAGTGACCAAGGAATCTAGATCCTTTGAGGCTTATCTTCAGATAAAGGAGTGAAACTCCATAAGGGGCTCACTAATCAAAATCCTAACTATTCAAAATGAATGCCCACCCAATATATGGAGTGTTCCCAGATTTTATCTCAATCAGAGTTGGTCTCACTGTTGGATTCAAGTATAATTTCATGATATCTCATTTTATATATATATATATATCAGTAATATTCAGGTGAGAATTAGCTCTCACATATTATATGAGAACTTTTTTGTGGTGTCCAATTGTGGGGCCCATTTGGGGATGGGACCTGGGGGGATGGAAAGATCTACGTGAGACCACCCAAGTATCAAGTTTACCTCAAATCCATGCCCCTAACCCCTCCATCCGTGGCCCACAAGTTTAATGGCTTCATATTCAAAAAAATACTCAATCATCGATCCAACGGTTCAGTCAATTCGGATGTGTGCCAATCCTTGGGATTAGTGACTATGAGGGGGTTTTCTATTGGTTGCTAGGTTTGGATAGGTTGCTAGTTGGGCCCCATAAAAAAGTTCTCATATAATAGATGAGAACTAGTTCTCACTTGAATATTTTCATATATATATATATATATATGGGCCAACTCTCCTAAGCTGCAATCCCACGAATCAAAGTCGATTATGTTGTTTTTTGCATGATGATTGTCTCCAAAATCAAGATAAATCCAATCAGAATTGGATTTTTCAGTTCCATTATGCAAAAAATATATATAATCAACTTTGATTTGTGGGACCAGCCCTCTTTCAGCTTATGGTAAGCTAAGCTGCAGCTTAGGAGAGCCATGCTCATATATATATATATATATATATATATATATATATATATATATATATATAGGAGAGGGGAATATTCATGTGCATATATCCGTCCCCACATTATGGTGAGGAACAACATAGTGGAGCCGCTTTATGATTCATCCAAATAATTCACACACATGGGACCCCCTAAATTACAATGGATCAATTGAGTTTTCACTAATCTGAATGGATTGGACCGTTGGATTGAGGGTCAATTTTTTTCTTTGATATAAAGTTGTTAAATTTGTGGGACACAGAAGAAGGGGTTAGAGACTTAGGATTGACCTCAAACTTGATATATGGTCTAATCTAATATGACTCTTTTCATCCCCCTCTAAATCCCGTGATCAATGGGTCCCTAAGTGGGCCCCATTAAGTTTGTCCCTCACCATATGCACATGAATATTCCCCATATACATATATATATATATATAAAATAAAGAAATAGGATTTATTTTTCCACATATGCATGATGCATCCTCTCGGTGCCCTAAAACTTGACTGACACTAAGATGTGCAATATTTAACCGAAAGACTACCGTGTCGTCAAGTAGTAAATGACTAAATTAAAGAGTCCAGATTATCGATCCCACGGAGAGTGATAGAACAAGCAATGAATCCAATTAAAAGAGAATTAAACTAAGATATAGCTAATATAGACAATTGAAGTGAACGATAAAAACCATTAAACTATATGTGAAAAATAAAATTAAACTAATTATAACGTGAAGTAAAACTTAAATAACAACTAAACTACTCTAACTAACAATCTAAAATATGAAATTAATAAGATCTAACAAACGACACTAAACTAATGGATGAATGGTAATTGAAATGGAAGATTTAATATAAAGATGTGATATGAAATGTATAGGGTTTTAAAATAAGTTATGTGAAATGTAGATCTAACAATCTAAAAGTGAAAATAACAATCAAATAAGGATTTAAAATAACAATAATAAAAAAAGAGATGCATCCTATTTTGTGAAAAAATGTCTCTTTCTAAAGGCAAGTCAAATGGGGGCATGAAAATCATTATTATATAAAATAAGTCAAATAAGAGACAGTTTATAAAGATAAGATTTATTCTTATTTAGAAAGATAAGAATAAGAATTAAATAGAAGAGCAGCAGAAAGGAAGAAGTAGAGGGCAATGACTCTAATATTTGAGAATACAAAACAACGAACGAAAGACACTCCAGCAGCATAGTCACTCTTGGTGGTCGGCTTGCAACTCCATCTTCGTTGTAGCAACAGCGCCTCTACCATCCATTTTCATCTTAGAGCAAGTAAGAGATAAACCCTTCCCCCTCCATCCCTTCGTTATGCTTTGTTGTTTTTCATGCCGATTAATTCTATTTGAGTTTTGTATGGGGTGCCCAATATTCAACTCAATCATCTTATTTGTTTGGTCTTATCTTAGACCAATTAAATTTTAATTGCATTTTACAACTACATTATGGTATCACCTATTTTTATAGGTAGGCCCACCAATGGATGACCCTCCAAGCACATGGTATCACGTACTTGTTTTTTATACTTTTGAACGCTTAAATTACTGACCCACATGATGAAGTAATATCATAAGGATCCACCCATTCAATCATTTGTAGTAATTGGATCATCATCTCATTCATAAATACAAACTGCTATAGTAATATTTTTTTCATCACCACCTTTAACTAAATTTATTACACTTTTTTTCTTTTAAATAAAAATTTGATAAATAGAATTTTAAAAATAATAAAATTATGAATAATGTATTATTCATCATGAGTTTATGTTATTTTCAATCATATTTAGAAGTCCTAAATTGTATTCTCTCTCTAAGTTAAATCAAAATTTGGACTGAATGGCCAGAGGAACTATCTGAACCTACCAGCCCACATTCGCTTGAAAACATTGGCATAACCAGGATTCGATCCTTGGCTTGTCGGTGCACTTAAAAGCTATACAAAACACTAAAATTGACAAATTTAACAGAAACAGCCATTTGAAGTACTAACTTTTCATGCTTTCAATGTGCTATTTACCTTCGAGCATTTGGGTTCCATTCATCTGGATCATATTCTTACTCAAATCCATCTCCACCAGATTCTTCAACTGGGAAAAAAGAGTAGCATTTGGAGACCATTTTCCCAAACTTGCTTTCCTCTGTCTCTTGAGATCAATAGTTTGCACTTGAGATGAAGATGGGTCGCACCCAACTCTTGCCCATGTGCAACAGTTCTCTCCAACCCAGCTTGGGAAAGCAGTCCCACTTGGATAATTGATTGACTCTTTGATTTGCAGAAGAGCTTCTCTTTCTAGCTCCAAACACCCATGGCAACAATAGCCGAAAAAACTAATAACAATAAGCAACACCACACTTGCATAGACAATTGGAGTCTGCATTCTCATGTTATTTGATATGTAAACTTACGCTCCTGCCTCAATCACTAGCCCGTATTCTCTCTGGAATGAAGGAACTAGAGAGGAAGGAGAAGTGTTAGGACTTAGGAGATGGTTCCTGAATCCCCTTTTATAGTCTCTCTCTGTTAAGATAACCTGAGTTTGGTCCCTCTCTCTCTCTCTCTCTCTCTCTCTCTCTCTCTGTACACTATTACACTCCAATTCAATGATTCTGTCTTTTCACTACTTACAGTACATTCATTGAACAAGGTTGGTGGAAAATGGGTCCCCCATAGACTTAAGATCCGGACTCAATGACTCCATGACCTAAGATGCCTGATGCCATCACTGATTAAATACCACACAACCAAGGCGGAGTGGGGGACCTCAAAAAAAAAAAAAAAAAGTTCAATCTGGTGAGTGTAACTCCATAGTGGAGCCCGCCACTAAAAAATCCAAACTGCTCAAATTGATGGCCTTCTTTTCTTCAGTGGAATGCACCCCAAATTTTAGTCCAATTAATGGTTGTTCATATTTTTATTCACATGTTCAATTTTATGATAGGACAAACTCCCATTAGAATAAACTTTGATGAAAATCCAATGAATGGGAGGGTGTTCATCTTGAACGGTTTGAATATTCAATAAGTTGGTGCTACTATAGAGCTTCACACTCCGTATAGGAAGCTTGGGCAAGATGCTTATACTCTACATTATCATACTCATTGGCATAACAACATGGAGTTGATGAGGGGCAATTGACCCTCTTCAACTTTCTTTTAGCCTTCTTTAAAATAGGATAAATAAAATGAAAGTTGTTATGGTCGTTATGATCATTTTGGTCCTATGCTCCTTCTCAACTTTTATTTTTATTTCTTTTTTGCCCCTTGACATCTTTTTTTCCCTCTTGGTGTGTTATGGTCATTTTTGTCCTTTGCCCCTTCTCAACTTTTTTTCTTTTTTGCCCCTCGACATCTTTTTTTACCCATCTTGGTGTGTTATGGTCATCTTGTTTTGCCCATTCTCAACCTTTTATCTTCCTTTTCTTCGCCCTTTATTGATCACAGAATTCAAATCCTCTCAAGTTTGACACACATAATTAGCATATCTAAAACATTTTTTTGTTAAGTAATTATCAAGTTTTCGATTTTTAAGATTTTAATTCAAATTATGAAATTTTTTTCTTCCCGATTATGCTACGCAATCGAGGCAAATCACCATTTTAGAATCTCATTATCCAGTGGAGAGTACATGTGTGCCAAGAGGAAAAACGATATCGCAAAAGGGATGAGAATGGCACAACCCAGCCGATGGAATACCGCCGGAACCACAGTGAATGCACCTAGCAGCTGATGTGGAGTCGTAGTCGGCATTGAGAAAAAAGAAAGAAATAAACAAGAAAGAAAATCGGGCTTCTAAGCCACAATATGTATGAACGGGTCTAACGCAAGGTCGAATAAGACCCTTAACATTAAAAAAAAAAAAAAAAAAAAAAAAAAAAAGGTCAATAGGGCCCTAAGAGTGAACGTTAAAAAAAATACGTTTTCAGGCAATATGACTTATTTGGTGCAAGGGCACTTAAAATTACCTTTTCGGTATGGTGTTTACCTTATTTGTTTTTTCCGGTAAAATTCTCAAATATAAATGTGCATTTACTTACATATATTCACTATAGTCAATGCAAATTAATAAATTTATATGTGCAAGAAAAGTATTTCAATAGGGAAAATAAAAGAAAAAATATTACAAATCACATAATTTATTAGTCCAATTTTTCAATGTAAAAGATCAAATATTAGTTCCAAATCATATTTTAGTCATCTTTTTTAAATTGCCAACCCCATTCATAATTACTTATAAATTAATTTAAATATTTAAAATTAGATTTACCCATCAAATGGTTTAAAATACATATAATTTATTAAAATGAGATGACTCGGTCGAGTCTCCTCTATTGTTGACACAAAAATCAGTAATACTAAAAGCTCGAGCTGTCAATGAACGAAATAACAATATATATCAAGACGTTGGACTCTAAGTGACTCTATAAAATTCAAAAGCATTATCTTTCCCTTTTGTATAACTCCTTCATTCACAGTGAGATAAATGTTAGAAAATATCCGAATAAAAATAGAAAATTGGTATTAAAATAGTTTTGACGATATTGTATATTTTTTTATTCTAAATTTTTAAAAGTTGATTTATCCTTTGGGACATCTATTATGATATTTTCAAGGAAAAACCAAAAGTCTTAGAATATTTCGTATCTTCACAAGGTGGTGATTTCTTTTCTTTTTTTCTTTTTTTTTTGCATTCGTTATTTTTCTTTATGTGAAAGGAATGTTTACTAAGCAAAAACAACTAAAATCCAAAATTGATAACCACTTGGGCTGAGGTGTCAACAAAGCCAAACTTGGTCAATCGATGAGCCGCCTCTCATTGCTTTTTCTAGAATATAACTAAAATCCATACTATCAAAACATCTAGCTAACAAAGTGATATATCCAAAATGATGTAATTAATACACCAATCTTCATTGCCTTTTGATAGCCTTGGAAGTTAAATCGCCATAGAAGCATATGACAAATTAAGAAGTTTAGAAATGCCTCTATCTCTAGCTTCTTTTTTGCTGTATCGGAGGTTCTCAATCCTTTGGACTGGACTAATCCCTATGGTCTAAGAGTTGTCAATGATGCTCGTAACTACCTAAGCACCAAACACAGTATTATATGGCATAAATGGCTTCATTTAGAGATCAAATTACCAGAGATAGACCTGAACCTAACGTGATCCATTACCTAGGATTGGACCGTTGTATTTCCCTATTGATTCTCTTGTTGAAGTTCACACTTCACCTTGTTTAATGCTGTCATTCTTAGATCTTTAGTGTAGCTGTTAACTGTTAATTAAACATAAATGGAGGACCAGAACCTAGGATATCTTAGAGGTGACCCGTTAGTATTATTTGGAGATCGCTGACCCGTGTATGTGGCTATGCGGACCCTTATTGGGCCTAAGTGTGGGATGTGTACTTTTAGTTGGAAGAGGTAGTTTATATTGGGATTTTAAGTCATGATGGATTAGAATGAACTGTTTATCAGTATAAATGGATATGTTGCCTCGTTTGGAGGGTTTTAGACCTGGCCACGGATTTGATGGGCCTTGGTATGGATCCAACGAGTGGGCTTGGACTTAGAATATAATCCATAGACTGATTGATGTACAAACCTCTTAGAGACATTGTTAGGACCTTGTTCACGTAAGGCGAATCCTAGACAGACACAGACCCTTAGAAGTATTCTCGAGTCGGCATGAACATTCACTCGGTTGATTTAAGCTCAGCCTGTGGACTGATCATCCCCGGTAGGAGCTATTTGAGAGTTGAAAAGCTGTCATGATGAGCTATGTGGTTAAGACGGACGGTGTGATACTGTGTCCGGTCTTGAGTGATGAGTGTGATGAGTGTGATGAGATGATGAGTGGTTTGCGGGATTAGTAATTCCCAGCACTGGTGAGATTTCCCCGCCGCAACTGTGTTCAGTATGGGAGGGCCGCGGCATAATATCCCGCGGTACTCCAGCTTGTGTGAATGTGTCATTTCACTGTAGATTAGATGTTTTATATTAACCTGATTCCTTATGATTATACTGCTCAACTGCCTAGTTCTTTACCTTGTCGTTCTTTAACTTATTTACTTGTCTCTATTCCTTTGATATATATGTTCTATATTAGTAGTATGCTGTGACTTGCCAGATCTTTTAGATCTGACCCATCATTGGTGCTTAGGCCTTGACCAAGAGATCCCTGATGACGCACTAGCGCTGGTAGAGGCGCCGATAGCTGGAGAGTTCGCGTGGGGCCCGGCCGACCCGAAGGTCGAGCCGGAGGGCGGAGATTATTTACCAGGGTTTTGAGAGCTCATCTTATTTTGGGTTTGAGCGAAATTTTGTAATGAGTTGGGTAGAATCCAATATGTATAAACTTTTGATTAACAACTGATACTTTAACTAGACTACTGTTCTGCTCATACTTTACATATATATATAATACCAAATGCTTCCGCTTTATTTAATTGTTATGCTTCCGCAAGTTTAACCATTGAGTATTATATGGGTCAAAAAGTTTTAAATTGGACCTCACTGCGGCCTACGATCTTGGAAGTTCTCAGATTTTCGGGGAAGTAGCGCGCCAACTTCGGGTATTCGAACGAGTATATCGGTATCCGGAATTGGGGCGTTACACTATGGGCTTAGAGGAAAGCAGGGTAAATTCTCCTGCAGCCCAGTGTGGTAGTACAGTTTCGAACCGACAACATTTGGGTGCAAACCGTGGTCCTAGACCAACTTAGCTATCCTTTGGGGTTCTTATACAAGAAGTATCACTCTAGCATCTGCCTCTTTTGAAGCGGAGAGATTTTTCCCTTTGATCACATTTGCATTAAGAGCGAAACCATTACAAATCGTTAAGTAATCAAACATAGAGTGACTATCAAGAGCTTTGTAAAAAGATTTTGCACATCTCCCTTTTTGTTTAAATTTGAGTACGACTTACCGGCTTTATTGATACGCTTTTTTTCCTTAATTAAATATTTTGAGAGAAATAATATACTCTTCACATTGGGATATTCTCTTACCTTTCGTTTGGGAAGGGGATGGAAAATTTGAGGGAGAAGGAAAATGAAGGGGAGGGGAGGGAAAATTAAATTTACCTCCTCTTGTTTGGGAAGTCAAAAAGTAGGGGAAGAAAAGTGAAAAAGTAGGGATTTGTTTGTTTGCGAGATAGAGAAAAAATTACTGTTTTCTCCTTACTTTTGTAAAATCTTCAAATTATCTTTTACATATAAAGGGCAATTTAGTAATTTTACCCCCTCTTTCCCAAATACCCTCCAAAAAAACCGCCCCCCCCCCCCCCCCCCCCAACTTTCCCCCCTTTTTCCTCCCTCCCTATTTTTCCCCTTCCCAAACAAAGGGTTAGAGGAATGTCTGCAAGCGGATGTATCGATTCAAACGTTAAAGACATTAGGGGGCTTATAAATAAATGGAGGTCCCCCTAAATTTCATGGCGCCCAACCATTAGATGCGAGGAGAAAATTCTTCCTACTGCATATGCAATAATTTTATCAAACCTTGCTCCAATGCCCCTTAATGTAAAATTATTTTTAACTTTTATGGTACTATAGAAAATGTCCTCTTGAGAACAATAATTGATCGAGTCAATGACCCATGTGCGGTCTACTTTTTTGGCCAAGAGGCGGCTGCGTACCATGAATGTGCACCTATTGACCCATAAAGGCAAGGTTCATCCAGTGGGTCATGTAGCTCTCTTTTCTACATTGGCCATTGGCATGGTTAGTTCTTAAGTCTTCCAAGTCCAGTCTATACTTTTGACCTAAATTTTTATTTTTTGTTGCGTACATCGCATTTATTCATCTGTGCATTTGGGTCAACATTGATTTGATCAAGGAACTTTCCACTAGGCGGGGATGGTCCAAATGTGCAGGCTCAATCTAATGGGCCCACATGTTGGTTTTTGCATTCGCTCATAATCTGTTTTCCTGCCACTGCCTGAAAGTCCTTGTCATGGCAAATATTTTTTTTTTCTCATGTGATCTATAATATTCTCATCATCTTCACATGATTTACCTTCTTCTGAAACAAAACTGATTGTGGGTTTTTAAAGTGCTGACATTTTTCAGTGAACCGCTTTCTTTATTCTACTAGCATAATGTTGCGTGCGATTTCCGACGGCGCGGAATGATGCGAGAAATAGTTTGTTTGAGGCAGCCAACTTTCTCGAGAAGAAGATGAAGAATAATTATAATTTTCTATTCTCCTTTCTTATTTACATCATACTTAAATAAGACACTTACATACAACTGACACCGTCACGTTCCCACTTCATGACACATTACCCGCACCAACTACTATACCTACATTAGACCATAGGGTGTTGGTATATACACCCACTCTATAGCTATCGCTATCTAGTCAATTCATGTATTATCTCAACAGCTAATCCACTCCATCTACATCAAACACTATTCACCTTAATATAAAAATAAAGTGTGTCCTGTCACATGATTTCTTGTCACATGGTTTTGAAGGGGTGGTCCACAGTTTCCAAATCTCACCCTCCATGTCAACATGAAATCACTTCAGCTTGATACTTGCACTGTAATAATTACTGTATCATGTTTGCAATAAAATATAGGTGTGGCGTTTGTTTATTTGCACTGTATTCCCGATCAAGGAGTCATTTTAGGGATGGGCAGATCTTTACTAGCTTTAGGATAGTTTAGCTTGTGGCGCACACCTAAAAGTATTATTTAAATCATTTTAAGATTATGAATCTTTTTTTTTTAATTTAAGTTGTTTAATGGTTGTTTTATATTTTAATAGAAAAAACCAACTTTGTTTTTAGCACAATGCTGGATCTTGCAGTGACCAATGTATCAAGAGAGCTGCACTATTCAAGGTTTTCCAAAAATAAGAAAATGTCATAATGAGGATTGATATTTACTTTTTCAAGTACATATCGTCTAATGCAGTAACAACAGCAAGTCTGACCATGTCAAGTGTACTTAAGTGAACCTCATCTCACTAGTAGCTACATGGAATATATTCTCTGCAGGGAATATATTCTCTAAAAACAAAGAATATATTCTCTATTAAAGTGTGTCTCTTTAATTCCATCAGATCTGTATTTTAGTCTATATATACATAGATATGGTTCTTCTTGGCAATATACATACTAGTAGAATATATGAATTTGGATCAACTGAGAATTTGGGCCAATGATCTACGATTGTCAAGTGGTTCAAGTGATCAAGTAAATATATAATTCTTTAATTATTTCAGGAAATATATAAAAATTGCAGATGCTCAAGTGAATGTATATTGTTGTTAAGATGATATTCTTAGAAACGAAATAAAACAAGAAAAGAAAAATGTGGATGAAAATGTTACAAACGAATTTTCCACCGACATGGTATGATATTAACTCAATTCCAATTATGTTTTATTTTGTCAATTTTTAATAAAAAGTAATTAATTTCTAACAGAATAAATACATTTTCAGGTATTTAATTCGCGCCAATCTCTAATTGATTGGATTCAAATTACTGGACGGAATTTAGGATATATCATTGTCATTAAAAGGTCAGAGACTAGTATAATCGAGAAGAGTCCTAGATTGTTGTTCCAATGTGATCGCGGTGGCACATACAGAAGCAAAAAAACTTCCACGAAGGTTACTGGCACAAAAAAAATGATTGTCCTTTCAGAGTGAAAGGGGTGAAAATGCGAACAGGTGATGACTGGATGGCAAGGGTAGTATGTGGAACACATAATCATGCCCCTGCATCATATATGGAGGGACATCCATATCCCGGTCGGCTCTCTGAATCAGAATCCAGTTGACGGTACATCTGTCTACGAAAAATGTGAAGCCACGAGATATCTTGACATCGTTGAAGAAGCAGAATCCGGATAACATGTCTACCATTGAGACCATATACAATGCACACAAGAAATTTCGGATTGCAGAGAAAGCCGGTAAAACCCAGATGCAAGTTGTCATGTCATTCCTACAACATGAAGGATACATTTTCGAGAGTTGAATAAATGTTGTAACCAATGACCTTGAAGATTTATTCTTCGCACATCCAGGATCATTAGAGCGATGGCGTGCGTTCCCACACGTGTTATTGATGGACGCAACATATAAAACAAATAGGTACTACTTTTCTTTATTTTATTTTTTTCTCCTTTCTCTTTCCCAGCTTTCGTGTTCATTTTACTTGTCTCATTTTAATGAATATTCTTGATACTGATTAAAAAAAATAAATAGGTACAGGATGCCTCTCCTTGAGATTGTCGGCATGACGGCAACTAATATGACATTTTGCATAGCATTCGTGTTCATACACTCAGAAAAAGTGTTCAATTATATTTGGGCTTTAAGGTGTCTGCAGTCAACAATGGATGGATGCACCGGTCCACGAGTTATTGTCACGGACAGAGAGTTGGCTTTGAAGAATGCGTTTGCCCAGGTATTTCCCGATGCTAAGAAATTACTCTGTAGGTGGCACATTTATAGGAGTATTTTGAGCAAGTGTAGGCCATCAATAACAGACAAGAAATCCTGGAATGCATTCTACAAAATGTGGAATATGTTGCTGGAATCTGAAATTGAGAATGCCTATGTGTGCAAATTGGCGGACCTTGAGGTAGTGTTGCAAAACTTTCCAAGTATGATTAATTATCTTAAGGATGTATGGTTGACACCGTATAAGGAGATATTTGTATCCGCCTGGACTGACAGATATCTGCATTTTGGAAACCAGACAACTAATAAAGACGAGAGCCAACATGCGAAGTTGAAACGATATTTGGAGTCATCACAGTCAGATTTGGAGACATCGTTGTTGTTTATTTACCAAGTCATCCAATCACAGGACATAGCTATCAAAGCAAGTATTGAGCAAAGCAAAACTATTGTCCAACATCGATTCAATATACCGCACTTCCAGGAATTATGTGGTTTCGTTTCAAGTCACGCATTGCATCTGATTTTGAATGAATTTGAGCGGTCTAAGGATGTCGGAGAAGTTTCCTACAAATTCGGATGTCGACTTCGTACGAGCTACGGACTGCCATGTGTGCACGAGCAAGCAATATATTTAAACAATGGTCGTCCCATACCAATTGATTCCATAGATAAATTTTGGAGAAAACTTGACTTATCACCGTGTGTGTCTCTTCAAGACGATGACATCGATTGTGACGTCGAGCTACAAGTGTTCACGGAACAGTTTAAGCAGCAAACAAGGTATGGTAAATTCAGTCTTTTAAGGAAGTTGAAGGAGATAATCACACCATCAACAACTTCAATTTGTGAACCTGCTGTCAAGACGAACACTCGTGGACGCCCCTCCTCGAAAAAAAAGGTTGCAACAAATATTTTTTAGTTTCAGAAACCAGCGAGACACAGTTGCTCCTCTATTTACAACAACTCTATACATGCATATGTTCATCAGTTTCCAAATATTTTGCATCCTTACATTATCCATGTACAAGACGTAAAACCTAATGGAAGTTGCGGATTTCGGGCGATAGTTGTCTGTCTTGGTCTTCACGAAGATGCATGGCCAACTATCCGGTATAACTTAATAGAAGAATTGCACACATTCAGGACATAGTATGTTGCAATATTTGATAGTGATGACCAGTGGACTCGTATTTACAACTCACTGAACTTTTTTGCATTAGATAGAGGAGCACCGATTGAGCATTGGATGACCATGACAAATATGGGTCTCTTAATTGCTTCGAGGTTCAATGTGATATTACACGTTTTAAGTGCTGCACAGAGCTTTACGTATTTGCCACTTCAATCTACTCCACCACCGTCGAATGAACATGTTGCTATTGCTATCGTGTATGTAAATAATAATCACTACGTCCAGGTTGCATTGACAGATGGTTACCCGATGCCTCCCATTATGCCTCAATGGGTTCACTTCAGGCATGATTGTGCAGCTGCATGGGCTACCCCATATACAGAGCGAATTAATGCGTTCATGCAATATATGCGTTTTAGGTTTCCTTCTGAAATCATTGTGTTGGAAGATTAGGAATGTAATATATTTTAATATGTTTGAATAAATTTGTTTTAAATATCCAAGACTTTTGAGATTAAGAAGATTTTTGTGTTATTAGTGTGAACCTGCTCTCTAACCAAATTATGCCTTACTTCCAAATTAAGATGACATAAAGAAATGGCTGATGTGTTAATCAACATCCCTATATCTTCAAGAGATATCATTTTCATGCGAGTAACAAAGGCCCCACTTGTAAGTCCTGGGATCTGAACCCTAGAGGGGGGTGAATAGGGTGAGCTCCAATTATGACCAATTTAAAAATCATTTAACTTCTTTAACTTAAACTAGTCACATGTGATGATTAATCAAACAATATGCGGAAGCTAATATAAACAATCACCACAAAAGCAAGCACCATCACACAAGGATTTATAGTGGTTCGGCCTCAATGCCTACATCCACTACCGGCTTATGATCCAACACCCCACCGGATTTCCACTATTTATGCTTTTCAATAGGCTAAGCAATAACCTTTACAATATGCTTTTCAAGGCTAAGCAATAACCTTTACAATGATGTTTTTCAAGGCTTAACATCAACCTATACACTATGCTTTTATAGGCTAAGCAATAACCTCTTCAACCATAGGTTGGTTATCTCACTAAGTTAGTGTCTATAATACACTTGATGTAGATTCAATTAAGCTCATTACAATGCCTCTTAATTAGGCGGATATGGAAGTGAAAATCTAATACACACACACTATGAATGCAAAGATGAAAGTACATGATGTGTGTGTGTGTGTGTGATGTCCTCAATCATTTTGAAAATGAAAGCTCATAAAAGTAAGCTTAAGGCTTTTGAAAGTTTTAGTTCATAAAACATTTATGATTGAGGAAATGCTAATCACATGTTAAAACTAACTTGTAAAATATATACATTTGAATCCTAAACAAGTTGTGAAAATTTAAAGACCAAAACATGTGAAGCATAGGGATGTCAATCAAATCAACATGAAGCTCATAAAACATAAGATTAGATTTGATTGAAATAAGGGGACAAATCATATGAACTTATAAAAACAACTTGAAAAAGATATACCTATCAAAGTAATGCAAGTTGTGAAACTTTAAGACAAAAGTCCATATGATTTGTGAAGTTGTTGAATACAAAACATAAGATATGTTTGAAAGAGATTTTCTTATGATGAAAAACAACAACCAAAGATTCAACCAAGTATATGAATCATGTTACATATAATTTCAAAGATGTTTCCATTAACATGATCTACTTAGATTTACCAAAGATAAAGTACTACTTGGATCGAATCAAATGGTTGTGCTTTCAAAACAATAAATCAATTCAAAACATAAAACATGTTAAGGATACAACAAATCATAGTTTATCATGTTACTAAAGATTTACCAAAGATAAAACAAAAACATGAAAACATATGATATGAAAAGATGTTGAATCCAAAACATAAGGTAGTTTTGAAAGTGATTTTCTTATGTTGAAAAACAACAACCATAGATTCAACCAAGTATAGGAATCATGTTACATATAATGTCAAAGGTTCTTTCATTAACATGATCTACTTAGATTTACCAAAGATAAAGTACTACTTGGATTGAATCAAATGGTGTTGTATCCAAAACAATAAATCAACTCAAAACATAAAACATGTTAAGGACACAACACTTCATACATAGTTTATCATGCTACACAAGATTTACCAAAAGTAAAATAAAGCATGAAAACATATGATTAAGGAAAGTAGAGCCTACTTGGTGATTTAACTTCATTAATCCAAGCTTTAGCTTTCCTAATGATCCCCTTCATCCCTTAGTTCATTTTCCTTTGATTTGCCTCAAAACCCCTCAAGGAGGGCCTTAAAATTCTCAACTTTTGGCAAAGGAAAGAACTCATATTTATAGCAAAAAATGCCCAACGGCTAGTCCCAGATCGACCTGCCAAAAGGGGGGGTCGACCTGCTACACACAACGGTCAGAAAAATGACCGTTGGAGCTTCAGGACCCAGTCAACCTGCAGTGTGGCAGGTCGACCTGGGTCCCTGGGCAGGTCGACCTGCCTCACTGCAGGTTGACAGCCTGGGACCAAAAATTCTCAACTTTTGCATATTTGAAGGTTTTCTTGAGGGAACTTTTTGGGCCATTTAATCAAGCTTAAAAACATGTTTTAAATCATACTAAGTGTTTTAAAACATGAACCATAAAAAGCCTAAAACATTTTGAAAGATTTAAAACTCATAGGCTAGCTTGATTTTCTAAAACTCTTTTAAAAAACAAATGCATCCAAGATTAAAAAAAAATCATGCATAAATCAATATATCTTCAAGACTTAAAAACTAATGCATGTATAAAACAAGATTTCAAGTTTCTTAAAACAATGCATATGTGTGTAAATCAAATGATGCTTGAATGATAATGCATCCATCAAATTGCAGTCTACAAAAATCCTAACACCACTCAGGCCACAACCTTTGATCAAAACAGGTACTTTCAAGAGATGGCATCCGGATATCCTCTTAGGACCAAACAGGATTTATCCTGTTTGAACTAAGGGTGTTAACGTTTACACCCACCCTACGAAACGGTTTTGGGTCCAAATTCAGTCACACTTTTTCCTCAACGGTTTTGATTTCGGGTCCACCATGGACCCGGACCGAAACCGACCCATTTACAACCCTATTCTATACCAAGAAAAAATAATAATAATTGACGTTCAGACCACAGTAACTTCAGGCCACAGCAAGATCAACCACAGCGTGAAGTTTAGAAGTAAAAAACAAGAACAGGAAAGAGGCAGTGATCAATATGATGATAATTAAATGAAGTAAAATTTAGTCAGATAGATGAAAAGGGTCAATGATTTTTAAGTAGTTTTAGCTCTCAAAGTGACCCACGCATGAAATTTAGTCGGAGTCGATGAAAAGGTGGACAAAAAACCAATCTCGGCTTCTGCGCCTCTCCACATACATCGAACGGTCCACAACTGATCTCAAATCTAGACATGATCTCAGCCGTCGAAGAGAAGCCCTGGAACGAATAGTCAACAAGACTCCATACTCGGGCTGTCACGATCACGCAGGACATGTGATAAGATTGCACCGCCTTGATGGTGTGATAAGATTGCGCAAGACATATACTCCGGCTGTCACGATCGTGTAGGATACTCGGACAGGACACAGGACACGTTGTATGGCAGGCGGAGCAATGTTATTCTCAAGAAGCCTACAAGATATAGGTTGGGTGTAATTTCCAAATAGGGTGGGTGCATTTACCAGGATCCTTTCTCATAACAGACTCCTACTCCTAGGAAACTACCCAACCACTACACCAACTACTCTACCTACATTAGACCACATCACCCTTTTCTCATAATAGACTCCTACTCCTAGGAAACTTCCCAGCCACTACACCAACTCCAACTACTTGGACTTGGTAAGCAATACATGACTCACACTTGACATCTAGACCACTGACACCTACGAGCTATGCACGGACCACGAAATTACCAAATGCACAGACTAATACAAATTATTTTTAATAAATTTATTAATTAGTAAACTTGTGAGTCCTTTTTGTTGCTAATTTGATCTTTATGTTTTTTTCCAAATGTCTTATTCTTTAGGTGAGATGTAAATGGAGCTTGATAAAGCTCGGGCACATGCACAAAAAAAATAAAGAAAAAACATATTCACAATAAAACAAAAGAATAAAGCAACCAGATTTAATTTGAATAACACGGGGTTCACAATATCCTAAACATATTTAATTTCAAACATTTTATTAGACTGGATAGATAGATTGTGCTTTTATTGCAGAAGTAATCATACCTATTTGTATCCATTGCTCTTTTAAAATTAATATTTTTGTCAGTTAGTACGGGATTTTATTTTGTTAAACGTTGTTTTTGTATTTGGGGTATTTTTTAAATTTCTCAAATATTTTTAGTTATTTTAGATCATTGTCCTTTCTGTAAGAGAGTGTTTCAGCTACATGTATTACTATTAAGGTTTATTTTGTCAATATTATATAATATATCTTTTTTTACTATTATTTTTTCTGTTTGACCTAAGTTGGGTTTTTCTCCTTTTATTTTATTTCTTTTGGTTTCTGGATATGGTCATTATATTTTTTTTTATTTTCTTTTTCGTTTATGAGTCTTTTTTATTTCTTTTTTTTTATCGAGTCATTATACTTATGAAACCCCGTGCTATACAGGGACCCAATGCTAGAGATTTGTATTTAAAAAAGTACGACAAACATATAAATTACATCGGATAATAGTGTCAATGAGTTACATACCACAATTAAAAGTCTTTATAACATCGCATATATCATTAAAAAAAAAAGATAACGCAAAACTATCTACCTAAACTCCTAACTGCAGTTAAAATTTGTTTATTTTATGCCCCGGTCCATATGTCATTATAGTTCTATTATTTTTTTTTTTCCCGAGTGAAGCTTCTGTTTGAAGATAGCTCAATAAAATGTGTTTCTTTCAAAGGAAAAATATATTAAATAAAGAATTTCAAAATATAAATTACCGGCCTGATACCAGGCTTGGGTCTCTAATTCATCACAGGCTTGCAGTTAGACCCAGTACACATCTAGCAACCAAAACTTGGAATTAGGATGAGATTGAGAGCTCTTTATGTGGATTACCATGCATGTGTGAAGGTGACCCAAATCATCAAATGATATAAGAACTTCATCTAAGTTACAGCGTTACAGCAAAGCATGAAACAGAATCGGGATAAATGAAAGAAAAATGAAGTTGAGAGATAGATATACTAACATGATGTCACGTCCCCCGAACCCGATTAGAGAATAAACCGGATCCGGGGAGTGAAATTTAGGACTAATTAAAAATTTTGTCCTTTAGGCCAAAGGATCGTAAGTCCGCTGTGAGGATATAATATTTCAAGCCTCAAATAAAATAAGAATTTGCGGAACTCATACAATTCTAGGCATATTTGGATATCAACAAGGAATAATGAATCTCAATATATATTAAAGTTGAACAAGGAATAAAATAAAAGTGATGTCAATGATATAAAAGTTAATTTATTACAATGGCCATCCCAATACTCAAGGCCATTTAAAACAATAGTGATGTCAATGATATAAAAGTTTCAACGAGAGATAAATAAAGAATAAAGAATCTAATGAGGTCCCAATGAATCTCTCTCGTGCCAGGTATGATGACGCTACTCTACGTCATCTGCACGCCACTCTCGTTCCTCCTCAGGAGGATCTCCGCACCTGCTTGCTCCTCGTAGTAGTACTCACCTGAGGAGTCTGCACACCAAAGAATAGAGTCAACGACATGTTGAACAATAGATAAGTAAGATATAAATAATCATTACATGCATCAAGTATAAGAGTAATGACAGGCATGATAATCAAGAGAATACAAGGAATCGAAGCTAGGCATAAAGCATGAATTAAATAACCAGAAACAATAACAGGAAATCCTAGCATACTAGCAATAACCACTGTCCAAACAATGCAATGCAACAATCAAGAGGGAGACTCCGAGGATGTCCAAGCCACCTCCCGGGGTACCAGTAACAATCCTATCTGGACTACTGATACCAAAGTCCGGCTCTAGGGGGATCCAAGCTCTCGGTCCTGGGAATAGTAGCACGGTCCAAGCCCGCTCCCAACTATTCAACGCCCTTGGACGCCGTCTAAGCCGACTGCCCACCCCGATGTCCGAGTAACCGGCCCATCAATAATACCCCAAATTGCAGTAGGCTATGACATGCAAATAATAATTAAGTGGTGTTGACACAAGAATAGACCAAGACAAGCAAGTCTGGCTAGCTCAATATACAAGACATGTTCATAGGGATTATCTCATTCAAGTCAATACAAGACAATTCCAATCATGTGATAATCCCTTCAGTCTAGCCAATCATGTTTATCAATTACATAACACGGGGTCCTAAGGTACACTCTAAGTCAGGTCCAAGTCCTAATTCTACAAGGGATTATGTTTCATAATTAATTAAGCGTATTATGCCGAGAGAGTGTGTACAAGGAATTATAACAACGGATACGATTAAATAAGTCAATGAGGAATTACAATCCAAACCTAGGCAAGTGGTGTCATTCATGTATCCTACATGTTCTAACGGAGTACGTGTGGAATTTGATCAACGATGCTTCTAAGGAAATCCCTTGGTGTACAATCATGTTAAGCATCCATTAAGTCAGTTCCATACGCATTCGGTTACCCCATGTTTAATACACGAATACCTAGACACCTAATCGAAGCACACCAAACAACGTGCTACAATTTAATCTCCATTAATGGTCAACTGATAGTAGGTTCATGGTTTCCAAAAGGCTCAAATATAAGTTATTGGTCTCATTTCTAACAAAATATAGGCTAGGTCAATAATCTGAGTTTTACATCACTTCTCGACCTCCGATCGTGATGAAACTACAACCATTAGATTCTACATCTCAAGGGCTTTCTAACGGTATATAATATGTAGAAATCCGACATACGGATTAAAAGTTACAAGTGTTTTAAGTATTTTTCCAAAGTTGTCAAAAATTACGAAACTGCTATCCGATTGATCGGATCTCTCTGAGAGTCTCACTTAACTGAGACCAATTTCAGTCCGATCGATCGGCTTGCAGGCCCAATCGATCGGCACTGTAGCCTGAGCCCGAAAATGAGTTTTTCGCTTCTTTTTCCTGCAGAAAACGAGCCTCCATGCTCCCTAATCATTACAATCATCATTCTCATCCATTCTATCAAATTAAAAACCTCCAAAGGTACCATTTAACAATTAATTCAATCCAAACCACAAATCTAACCTAACATGTCAATCCCAATGCAATACCAACAATAAGCTTGGAATTTAGGTAATCTAACAAGGATATCATTGCAATGAAAAGAAAACAATACACACATGATTAAATATAGAATGCATATCTACTTGCCTCAACCAAGAAGATGACTAGAAATTGGAAAAGCTTGAGGAGAAGCTTTCTACCACGAAGACCACAATCACCCCGCTCAAAAGTAATCTAGAACACCGAGAAGAATAAAGAAAGGAAAAAGATCATGATCCAACCTATTCTAAACAAATGAGAAAACGAATAGAAGAGTTGATGATGGGAAAAGGCTTACCGACTAGTATCAATGGAGAAAGGAGATCGAAAGGAAGAAGATGTGCGGTCTGGATCGCGGAGGTGATCTCTCCCGGAGGGAGAGCTGGGCTTGAAAGGATGAAGAAGGAGAAGGAGGGCTGTTATAGCTTCGTTGCAGAAGTGAATGAGATTAGGGCTAATCCCTGTTTAAGAAGAAGAGAGGGAGGAAAAGACTGAATTGCCCTTTAAGTGGGTCCGGTGAAAGAATGGACCATTTGAAGGGTTTCTGATCGTCGGATCACGACGAGTCAAGAGACAAAAATGATCAGCGCGACGAGACCTTTCCAACGAACCCAAAATCACGGTGATAGGAATTTTTCCCGAAAAACACTCAATTTTCCCTAATTTGCAAACTACCCCCTGCTAGGATCAAACGAACTCAAAATCAAACGAAACTTCGCATACACTATTTTAACACTAAAAGAAACTCACTCAAAGCCTAAACCCACTTAAATATCTAAAATACAAATAATTATAATAATAATAATAAAATAAACTGGTCAACGGGCCTGCTATTGGGCCCAATTGACCCAGTAAGGTCGAGGACCTTACACATGACATCCAAACAGAATCGCTAATTGAAAATGATGGGATCTTCTTATGTTTTCTTCTTCCTTCTATATCTCTCTCCTTCTCCTCCTCTGCTGTCACTCGATTTCTTTATTTTCTTTTTTTTTATTATTCTCTATAATTGGAGTAGTAGATAGGAGAGCAGTTACAAATTGGGAAGTTGGTTCTTTTTGGAGGAATTTGTGCTAATCAGTTAGTGGAGAGAGAGGAGACTTGGCATGGATGGAGATTTTGATATCTTTTCTAAAATTAGGATTTTTAGTTTGGAGGACTGTGGTTAACTGAAGGCAAAGCTCATTGCAATAGAGATATAGATTTAAGTGGAACCCCCCAAATGAATGGGTCCACCATCTCTATTCTAACTGTCCATAAAACCATATGATGCGGGCTGGGACCCATGAATTGCTTGATAAAGATAAAGGATCAAATGACCATAGACCTCACAAATTGACCAAACCTAACCTATTTAAGTGGGACCCCCTAGATGAATGAGGTCCACCATCTCTATTATAACCGTCCATAAAACCATATTATGCGGGATGTGACCCATGAATTGATTAAGAAAGATCAAATGATTATAGTCCTAACAAATTGACCAAATATATTTAAGTGGGACCCAGATGAATGGGGTCCACCATCACTATTCTAACAGTCCATAAAACCATAAGATGCGGGCTGAGACCCATTAATTGATTGATAAAGTTGAAAGGATCAAATGATCATAGACCTCACAAATCGACCAAACCTAATCTATTTAAGTGAGATCCCCCAGATAAATGGGGTCCACCATCTATATTCTAACTGTCCATAAAACCATATGATACAGGCTGGGAACTGCTTGATAAAGATCAAATGATCATAGACCTCACAAATTGACCAAACCTACTTAAGTGGGATCCAGATGAATGGGCTCCACCATCTAATTCTAACTGTCCATAAAACCATATGATGCGGGCTGAGACCCATGAATTGATTAATAAAGATCAAATGATCATAGACCTCACAAATTGACCAAACCTAACCTAATTAAGTGGAACCCCCCAGATGAATGGGGTCCACCATCTTTATTCGAACAGTCCATAAAACAATATTATGCGGGATGGGACCCATGAATTGATTAGGAAAGATCAAAGGATCAAATGAACATAGACCTAACAAATTGACCAAATATATTTAAGTGGGACCCAGATGAATGGGGTCCACCATCTCTATTCTAACCGTCCATAAAACCATATGATGCGGGCTGGGACCCATGAATTGATTGATAAAGATCAAATGATCAAATGATCATAGACCTTACAAATTGACCAAACCTAACCTATTTAAGTGGGACCATGATGAATGGGATCCACCACCTCTATTCTAACCGTCCATAAAACCATATGATGCGGGATGAGACTCATGAATTGATTAAGGTAGAATTTCAAAATATAAATTACTGGTTTGTTGATTTGAAATATAGATCCTCTAATTGGCTTACTTTATCTTTTTTGTATTTATGTTATTTTCAATTTTGAATGTTACGGTGGTTTTGAGTTTGTGATTTTATTCTATTTGTTCTAACAAATCTGATTTAGTCCAACAGAGAAAGCAAACGGTTCATCACTATGTTTTTTTTTTTTTAGATGCATATATTTTTGTATAGTAGATATGTATAGTAAATACATTTCTGCGTATGTTTTAATAATTGCATACTGAGACAACCTTAGTATTATTCTCCAATCCCAGAACTTGTCAAGTTTTATTACAATTGATCACATGTGGGCCCCATCCAAAAACTCCAAAATCATCAATCCCTCCTTTCTTATCTGATGATCAATTGAAAACCCCATATTCTAGAAATCTAAACAATTTTAGAAATCTGAAACCCAAAGCCCTAAATCAAGATTAGAAACTAAATCCAATCTAGATTATATAACAAAATCAATCCAATTAAACATTGAATGTAGAAAATAATAAGGAAGTTGCTTGAAAAGTACAATAGGAAGTTATATTGTTTAGTTATTTTAGAGAGAGGATAGCGGAGAGGGAGGAGATAGGAGATAGGAGAGTGGAGAGAGAGGAGGGAGTGGAGGGTGGATTGAGATGTTGACACATGTGTTGAGGTATTTTCTAAAATTAGGATTCTTAGTTTGGAGGCTTGTGGTTAAAGAAGGAAAAATACATTCCAATAAAGGTATAGATTAGAACACATCACCCATTTCTCGTAACAGACTCCTACTCTTAGGAAACTACACAGCCACTACACCAACTCCAACTACTTGGACTTGGTAAGCAATACATGACTCACACTTAACATCTAGACCACTAACACCTACGAGTTATTGGCACCTGGCAATAAAGCCCATGCACATATCACATTAAGGCATGTGCTATGCACGGTTTAATATTTAATACAATCCAATTGAAAAAGAAGAAGAAGAAGATATTTTTGGAGAAGAAGCTACATTGAAAGAGGGCGTACACAGCCTTCAATGTTGTTTTTGGAGTATAAAAGATATTTCCATCCCTTCCACTCATCAATTTTATGTCATGTTTCATTCTCCTTATATTTATCTTCTTTTCTTTTCGTAGAAAGGAAGATATGAGAATTCTTTGAAATCTTCTACTCTTATAAAAGAGAAGAAAATGCACTTTGCTTTTACTACACACCTGGCCCACTTAAGAACAAATGACATAACTTGTGTGGGCCCCACTCATAAAATATAATAGATATATATAACTTAAGAACAAATGACATAACTTGTGTGGGCCCCACTCATATAATATATATATATATATATCTATTCTATACATCTATACATCTATACACTAGATTATAAAAGATGGAATGTTGCATAGTTATTTCACTACACCATTGTGGGGCTCACACCAAAATATTATAATAAAATATCATAATATATTATTATTATTATCTACTATATGCTATACTTCTATCTATCTATCTATCTACTATTATAAAAGAGGAGATATTGCAAACTTTTTCACTACACCATTGTGGGGCCCATCCCCAAATATTATAATATATAATATAAGAATAATTATTATGAGAAATTGCAAACTTTTTCACTACACCTTTGTGGGCCCCACCCCCAAATATTATAATGCAAACTTTTTCACTACACTATTGTAGGGCCTACCCCCAAATATTATAATATAATATAACAATATATTATTATGAGAAATTGTAAACTTTTTCACTACACTTATGTGGTGCCCACCCCCAAATAATATAATATAATATAATATCTATACCCTTATTATAAAAGAGAAGAGAGGTTGCATACTTTTTCACTACACCTTTGTGGGCCCCCCTAAATATTATAATATAATATAATAATATATTATTATTATATTATGATAATAACAATATAATATCTATACCCTTATTATAAAAGAGAAGAAAGTGTTATGCTTTTTCTTTACACATCTGTGTGCCCCACTTAGTATTATTGTATTATATATATAAAATCAAATAGAACTACACATATGTGGGCCCCAATGAAAGAGAAGAACTTGTCATGCTTTTTCTCTACACATATGTTGGCCTCATACTTAGTATTAGGATATTATATATATATATATATATATAAAATAAAAGAGAACTGCACATCTGTGGGCCCCACTTAGTAGAAGAACTTTTCATGTTCTTTCTCTACATCTACACATCTGTGGGCCCTACTAAGTATTATTATATTATATATATAATACAAGAGAACTACACATCTGTGGGCCCCACTTAGTATTATTATAACATTTGTGGGCCCCACTTAGTATTATTATATTATATATATGTATCAAATAAAAGAGTACTACACATCTGTGGGCCCCACTTAGTAGAAGAACTTGTCAAGCTTTTTCTCTACATCTACACATCTGTGGGCCCCACTTAGTATTATTATTATTATTATATATATATATATAAAATAAAAGAGAACTACACATCTATGGACCCCGCTTAGTAGAAGAACTTGTCATGCTTTTTCTCTACAAATATGTGGGCCCCACTCAGTATTATTATATTATATTATATATATAATCAAAGAGAACAACACATCTGTGGGCCCCACTTAGTATTATTATGTTTCGATGAAATGCGTAGCACAAATGTTCATGTAAAGGGTTGTGTTTGAAGAATTTGTACATTCGCTGCAAGAACTCAAATGAAAATTTTCAATTGAGATTTTCATATGTAGAAAATTTCAACTTCGATCTCAAAGCCTGTAAAGACACGATTTGCTTGTCAGAGAAAGATATGAGAATGCCAAAGATTGCTTGGAATCCTTGTGATTTGTTGTTAATCCGTTTAAAGCTATGAGTTGGGTACTATTCTGGTTGGTTGGTATTTTGTTTCATTGAATTTTCAATGCTAGAAATGAAATATGTGAAATAGAATTGTGACATTTTAAACATTTAGTGCTCCAATAACATTCGACAAAGTGAACTTTGTGACAATAGAAAATCTCTTTTTAATGTTGGGCCTTTTTTTTATGTTACTGAAATAGTGAAATTTATTTTAAATTTTTATAAGCCGTTAAAAATGAAGAAAAGTTGAATATTCAAAAATGACCAGCAATGTTAGAAATGAAATAGAATTTTAACATTCAGGGGAGGAAGTGACCAGTTGGGCTTTTTTTTTTTTTTTGTATTAACCAGTTTTTTTGTATTAACCAGCTTGGTGGATTGGTTATCTTGTATGTCATCTTTGACATTAGTGGTTTTGGCAGAAGGTTTGGCCCATTTATGATTGTTTTTTAATCTTTTAATGCGTTCCCCTCTTTCTGGAAAAAGAAAAAAGAAAAAATAATTGTAGCATGTTACACATTTTAGTGCATCAAACTTTATAAGGAATGATAGAAAATCGTTCATGTAGTTCCTAAGAGTTATAGGGCTTCAGATTTTCATTAGTGGTTAAAATGTAAAATCATACATGAATATTAAAAAATGACAATCAAATAACCTCTCTTTTTATGGAAATTGATTTGAGGAAAAATGAGAGATGAATGCTCATCCACCACCCTGGAACTCAAATCCCACGATGGTCAAGTTCCCTTTTGCATCCATAACCTCGTGTTTCTTACCCCTCAATGTGGTTTGATAGTATGCTTGTGTCAAATCAGAAAAAGAAATATTGGCCATATATATATCCCATTTACTAAGAAAGTATGGTGTTTTCATGCTTAGTGATGAGGACTTGGGTGACATTAGTGGGTTGAAATGAGGAAGATATTTCATTGATGTGTGGGTGCACTAGCCAAAGATACGGAGATGCTGTGGAGAGGCTTAAGGTCTATTTAGATGCTTCATTTTCTTAGTAGCCAGATAATCGAGGTGTCATGAAAGTTTTTTTTTTTTTTTTTGAATATACAAGCGTTTGCAGATTTTTGTCATCTAAGCCTTTTCTTGATTTCTTCATTCCATGTAAGTTGGTTTTCTTTTAAATTTTATTACTATATATCAAACCAACATCCAATGCAAGTGACTAATGGCTTGTCTTATTATTTCTTGAATTATGATAAGGTATTTTATTTTTCCTTTCAAGTTTTTATGAGTATGATGCAATGGAACCCATCATTTTGATATGCTGACTCATGTTTTTAGATCCACCCTCTTATGTTGATTTGAAGAGATTGCTTTAGGGCCCCTGTTTTTTTTTTTTTTGTTTTAGGCAATTCTGACAACATGCATTCCTTCATTATCATTCTACGTGCTAAAGTGTGTTTAAGGGTGCTAATTGTCTTTCTTTATGATTTTGCATGCTTTATCCAATGCATCATCTTAGGTCGAACCAGTATTACTCTTGGACTTGATTCCTGTCCAACATTGCAACCACATTACTATAATGCTAGGATAATGAATTTTCCATTAAATTTTCTTAGGAAGTTTGAAGGAAGTAGTTGTGCCTACCCTGAGAGTGCCTGAGAGTGCATGCCTAAAGATCTCTTTGTAGTTGGTTCTCTTACTTCAAATTATGATATTTTTTTCAAAGATTCACTTACTACAAAATTAGAATGTAACAGAACTGATTTATGATACATAAAAAGCTAACAGAAGTGCCACAAATGTACATGATTCAAAATTTGGCGGTAGTGTCATCTTAATTCAAGAAAGCTTTTTAAGTTGTTGCTCTGGCCCTCATCTTGACATATCAATCTTGTTTCTTTCCATGATATTCAATTTTTTTTGTATTGGTATTACTGTCATTCGGTGCTTCTTAACATGAGTTTTGTATGTATTTGGCGCTAGGTTTTAGACAAATTTTAATAGGAAATAGGCCGGACGATCGATCTATATTGAAATTGGTGAGTGTTTTGCCTAATCATATATGGCCAGAAAAGGTTGGTTTTCAACTTTTTTTCAGTTAGTTTCCTTCCATATATCCTGTTATTCCATCTTCTTCTTACTTTTTTCTATTGAAGCTTCTACCGAATTTCATAAAAACAATTAGTGATTGTAAATTGCTTAATTTTCCAAAAAAATGAGCTATATGTAAACTGGTAATTCTCCATTGGGATTGTTAATATTGAGTTTTTAATATATGACTTTATTTTTCCAGATTATCACACTGAAAGATTGTGTTCAATGCACGTGCAGGGCTCCACTAGTACTATTATAAAAGTTGCAATGTTACATGGTTTTTTCACCACACCACTATGGGCCCACCCAAAATATTATAATAAAATATAATCATCTACTATTATAAAAGAGGCAATGTTGCATGGTTTTTTCACCACACCACTGTGGGGCCCACCCAAAATATTATAATAAAATATAATCATATATTATTATTATATTATAATAATAATAATAATAATATAATATCTATATCCTTATTATCTATCTATCTCATACAAACTTTTTAACTACACTATTGTAGGGCCCACCCCCAAATATTATAATATAATATAATAATATATTATTTTGAAAATTTGCAAAATTTTTCACTACACCTTTGTGGGGCCCACTCCAAAATATTATATTGCAAACTTTTTCACTGCACCATTGTGGGGCCCACCCCCACATATTATAATATAATATCATAATATATTATTATGAGAAATTGCTAACTTTTTCACTACACCTTTGTGGGGCCTAATCCCAAATATTATAATGCAAATTTTTTCACTACACCATTGTGGGGCCCACCCCCAAATAGTATAATATAATATAATAATATATTATTATGAGAAATTGCAAACTTTTTCACTACACCATTGTAGGGCCCACCCCCAAATATTATAATATAATATCATAATATATTATTTTGAGAAATTGCAAACTTTTTTATTACGCCATTGTGGAGCCCACCCCCAAATATCTACTATCTGTTGTCTACTATCTACTATCTATTATCTATTATATCTATTATATATTTATTATATACTTATTATAAAAGAGGGAAAGTTGCAAACTTTTTTTACTACACCATTGTGGGGCCCACCCCCAATATTATAATACATTATTATGAGAAATTGTAAACTTTTTCACTACATCTTTGTGGGACCCAACCCCAAATATTATAATGCAAACTTTTTCACTACACCATTGTGGGGCCCACCCCCAAATATTATAATATAATATAATAATATATTATTATGAGAAATTGTAAACTTTTTCACTACACCTTTGTGGGGCCCAACCCCAAATATTATAATGCAAACTTTTTCACTACACCATTGTGGGGCCCACCTCCAAATATTATAATATAATATAATATAATAATATATTATTATGATATTATAATAATAATAATATAAAATCTATATCTATACCCTTATTATAAAAGAGAAGAGAAGTTGCATACCTTTTCACTACACCTTTGTGCTCCCCCCCCCACACCCCCCCCCCCAAAAATATTATAATATAATACAATATCATAATATATTATTATTATATTATAATAATAATCATATAATATCTATGCCCTTATTATAAAAGAGAAAAAAGCGTTATGCTTATTCTCTACACATCTGTGGGCCCCACTTAGTATTATGATATTATATATATAATAAAAGAGAACTACACATATGTGGGCCCCAATAAAAGAGAAGAACTTGTCATGCTTTTACTCTACATCTACACATCTGTAGGCCCTACTTAGTATTATTATATTATATATATAAAATAAAAGAGAACTACACATTTGTGGGCCCCACTTAGTAGAAGAACTTGTCATGCTTTTTCTCTACACATCTGTGGGCTCCACTTAGTATTATTATATTTCAATAAAATGCTTAGCTCAAATGATCATGAAAAGGTTTGTATTTGAAGAATTTGTTCATTCGCTGCAAGAACTCAAATGAGAAATTTAAGTTGAGATTTTCATATGTAGAAAATTTCAACTTCGATCCCAATGCCTGTAAAGACACTATTTGCTTGTCAGAGAAAGAGCTGAGAATGCCAAAGATTGATTGGAATCCTTGTGATTTGTTGTTGATTCGTTTAAAGATATGAATTGGGTACTGTTTTGGTTGGTTAGTATTTTGTTTCATTGAATTTGGTATGTATTTGGCGCTAGGTTTTAGACAAATTTTAATGGGAAATAGGCCGGACTATCGATCTATATTGAAATTGGTGAGTTTTTTGCCTAATCATGTATGGCCAGAAAAGGTTGGTTTTCAACCTTTTTTTTAAAATTAGTTTCCTTCCATATATCTTATTATTCAATCTCTTCTTACTTTTTTCTATTGATGCTTTTACTAAATTTCACAAGAACAATGAGTGATTGTAAATTACTTAATTTGTTACATGGTCATTCTCCATTGGGATAGTTAATATTGAGTTTTTCAATGACTTTATTTTTTAATATTATCATACCGAAAGAGTATGTTCATTGCACGTGCATTGCACGTGCAGGGCTCCACTAGTATACTATAAAAGGCAACAAAACCCATATTCTATTTCTTCCAACTTCAACTCGAGAACTCTATCAATAGGTTTATTTTGGAAAGTGTGTGGGGCCTTCTCCTAAGAACAGGATTACACTAATCTCGGCAACAGTACCGACTTGGCTTATCTCAATCTCGGTATCCAAACTCGGCAAGAGTACAAGATGCATTCAGCTCGGCAACAGTGTTAGTTGACCTCATCTCGGTCTTGGCAACAGTGCCAGAATGTGTCCATCTCGGCATCACCCTCAGTTCGGCACTGCCAACTAGGATGAGTACAAGGTCATAATTGTACCCCATAACGCTACGGCTACGTTACAGAACGTACTGATAGACAAGATGTGCGCCGGATTATGCTAAGGGGCTAGCCTTATCAGGCGATCACGTCCACATTAATACGAGGATTCACGTCCACATCTAGTTGGACGTTGCTGCCACCTACCGCCATTAAGGAAGCATGGCATGGGGCAACGGGACAGTGCCTCTACCTAGCTACCTCCATGGGAGAAACCTTTCTCTATATATATGCATGAGGTAAATTCACAAAACATATACTATCATATACACCCTTACTCTGCACTCTATCTTCTTCCTTACTCACCCATCCTTTGTCTAGTGATTGCACTAACTTAGGCATCGGAGTGCCTCCAGCTGACAGTAGCCCAGGCCTCTGACTTTTCTCTTCTTCCTTCCCTTTCAGGTCCTAGGCGGTTAATCTTTCCCAAAGAAGCTTTATAGCAACATCGGAAACTAAACATCCATTTTAACCAAGTCCGTAATACTTAGGCACTTACAATTGGCGTCGTCTGTGGGGACGATTAAACCAAATTTACAGAAGTCATGCCTCCGAAAACCAGAAACGGTGCAGGTATGTCGAAGGCCTGAAAGGATTCATTGTTACCACCCCCAATGTCACCGCCACTGGTGTTTCCGCTTCTAGAGACACAACCTCCGCCACTCTAAGATCCCCGTCTAAAAGGGAGATCTGCCGGAAAATCTGTAGCGTTGAGTGTAGAAGGACCCTACACGGTAGCAGTGGCCAAGTCTCCTCATCAGGCTGACGACGGTGATGACGACAACGCCTTCGTCGCTGACATCAGGGCTTAGAACCTTATCATCCAAGAGCAGGATGAGATGATTCGTCAGCTCAAGAAGCAGCTCAAAGAGAAGAAGAAAGCCAGAGTATCGTCCCCCAGATGAAACCCGGTTCCCTCAGCTGATTAGGACTTGAGGCAAGTCCTGACCAATAAAAGAAGAGACCGAGGTGATGAAGAAGGTTCGAGCAGCAGTCATCTGCACGGAGATTCGAGAAGGACGCGCTAGGAGCCAGAGAACGGTAGAGCTCCAGCCATCTCGGCAGGTTCTGTGCACTGATCTCGGCCCAAGCTAGATGGACCCAGTCATAGCCTACCTAAAAGATGACTAGCTCCCTGAAGATAGAAATGAAGCTCACAAGATCAGACTGAAAGCAGCTCGGTTTTGATTATCTTCGGATGGCAAACTTAATAGAAAATCTTTCATCGGACCTTACCTGCAGTGTGTTCACCCGAGCAAAGTCGAAGATTTCCTCTATGAAATCCATGAAGGAATTTTTGGAAGCCACATTGGAGGTCGGTCATTAGCCTACCGAGTTATCAGCCAAGGTTATTGGTGGTCATACATGCAGAAAAACGCTCAGCTATATGCCAGGAAGTTCAAAAAATGTCAAAAGTTCTCACATTGTCTCCACCAACCAGCATAAGACCTGAGTCAGTCAGTCCATGGCCCTTCGCCCAATGGGGCCTCGACATCGTCGGACCATTTTACCGAGCTCTAGAGAATAAGAGGTGACTAATAGTAGCTACTGATTATTTCACCAAATGGATAGAAGCAGAAGGATTATCTTCCATCACTGAGCACGATACAAGAAACTTCGTATGGAGGAATATCATCATAAGATTTGGAGTACCACATGCCCTAGTCTCGGACAACGGAACTCAATTTGACTCCAATTTCTTCAAGAACTTCTGTCAAGAGCTCGGCATCAGGAACTACTACTCGACTCCTGCATATCCACAAAGTAACGGTCAGGCGGAGATCTTGAACAAAGTAGTGCTCGATGGACTCAAAAAGAGACTCGACTGGGCCAAGGGGAGATGCGTGGAAGAACTTCCCAGCGTCCTTTGGGCGTACATAACTACTCCAAGGCGTTCCACTTCGGCAACACCATTCTCCCTCGCCTATGGAATGGAAGCTGTTATCCCCCTTAAGGTCGGTCTTCCAACCCTGAGGTCAGAACTTTTCGACCAAGGTCAGAACGAAGTGAACCTAACCCGAGAGCTTGACTTATCTGAGGAAAGAAGGGATGCAGCAAATGGCCAGGGGATACAATCAAAGATTCAAAGAGAAGAAGTTTTCAGTTGGAGAATTGGTCTTGAAGAAGACGCTTCCAGCAGATAAAAACCCCCAATGAAGGCAAGTTGGCACCGAACTGGCATGGGCCATTCAAAGTGATCTCTGCAGCCGGGAAATCAGCTTACAGGCTTGAAAGCATGGATGGTAAAGAGTTACCACGACCATGGAATGCCATGCATCTTAAGAAATGCTATTTATGAATTGTACTCAATTTCTGGAATAAATAAAAGTGAATTCTTAACGAAGGATATGCTTCAATGCTTTCAATCAGCACCTTGTTGCGAAACTCGATGCCACCAGCTCGATTATGGAACCAGCTATCCAAAACGCCAAGTTACAGAACTCAGCGTATATTTCAACTCGGTTATGGAACCAGCTCTACAAAACGCCAAGTTACGGAACTCGGCACCAATGCCAGTTCGGTTGCAGAACCAGCTATATAAAGCACCTTGTTGTAGAACTTGGTGGCTTTGGTTTGGTTATGGAACCAGCCATACGAAACGCCAAGTTACGGAACTCGGCACCAATTCCATCTCGGTTGCAAAACCAGCTATATAAAGCACCTTGTTGTAGAACTTGGTGGCTTCGGTTCGGTTATGGAACCAGCCATACCAAACACCAAGTTACGGAATTCGGCACCAATTCCAGCTCGGTTGCGGAACCAGCTATATAAAACACCTTGTTGTAGAACTCGGTGGCTTCGGTTCGGTTATGGAACCAGCCATACCAAACGCCAAGTTATGGAATTCGGCATCAATTTCAGCTCGATTGCAGAACCAACTATATAAAGCACCTTGTTATAAAACTCGGTGGCTTCAGTTCGGTTATGGAACCAGCCATACCAAACGCCAAGTTACGGAACACGGCACCAATTCCAGCTTTGTTGTAGATCCAGCTATATAAATCACCTTGTTGTAGAACTCGGTGGCTTCGGTTTGGTTATGGAACTAGCCATACCAAACGCCAAGTTATGGAACTCGGCATCAATCCCCTTTCGGTTATGGAACCAGCTATATAGAACACCTTGTTATAGAACTCGGTGGCTTTGGCTCAGTTATGGAACCAGCCATGCAAAATGCTGAGTTACGGAACTCAGCGACTATCCTAGTTCGGTTATGGAGCCAACTACACAGGAATTCCGGTTGTTGAACCAAGTTCGATTAAGTTAACTTACTTCTGGTTATGGAACCGAGGTTGTATGCCTAATTATTACTTAACAGTTCCGGTTATTGAACTGAGCTCAATTGTTATATTCTTGTACCGAACTCATGTACTTGTATCATCCAAAGAAATTGTCAAAAGAAAAGATTGGAGACGAGATGAAAAAAGTAAAGGATTGTATTCATTGTAAAAGTTACAATTTACATTACGTCCAGAAGAACAAAAAGAAATACATCATAAAGTTCAATGGGTAGCCTTAACGTCCCCAGTCTCAATTTCGGCCTTGGCATGCCCTTTCTCGACTTCGGACGCAGTCGACTCAAGAGGAACTTCGGTCGATGCGGGAGGTACTTCAGGAGAAGGAGCTCGACTCTGTTCCGGCTCTGGGGGTTGGAACTTGGGTGGATTCTTGAATAGTGGATGATCTTTAGAGATTCCAGTCTCTTTCAAAGCACCTCTCCACCCTAGCTCCCAAATCTTCTGGCTCAGGTCCAAAACTTGAGCCTCATATAATTGCGAAGCCGCTTCCGCCTCCTCTTCGTAAGCAGAGTCAACCTTGGTCTTAAGTTTGGCATCGGCATCCTCCTTCTATTTCCTGAGTTCGGCGGCAAGTTGTTTCTGCTCCTCAGCCTAGGGATGGCAACGGGGCGGGGCGGGGCCGGAATTGGGCTGCCCCGTCCCCGCCCCGATGTGGTACAACCATAAATATAATAAATTAATTTTGAATTGACTATAATAAAAAAGGTAAATTAATTTATTTTACATGGTAAAAAGCACATGAATGATTCATCTATGTTGTCTCTATGCCTTTAATAATATTAAAAAAAATCTCCCAAAATAGAGTAAAAAGATCTCCCCGCATAAATATTTTATAAGTGTGGGGCACTATTAGATTGTTTAAATTTTTTAAAATTATCTAATATTAATAATATAAATTTTCCTTTTCCTGAAATTTTACCTATTTAAAGTGAGATTTATTCTTATAAGATTTTCTCTAAGCCCATGAAGGCCACTAACATACACTTGAAAATATCATATATGCTTTGAGACATTCTTTATAAAAAAAGACAATATCTCTCTAAAATATCATGAACTCCATCAATACATGGTTTCACTCCATTTATGGTATTGAACTGACTACCTGATATATGTTCCAATTTTCCCTCAACAAGCTTACCCAACTTTCCATGGTGTGGGAGGTGGGCCCCAACCATATGCATACCAACCACAGGTAAGAAAAATATTGGAAGATCTTAACGAGGATTAAGTCGAGTCAAAATTATTAATAGTTGATGGTCAACATCATTAAATCTCATTGATTTGGTAGGAACCTCACTTTAAGACCAATGAACTCCACTTACTAATAAAGAGGTCGATTACATATAATTAAAATTAGTATAATTTATAGTGTTGTTAGTATGATTAGAATCATATTAAGTTACTAACTATAATTTACTTTGCTATTATAAGTTACTATAATTTACTTTGCTATTAAAGCATGATCCATCATTCTTTTATATATTTATATTCGTTTTATTTAATATGATTTATCTTGTCACAATTTATCATTATATATGATTAAAGTAAAATAAGCTTAGATAGATTTTTTAACAACTTTAACTTCATTAAATTTGAATTAGAGGGAATGGGATCATATTATATGCTTTTATAATGTCTCATTCAATTACATGTTTAACTTTAAACAAAGTCTTCAATCAATTTACTTAACCCTTAATAACAACATAAAATCAATATATACATTTACATATAAATATGTTTATTTATTATAAAAGAAATCTAATATATATATATATTTTAGTGGATTATTAATTTCGGGCCGGGTTACGGGGCGGGGCATGGGGCGGTATTTCAGGACGGGGCATGGGGCGGGTTACGGGGCGGTATTTCGGGGCGGGGCAAGAACCATACCCATCCCCGCCCCGCCCCGGATTCAGTGTATAGTTTTTTGCCCCGTCCCCGCCCCGTCTAAGAGTAGGGGCGGGGAAAACCCGTACGGGGCGGGGCGGGCACTTCGGGTTGGGGCGGGCACTCCGGGTTGGGGATGGGGCGGGTTAAAAATGCCATCCCTACCTCAGCCTCAGCCTTCGCCTTTTCTAGCTCAGTTATGATAATCCGAACAGTCACCTCCCTCTCCTCCTCCCTCTATTTATTTTCCTCCAAAGCTGCTTGGAAGGCCCGCTTCTCCTCCTCCAGCCTCGCGATACAAGTCCCGGCCCGACGAGACCTTTCCAGCTGGATTTGAGTTCTTTACAGCACCTGAAAAGGAGACAGATTGTCAAGGCATGACGACCAAGATGAAGTGGAAAAACTCATGAAAATCTGAGTCTTACCGAGAGAGCTTACTGCATATTCCACGCCGCCAGCTGAACATCATCGGCCTCCCTGTGCCTCGCCATATCCTTTGGCAAAGCACAGGCGTGGGCCAGAGCCGTAAGCACATTGGAATTCCCCCACATCCAGTCCTCCACCATCAACGGCCTACCAGGTTCGATCATAAAGTTCGGTCTCCATACTGCTGGCCCGGGAAGTTGAAGTGTCGCGGTGTTGCCGGGAGTGTCTCCAGATGGGCTCTCGACCCTGGCCCTTTTCCTCCGGTCGGGTCTCTTCTTCTTCCCGCTGACCCTACTCCTCCTGCCGAACTTCCGAGGTTGGGACAGGATTGTCGACAACCTCGGTGGACGGGCCTGGTTCGGCTGAAGCAGCTCGGCCAACGAAGACAAGGGAACTCAGATCTTTGACCACCAGAGGGCGTCTCGGTGCCATTTCCCCTGTTCTCTCTTCTGAGCTCGGGGAGGCTTATGATTCAATAACTCGCTCTAGCTTGGCTTCCCCCGAATCAGAGTCCGGGGCTAAGGCTTCGGTACCCGATGTCTCTTGACGATCAGCACGGGTTAGGGCCAACACCGGTTCCAAACTCCACGATAGCTCGCCCTCTCCTTTTGATAAAGGAGTGGTACCTTGGTTCGTACCTGAGCAACACCGAAGCGGCCCGACCTCTGTGGCTCTTATATCGGTAAACGACGTCAAACCAGGCGTTATTCTTCTTCCACCCCGCTCGCTTCGCTTCTTGTCGCCTTTCACTAACGCCTACACAGGAAAACAAAGCGTCAGGTCGGCAAAAGTAGGAAAAAGCAGTACAAAAAAGCTCAAGAGTTCGATATCTACTTAGGGGAGCCCCGAGGCGACGAGGGATCTTGTACGCCCTCTCGAAATTGGTTTCGGCCTTGCCTCGTTCCTAATTGCCCGAGACGAACAACTATCATCTCCGGCGTATTTATTTGAATCCTCCAAGTCCTGGACAAAAGGCACTCTTATTGCCTTAACCCGGAGATAATAGGTATGCCCCCCCCCTCACCCGAACTTACATTGGTCATAGGAATCCTCGATGTCATAGACACCGAGACCGATACCCAGAATTCTATTCAGCTTTGTTACACCCATGATGATCTTGAAGCTATTCGGCATCAATTGGCAAGGGCAGAGACTCCATTTGGTCAAGCAGATCCTAAGGAGGGGGTGCACAGGAAACCTGACTCAGCCCTCGACTATCGATACTAGTGGAAATGGCATCCAGCCATCCCGGAAAGAGCGGCCATCAAAGGGGTCCTCTGGGTTGTCTAGCTTAATCTTTACGTCGTCTGGAATCTTGTATTTTGCCCTAAACTCCATTACAGCCCTAGAGTATCTAACCAGTTCTTATAGATCCCCATATCTAAATATGAGAAGACTAGGAGAAAAGGGGGCAGAGAATTGAGAAGGCAACAGAAACCCTAGACAGGGTAAAGAAGAAGGAGAGCCTAAAGGGATCTTAGAACAGAAGTAAGAAGGAGTAGGCGAAAACTTACAACGGTGAGGAGAGATCTTAAAGACGCCGGACTCTGGTCAGAAAAAGCTAACAGCAAGAAGCTCTCCTCTGCAAAAACTCTTCTGAACGAATGCAAGGCAAAAGTGAAAGGAGAAAAAGGAGGGCATCCCTATATATAGAAGATATGGCGCTTTTTCGAATTTCGAAAAACACGCGTGCTAAGTGTCGCCTCGGAAGTTGTACGCGTCACTTCAAATTAATTGGGCAGCCAACTAGATGCGACTTGTGGTGCCGTCAGTTCATCTCCTGCAATGATTCAAACACCCTATTAATTACCTCGGGCAGACGAAGCGATGGCAGCGTGCTATTAATTATCTCGGGCAGAGAAACCAACATCAAGATGGGATGCAAATTAAATCCCCAGGACTCTCTAGTCATATTGCTTAGCTCCCGACCTCAAAAAGTTGGAAAACTCTACGAGGTCAAGAGCTAGGGGGCAATTGTGTGGGGCATTCTCCTAAGAACAAGATTACGTTAATCTCGGTAACAGTACCGCCTTGGCTTATCTCAATCTCGGTATCCAAGCTCGGCAGAGTACAAGATGCATTCAGCACGGCAACAGTGTCAGCTGGCACCTAGCCTGAGCTAGCTTCGGTAAAGGTACCAGCTGGCCTCATCTCGGTCTCGGCAACAAGCATCTCGGCAACAATGCCAGAATGTGTCCATCTCGGCATCACCCTCAGTTCGGCATTGCCAACTAGGATGGGTACAATGTCATAATTGTACCCCCATAACGCTACGGCTACGTTGCAGAACGTACTGATAGACAAGATGGGCGCCGGATTATGATAAGGGGTTAGCCTTATCAGGTGATCACGTCCACATTAATATGAGGATTCGCGTATGATCCGATTAGACGTTGCCTCCACCTACTGCCATTAAGGAAGCATGGCATGGGGCAACGGGACAGTGCCTCTACCTATCTCCATGGGAGAAACCTTTCTCTATATATATGCATGAGGTAAATTCACAAAACATATACTATCATATACACCCTTACTCTGCACTCTATCTTCTTCCTTACTCACCCATCCTTTGTCTAGTGATTGCACTAACTTAAGCATCGGAGTGCTTCCGGCTGACAGCAGCCTAGGCCTCTGACCTTTCTCTTCTTCCTTCCCTTTCAAGTCCCAGGCGGTTAATCTTTCCCAAAGAAGCTTTACAGTAACATCAGAAACTAAACATCCATTTAACCAAGTCCGTAATATTTAGGCACTTACAAAAAGGATTAAAAAGTAGAAAATGACATTTTTCTATCCATCAAATGAAGGAAGAAAATGAACATAGATGAGATTTAGGAAGAAAGATTAAAGAAAACTCACATGTTAATGGGTTTTCGCTTTCCTTCACCTCTTTCTAGAAGAAGGATGGGCCAAGATTTTCTGTTGGGGTTTTTCTTTCCTTCTCCACTTTCTTGAAGAACGATGGATTGAGATATTTCTGTTGGTATTGTGTTCGTCTTCAGTATTAGATAAAGTTTTGCCTTGAAAGAGTGTGTTTCTAGAAGGGAAGAGATGAAGATATACAGGGAGATGAAGAGGGGTGTTTGTTTTGAGTGGACGTTTCCATTCAGCAGGTGTTTCATGATTGCTGACGTGTACATAGCCTATGACGTGGCTTGCAGATAATTGAGAATCAAGCCAAAATTTAGCCTTTTTCTTGCAACCATTATTCACTTTTCAAGAGAAAGAATATTAAAATGCTATTTTTCGAAACTTCAATTTAATTGTTTCACATAAATGTTATAATAAACTCTTCAATTTAAATATCCTCCACAAAAATTTCAAAATTCCTAATTTCGTTCCGAGTGGATTTCTCCATAGTTATTAATTTTTTACCGTTTTGGCAGAAATTTTTCGTTTCAATTAAATGACTGAAACAAAATTTCACTTAAAACTTTCCGTTTTGAGTTTCGATCAATTTCAGCCAAAATTCAAGATTTCGGCTGATTTTTCGGCCAAAATGGTATTTTACATAATTAAATTCTTATTTTTATATTTAGATGTATACTTTATATTTCTTATATTTCCCCAAAATATAATTTCAAAAGGTCTTACTAGAATGGATTAAATTCATATTTTTTTATTTTTTATTTTTTTACATATATATAGGCCTTAAGTTTTTGCTTTATTTAAAAAAGGACACAAGTTTTTTAAAAAAATCAAATTAGTCCCTAAATTTTTCATTAAGTTTTGAGTTAAGAACATCCAGCAATTTAGAGGTATTTTATGGCGACTTTTTCCTTCAATTTCTTATAACACCCAAATTACCACTCATTTAAAGCCATGAATAGCTTTCGACGGCCACTACATGTAGTCGATCGCCGTAGGGATGCAGGTTGTCCTTAATCACCGTGAAGTCGCCAGTGAAGGAAATGAGGAGAATATAGAGCAATTGAATGTGAGTTTTATTTTTATGAAAGGTAACTTGTGTATTTTAAAAAAAATTTAAAAAAAAGTTGTCGAAAAATATCTTTAAATAGACGAGTATCCTTAATTGAAAACCCCTTTAAAACTTAGAGAGTAATTTGAAAAGCTTTTTGAAACTCGTATCCTTTTTTGAAACTAAGGCAAAAACTTAAGTGCTTATGAAAAACTTCCCAAACAAAAAAGGACAAAAGAAAACAAGGATTGGACATGGTGTAACTTAGCAGGTAGCTGGGATCAGAGTTTTTTTTTTTTTTTTTTTCCATTGCAAGCAAGAGGAGTCCAAAACAGGGACACCCCCCCCCCCCCCCCCCCCCCCCCCCCCCATCCATGCTCCCCATGCCCATCTTTAGCTGCGGCCCAGAGTAAGATATGGTTGGGTCAGATAATGCCACTCCCGTATTATCTCGGCTTTGGATTCTATTGGCAAACGGAATCTATCTAAATTCCAAAGGCCTATTGAGTACTGAGACCACCACAGTGTGCGACATCTGTTTATTTTCCAAGGAAGAGTACTCATATACTAGTAGTATAGTATGAGTCGTTATCCTTTATGCTCCCTGCGCACCGCGCTGTGGGGCCTCAAAACCACCACCTGCATCATCGAGAAGAGAGGGGCCCTCGGCGGCACCTTGAACTTCATCAATGTTGGATGCATTCCTTCCAATTCCAAGGTATGGGTATCATCAACATGAGTTATTTTGTGCTTATTTGCACTTTCTAGTATCTGAAATGGAGTCAAAGAAACATCAGTAGTGGATGCTTGTTTTATTGGTTTCAGTCCATTGTAATGCCTAATTCTTTTTATCAAAAAAATTTCCATGTAAATGTGGAGAATGATTTGTACTTGTTGCACAGATTGATATGAAGAGCTGTGTGTGGTATTTTCCCCTCCAATCAAAAGGTTTGGGACTGAAATGGGATGATGGGTTTTTTTTTTAGTGCACTGTGTTATGTTTTAGGTCTGACCTGAAACATGGAAGATGTTGATTTGGGGTGACAAAGGGGAGGAAAATACTTGTCCTATTTTTTATGTTGACTTTTGAAATGCATATGTTGTGCTGAAATATTGGAGCAGTTGTTGATTGGGGCTAGGGCTACATTCATTGTCACAGGGCCTTTTTCTATGCTATGGTGTGTTAGTGTGGATATAGGGAATTTGTTGGCTATGGAAATTCAATTTACAAGTTATTACATTCAATATCTTTGTCAACTACTAGATTCTAGTGTAATTCTGAATTATAATTAGGTTGCTGTCCATTGTACTTTTTATGACTTTGTTTGCATAATAAAATGGTTCAGGTGAGTGGGTCTCTTCTGTTTCTAGAATCTGTTGATGCTGGAGCTCAACAAGAATGTCTGCAAGGAGAAAAAAAAAAAAAGGATAAGAAAATATGCATGGGCATATTTGTTTAAATATAGGAAATTTGATTGCCAACAACCTGAGATAGAATTAAAAAGACTAGGGTGAACTGACTTGCAGGCCTAGCGATCGACCCTTGGGCATGTGTTCGATACCAAGGTACCAACACCACTCAACCATGGGTGTGTTGGCAGGTAGGTTTGTTTGTTGCTGTCATGGTAGTAGAACTTAGATCTCAAAGTCCTTGTGTGTGTATATATCGGAAAATAAAAGAACATGAAAAGAAGCCATAAATGGTGATTTTGTCATAAAAGACAATTTGTGCCATTAGAAGCAATTGGTCTCATGAAGAACAATAAAAATGAATTTATTTCTTCTTTCCCAAACAAATAACACACACACACACAACACTTTTCAAGCTTTGTGGGGACATTCGGATTGACCGACACAAGTCGTAATTTAAGATGATTTGACTCCTTTGATTATTCATTCGATGGCCTTGTGATACATGGATTCATTGGCATGGACTTGTATTTTGATATTAAAATATGTGGGATATGAAAAACCCGGTGGCATCTCAGCCTAACTTTCCCCTCAAGCATACTATGAAAATCATTGTGTATTTGCCTAAAAGGCAACATTCTAAGCCATAAGGCAAAGTTCAATTACTTTGCACAACGCAGAGTCTTCTTCAAGTCTTTGGTGCCCCAGTGGTGTAGACCTGACTAGTGCTTATGGGTTTAGACTTTAGACCCCTTCTTTACTACCTACAACTGCACTTCCTCGCCACTCTCACAATCACCACACTACTCTACTACACAATTCCACTTCCTCTGCTTCACAGGAACTATTAACGGCTATAACGCCTCTCTTTCTCTCTCTCATGGCTACAATGGCACACTCTTTCCTTCGACTAACGGATCCAGCTTCGGCTAACTACTGTTTGCTAATGTTGCCAATCCATATGCATTTGGCCATTCATTCGCGACAGAACTTTTTTTCCATTTCCTCTCTAGTGCGTTTCTCTCTATCTCCTTTTCAATGTGAGGAGATCCAGAATGTTAATTCTACAATGAAAGAACGGTTTGGATCTGGATCTAGATCTCCTAAGATCTCAAATTACTTCATTTTTCTGAAGACAATTGATAAATCATGAGAAGAACTAACCATTATTTGGTGTGTTTCAGGAGCAGAAATTCCGATATGGATGTTGTTATGCTGTGGCGATGAATGGTTGTAGAGGGAAGCTAGAGGCGTCGGTGGAGATGTGTGAGACTCGGACGCTTCCGGCTGTTATAACTCCTGAAATGGCTGTTTCACAGCTCAACTCGGCGATTCTTGGGTTGAAGGCTGATCCGCCACGTTTTGGGTCTGGTATCATCCGTCTTGAGGTATGATATTTGAATTTTTGTGCTCGTTTCATTTTCAACAATTGTGCAATGTTATCCCCTTCTCTTTTTTTTTCTTTCCTTTTCCTCCATTTGAATACGAAAAGGGCAAATGATCGTGGGATTGCTGTTCAATAATCCATAGTGGGCCTGGCCCTACATGCGGCCAATGCATTGTACCGGACCCAATTGAAGAAGGGGTCCGTAGACTCCGTACTATATTTTTTGGTCTTTTTTTTTTTTTTTTAAATTTTTATGTTTTTATACAAGGGACTAGAACTGATCCACTCAAACACACTACACATGTCACTAACTAGCTGTGCGAGGGCTTGGGGAAAAGGGTTGAGTTTATTGACACCCCTTGGCTCAACCTGCTTTGGAATGGGCCTGGAGATGTTTTTAAGGTTTGCGGGCTAGGGTGAGGCCTAAAAAGTAAGTTCGTATGGTAAAAAGCTTGGGCTTGAGCTTCTAATTCAAAGCTCATTGAACTGCCCTGGCCCCGTTTATGGCTTACTCTTGTTATCCTTAGATTAATTAGGCATGCATCAATTCGGCTCATTGACTTGTTTTAAATAAGTTATTTATAACATCGTATGACTTAACTTAATGCCCTAGCTTTAGCTATAATGATTTACATTCTATTTATCTCTACATCAAATGAATATGAGGTTGATGTTAACTTTTATCAGACTTTAAAACGTATTATATTCATTTTTTTTTAACTAAAGAGATGATAAAACATTGATACATTAGAGAGAAAGAGTGTAGAGATTGAATGAGTGGGTTGGCTCTCTTGATGACAGAGCCCTTCTTTATATAGACATGATTCAGCCTAGCTTAAGCCAATTACAATCCCTTAATTATCATAATACTTCTGGTTCATAACTACCTCCTATTCTACATATAAACAGGTGTACATTCGTATATGTTGGTGGTCTGAGAGACATTGATTTCTCTGTTCCTTCACAGCATTTAATTTCAATGTTTAATTAGAAATAATTGACCATTTACAAGTTAAAACTATTGGGCCTGGGCCTTGGTTCAAGCTGGATGTTATTTGCAAGAGCTGGGCTTGAATGTAAGCCCATATAGCTGGGCTAGCCCTAATTTTATGATTATAAATGGGCTAGGCAGCATGGGCTTTGGCACACCTGAGCCCGGCCAATAAACACCCCTGACAGCATGTATTGATATCGGTATCATTTTCTTTGAAGTTATTGAGATTTTTTTTTTAAATCTTAGATATAGACTAATGTCTATGAGTAGATTTATATTTTTTATTTGAGTCCTTTTTTACCCTTTAATAATTATTTTTAACTTTTTAATTGTAAACCTATGCATATGTTTTGTGATAATAATCTGAGTTTTATCCATTTAAACTATAATATGGCTATCCACAAGAAAGAAAACCAAGAACAAGAAAGAAAAGGAGAAAAGAGGGTTTTTTTTTCTCTTGTTATTTGTACTTCAATACCTTGTAATTTTTATTTTTTTGAACAGTAGCGCAAAAATATATTAAGAATAAAGAAAACTTACACCGAAAAAGGAAGAAAAGGAGTTTATATCAATTTATCCATTGATATCAATGCCTTGTAATTTATGCTTGATATAGTGAAATTTCTTCTTGTTAGATTGCCTCTGGATGTACCCCATAATCCGGTGAACCACATAAATGCTGGCTTTCTTTATTGTGCTTGGCTTGTAATTTATGCTTGATATAGTGAAATTTCTTCTTGTTAGATTGCCTCTGGATGTGCCCCATAATCCAGTGAACCACACAAATGCTTGCTTTCTTCTCTAATCTCCTGCACATGACCCTTGTTCATACATAAATGCTTGCTTTCTTCTCTAATCTCTTGCACACGACCCTTTTTCATTCTATGTGTCATCTAGAGCTGGTTATTCAGTTTGAGGGTTCATTTTATGAATGGTTTATCATGGTTGGATTCAGCCACCACACCAGTAAATATGCTGCTCCTGATGTTGTCAATTTGTACTCAGAATGAGTATTCTCTGTCAAAAAGTAGAATGATAGAATTTCCAAATAGTTGTGTTTTTTTATTTTTTATTTCTTTTTTGTTGTTTCAATGGAACAATGAATTACCAGGCGCCTCTCTCTCTCTCTCTCTCTCCAGTTTTCATTCATGCAGAGGAGAAACAAAATTCCATCTCTTGAACCTAGGATGTTAGCTTTAGATTAATGAGTAATTTTTCTCATTTATGAACCACCTCATCATCTATTGCCAAAATGGAGGAAATTACCATTTTATACAATAGTTGTCAATTTCCTTTCAGTCCCCATTTTGGTTTCACTCTGGACTGAAACATTTTGTGTAGTTCAGCATTTCGGTATTATGTTTTGCTAAAAGTTAAGGGTTTACGGATTAGGGATTAATACATACCTAAAGATATGAAAACTAGTAAAAAAACAAAATTAATATACATACCATATATCTTTACTACATTCTACAATCAACAGTACAATGTGTTATTTCTACCTGCCTAATAAATGATTTATAAGTAATGTGTGTGCATGACAATTTGAAACTATAGCATATGTTCTCTGCTGTCATCTCCAATTGCCACTGTTATATCCTAAAATAAAATAAAATAAATGCATTCACATACTTGCAACATTTCAGTGTGGAAAAATTAGTTTCTAAATCAAAATGAAGAGCTTTCTGTTAAAAACAATTGATTTTTTTTTTTTTTTTGCACTATTCCCTTGTTCAGCTGAAATCTGGTCACGTCAGCTTGTTCAAGTGAACAGGCTGAAATCTGAACCAAAATGGATGAATAAGGTTGGAAAGGTCTGGGTATGTACCTAAATTTTAGACAGGATTGTTTGGTTTGGTCACCTAAATGAAGCTAATAGTTTCAGCATCTTCTGCCAAAATGAATTGAAATGGACTACTAAGATGTATAATTGGATTGATTGAATTATGCATGCGATTCCAAATTTCTAATACATGCATAGGATGCTAGATGCAAAAGACATATTCACACATTACAATGAGTTGGAACTTGTGATAGTAGGTGCCAATCCTACAACAAATAGAAGCGATAAGTTGGCTCCATGCACAGCACCAGCTGCCTCGCTGCTTCTTTTCTGGCAGAGATCAGAGCAACAGTTTGGATCTCTTCAATGCAAGTAATGGAGAATGCAAAAGTAGACCATCACCCAACTTGCTCAATGTTGCTGGTGTAGGGTCTGCAGTCTTCTTCCAGAAGTTTCGTCCATTTTCATTGGATGACTGGAGGTGTATAAGGAGGTACTTGCATTTTTTTCTTTTTTGAAAAGATGTACTTATGTTTTTATACTTGTCTAATATTCTGAATCTTTGCTTATGAGAAAATGAACTCAGGACTGGGCGGTTTAGCTCAAAATGGTTTGATTTGTTCTGACCACGGCACATAACATGCACTTACCAAAAAATGATCCCATGAGAGATATTTCTCATCTAAACTAATCGAGCTACACTCTTGTGGGGGGCACATGAGCTCCCTTGAGCTCCATTAAGATCATAAAAACCACTTCACACTCACTAACACCTTCCCCTGTAGTTGGCACTCACCCTCATTTGACACTTACTTTTTTTATATCCAATTGAGCTGATTGTTGGCACCTCTCTTCACCATGCATAAAGCTTTCCACTCAGGGGAGGAACTAGAGGGCGGCTAGGCTAGTGTTCTGTAAATTTTTATTTTTTCATACTAACCCCTCAAAAACATTGGAAAACTCCCTATGTCATGGAATTTTTTAATTTTTTTTTTCTAGAATTGGCCTCTCCAAGAATTTCTTTTTACATAGCGGCCCTGCCCCCCCAAGGCAAATTTTCTGGTGCTACCCCTGTTCCCGCTCTCCATCCTCCATCCCCTTGATTCTGATGGCCAGAGGTGGCCTCCATAGTGTTCCTTGCAAGTTCCACTTAGGAGGTCTTGATCAGTACAGTAATGATCTGGTGCAGTAGGCCAATAAAAATCGTGGGGAACAAGGGTGTGGGTGGGGACCTTGGGGAACAATGGATAGGTGGTTCAAGCTCGACACTAGTATGATCATCCTATGGTTTTTTTTTTTTTTAAAGGCTCTTGATTAATTCACTTCTAGCTTTCACATTTTAGGTCCAAGTTCTTATACATCTCCAGCTCTCCTCTTTAATACTTCAGTTCTCCATTCCGATGATTCTTTTTATTTTTTTGGCATTCTATTCAGCCACCTGTAGATTTTGTCTTATTTACTTATTCTTAATTCTAATTCTTTCTTGTTAGTCAACACATCTTAGTCACGCAGAACATATCCATTACGGATTTGAATAATTAGCATCTATTATAATTTAGGCAGCAGAAAGCATGGTAATAAATATCTCTATACACATGCAAACTAAACAGTTAGTAATAGTAATAAAGAAGAAACATGGTTATATGCTTCGTCTCCTTTTGATGCAAAGCTAATACCTTTTCTATTGAAGGTTTCTCTCTAAGGATTGCCCTCTAATTCGTGCATATGGGGCTATGCGTTTTGATGCAAGGACAGACATTTCTTCCGAATGGGAGGGATTTGGTTCATTTTACTTTGTTGTTCCCCAGGTAAATCAACTCCTTTCCTTCCACAGAAAGGCTTTGACTGCACTTCTATTTAACTGTCTCGTTATTATGGTTGCTTCTTGTATTCAAAACTCTCATTTCAACCTCACCTGTTAGCATCTAAATGGTGTGCTATTAGAAATTGAATGACAGGTTGAGTTTCATGAGCTTGAAGGTAGTTCTTTGCTTGCTACAACTATTGCATGGGATGAGTCCCTTCTAATGTCCTGGGGAAAGTCAGTAGAAGGGCTTCTAGCTACATTACGCCAGGTCCATATTTGAATGATGAATCATACTTCTCTTTTAGATACCTTTATTCAGCTTTTTTTTTTTTTTTTTATTAATCTCAAAATGAACTCTCTATGTATAATACATTCCATATTGGTGCAGATCTCCTTTTTTGTAAAGTTGCAGAAGGAAGTTCCAAGAACAGTAGTTCTTAGTAAGAATCATGTCCCCACTGAGGCATCTTGGGAACTTGCTGTTATGAAAGCCTTGCGGATGATAAATAGTAAAGATTCAGGTTTAGTTAAGGTACATCATTAAGTAATAAGGGAAAAAATTCCTCTTTTAAGATTAGGTATCACTCTTTTATATCATGCATATTTATGTTTCCTTTAATATTTCCAATCTTTTTTGTGTGAACGTACCTCTAGGATGGAAACAGTAATATAAAGATTCTTCTCGTTTTTCCAGGAATCACCTATATTAAATCATTAAATTATTTGGTTAGCTCTTAATGTTATGGTTAAAGAATCCTCTCACATACTTCATTTGGTGTACTGAATTGGTCAATTTAGGTTGTACTTGCACGCAGTAGTTCCATTGTTACTGATACCGACATTGATCCTATAGCATTGTTAGCTTGTTTACAGGTATCCGTTTTTCTCTGAAATTATTCTAACAAAACTGTTTTAGTTTATGTTATTATGCTTCGGACAAAGAATTTCTCATCTGAATGTTTTATAATCAGGCTGGAGGTCAAAATGCTTTTCAGTTCTGCATTCAGCCACCTGGAGCACCAGCATTTATTGGGAATACTGTAAGTCAAATTTGATGATTCAGAAGTGTTTGTATCTCTCTTTCTTTCTCTAAGACATAGAGGGATGTATTGAGCATTTTTATTTCTTGTGTGTGGTCTAAAGCTTATCACTGCATTGGTCTCTTCTAGTGTTTTGCATTTTTATGTTTCCTTAGGGGTCCTTTTTTTGCACTCATCAACTTATGTAAATGATTCACATGCATAATGGCGACACCCATGCTTAAATACTTATATTGAAATCAAGTGTATGAGCCTTGCAATTGTGGTTATTTTCTAACTAAATGCTTTGTGCTATGGAAACTTTGTGATTAGCCAGAGCAACTATTCCATCGGAATCACCTTAATGTTTCAAGTGACGCCTTAGCTGGAACTCGTGCTAGAGGTAGATCTCATGTTCTGGATCTTCAAAGGGAGCATGATTTACTTACCAGGTTTTTCCCTTCAATATTCTTTCTTCTAATATTTTCTCTTTTGATTCAGCCCATAATAGTTTTGCAAAATGTTTCATTTATTTTTTATACAAAATATATTGTCATTCATATTCACATTAAAAAAATCTCTACTTTTTTTGAATGGACATCTGTGCAATTATTATTATTATTTTTTGTTATCGCGACCTGTTCCCCTACTTTTAAGCATGTTGATGGCTGGGTAATTATGTTCTACCAAAGGGGAGACCATTTGATGGCCCCATGTCGGTCTTCACATTTACTCCTTCAATTTTGGCCCCTTGAAAGACATTGCTTAGAATTCCTAGGAACCCAATACCAATCAAACCAACAGGCCTTATGTCAGTTTGGCAAGCTTTTTTTTCTTTTTTTGATAACCCTGGTGTTCTCCCGCCCAGCCCAGGAGCCTTTGGCCCTGAGCTTGAGGGACACTCGATTCTGGACAAGCTGAGAAAACTCTCCTATCCACATGCACTGGGTAAAACTATGGGAGGTGGTCAACGGAGGTAGGTGTCAAACACAAACAAGCTCTTTTTTTCCTCATTAAAAAATGAAAATGTTAGGGCATAATCTCTTCTTTAACCTTGTGCTTTGAAAAGACATGTTATCATTCTGTTTCTTATGATTAGTTCCATGGATCATAATGGAGATTGAGATATGTTTGGAGAATATATACCCTTAGCTTTATTCAAATGCCATTCTCAGCTGATGCATTTTCAATGCATGAATCGACTCTACTTTAGTGAGGCCAAGTTGACCACCGATGTCGAGTCTTAAGAACTTGGCTGGTCCTAATAGATTCCACTATGTCAATTCCATGTAGGACTGCATTAAAGCATGTTGATAGGTTCTCCAAGTTGGCCACCAATACCACGTCTTAAGAGCATGGATGATCTTGATAGATTCCCCTAGGTCAATACCATGTACACCCATTTCCATGTACTGATGTGTACACCCTTTGACATCTCAGACATTGAAGGAAATGCAGCTCATATTTTGGTTGGAGGATTTTCTTTATTTTTTATTTTTATTTCTAAGCTGTATTACAGTGTGTAAGGGAAGCATTGGAAAAATCAAATATAATCTAAATTAAGAAAAATTCCAAGTGACTACTTCTATGTAGCATGGTTTAAAGCTTGAAATCTTGAACATTTATTTTTCAAAAAAGAAAAAGAAAAAGGAACTAAACAAAACAAAAGTTTGAAGTACTTACATAGAATCATGTATGACTGGAGTCCAAACTGATCCATATGAGTGCATACTTGACCAATGCACAATCCTTACTCGCATCATAGTCACAAATAATTTACATCCAGAAAAAAAATTCTTGAAAGCTGAAAAAAAAATTAAAAAACAACTTAATAGTTCCATAGAAAAGCATCATCATCATCATTAAAGCCTTGTACCAACTATGTAAGGGTCAGCTGTATGAATTCTATTTCTCCATTCTGATTTATCCTAAGCCAAATCCTCAGATAAGTTGCACTCTAGGAATGTTGTTATCTCATAATTCATATTTGGGTTGTGACAATTTTACGCTGGTTGTCAACCTACCTAACGCAACCCTCCTTTATCTAGGCCTAGGAGCGACAGTTAAATCTAGCAAAGTTTCCATAAAAAAGCATTTATACTATAATAGTTGATTCAATAGATTTCTGGCATAGGGTGTCAACACAACAAATTTCTAGGAAATGATGTTTACATGATGTATAATATATGATCTCGAAAATAGCTCCATTTAGTCTACGTTTTTCTTGTAAATAGAGTTTTCACTTCTTGACAGTTTTCCAGAAGGCAAACGGGCGGTAATGCCTCACCACCTCTTTGTTTTTTTTTTTTTTTTTTTTTTTTTTCTGGGAAGTGTAACATTGACCGCCTTTACATCCTTTTCGTGCTAACTTCTAGGCATACATCAGTTTGGTTTCATATCAATTTAGTAATATATCTCAATTCATTAGGGAAATGATTATATTGTATTAGTCATTGACATCGCATGGGATTCTGATAAAAAAATAATAATTTTTGCATAGAATGTTCTGAACCGAGTGACATTTGTCTTTTTTTTTTCTTCCTTTTTTCAGTCCTAAAGACGACCTTGAATTTATAATTGTACGAGAGAGCATTAGAAGAAAGCTAGAGGCAAGTTGAAATAAAACACATTTCTACATGCGAACTCCATTTCTTTCTTGTTTTATGTTAATCTTATTTGTTTCGTCTGATGCATGCTTTCCTTAATACATGCCCTGTAGTCTGTAACTGCTCATATATCTTATCAAAGTTTGATTTAGAAATTTCTTTATGATTTTGATGTGGCACATATTTTCATTCCTGAAATATTGTTCCATGCAGTTAATATGCGACCATGTAATAATAGATCCAAAGAAAGCAATTCGGAAATTTTCTAAAGTACAACATCTATATGCAAAATTATCTGGCCGGTTAAGAAGTGAAGAAGATGAGGTAAATTCTAATTCGGAATATGGCAAGTACATTTCATCTTGCATTCCTTTTCTGTTCTCCAATGAGACCCATTTACTGTTTATATATTTTTTTAACAATGTTCTTTGTAATATCTACTCGTCTTTTCCATCTAAAGTTCAAGATATTGAATAATGTTCAATGTGTGGTTTCTGCCTATTCTTCTCATAGCTGATCTTCTTCTTTTTCTTTTTTTTTTAAAGAAATAACTTCCTACCTTCATTGAGACCTGTTATTTAAACTATCCCTTTTGCAGTTTGACATCTTGTCATCTCTTCATCCAACTCCAGCGGTTGGTGGATTGCCTACGGAGGATGCACGTCTATTTATTGCAGAAACTGGTATATGACATCATTTTATGAAGTAACTATATTGCATATTTATTTTTTAATCAAAACTTAAATTTCATTAGCTTCATTACTCAGTTGCCAATGTCATTACATACATCAAATGAGCATTTTAGCTACCAAATCACTTTCCGTTTGTCACTAATTGTATTGACTATATACTATATTAATTATCATCATCATCAAAGCCTTGTCCTAACTATGTTGGGGTCGGCTACACAAATTCTGTCTCTCCATTCCGATCTATCTTGAGTCAAATCCTCAGATAAGTTACACTTCTTCATATCTATTTTTACTACATCCATCCACGTCCTCTTTGGCCTACCCCTTCCACTTAGTGGCCATCAACCTTCATAGCCAAACTTTTCCTTATCGGTGCCATTGCCAACGATATGTTGAACATGCCAAACCATCTCAAACGAGTTTCTCTAATTTCATCCCCTATTGTTGCTACCCCTAAATGCTTTCAAAAGCGCTCATTTCTAATTTTATCCTTCCTATTTTTACCACATCCACCTCAACATTCTTATCTCTGCTATATCCATTTTGTGCATATTTTGCTTCTTGATTAGCCAACATTCGGCTCCATAGGTCATAGCTGGTCTAATCGCTATCCTGTAGAAATTTTCCTTCAATCTTGTTGGTATTCGTCGATCACAAAGCACTCCAGAATATTGGCCAACCAAGAGGCAACATGTGCACTTGTAAGTACTATTTAGAAATTCCATAATTAATATAGTATTCCCAAACATGAATACTATATTAATTATGGAATTTCTAAATAGTACTTAAAAGATTCACTTGTGTTATGAATTGAGATGGTTTCTAAAAATCCCATGCTTCTTATTCTTTTGAACATGAGATACTTTTGTCTTTTCTTATTTTCCACGGGAATAGGGTTGTTTTACTGCCGGCCTTATACAAACAAATTGCATATTTAAAATGAAAACTATGAATTTTTGTTGGATAAGATTAGTAGCCTCTACGCTCAAGGATTATGACAATTAATTTTGCGGGAAGCAAATACTACACCTTGAAAACTGGCTGATTTGTGGATGAGGCCTTAAGACCTTTAAGGGCACGTTTGTGTACACACCCTTTTTGCTGAAAGAGGAAACCGCCACGTCAGCAAATTCCATAAAAATGAAAACCTTAGAAAAGGATTTTAGTGGAATTTAGAAATTCATGTTTGGTGCGAATTTTTTTTCCTCGCTGAATTGGTGCTAATGTTGCTTGGTGCGGCTATGGATTCTTTATTGAAAATCAGATGAGCCATCACAGAAATAATACCCATTACAGAAATAATCATCATACATATACCCAACTAATCAAAGAAAACAAAATCAGAGTGCAATGGTGATGTTTTGGGTTGAGTTGGAAAAGAGTGAGGAAATGAGATTATATAGGAGGGAGAAGTTTTCTGAGGAAATGGAATTCCCATACCCCCCATAGGAAATCCATTTCCAGCATTACCAAGGAAAATGCTGACAAGGCAAGAAAGCGTTTCCGTGGAATTGTTCCGCACCAAACGCATGAAAAATGGGTTTTCCGCGGAAAACCGTTCACTTTTCTACAGAAAAGCGTTACACAAACATGCCTTAAGAATCCGATGACTACGCTGTCATTGAATGAATTTACTATTCAATCATTAGCAGGAGATATGGAGGCTGATCTTACAATGCTTATTTCAATTTCTAAACAAGCTGATCTATAATCCATAGGTTGACGAGTCTCCTAAGAAATGCAACTTGTTAATTATACGAGCCAATGTGAAGGCATGATGTCCATGAAAATCCTGTGATTTTTTTTTCTTGGGTGAGAACTTGAGAATGAGATACTTAAAATCTTTCCGAAGGGCCATACGAATGGTGTTATGAACTTAAAATTTCTGCAATACAAGATTGATAGGACCTTCTAAGAGGCCCCTGAGTCAGCGTGCAGCTCTTATCACTGCTTTGATGTTGATTCTACTCTATAGGTGAGCTAACTAGCTTGATACCCGTGTTCCCAATATCTCACAAATGATAAACAATTATAAGTACACTAAGAGATGAACTGTTCTTTTAGAACAGCTGACCTCTATGTCCAAGCACAGCAGAATGACAACAGAACAATACGAGAAATGAATGCATTGCAGTGCCTCATTTTGTAACATATTATTGTTAATATCTCTTCATAAGTGTGAAACAAATATAGATATGTGATGCCAGAATCATTTGTTATTAAGAAGGGAAACAAGTTTCCTGGAGACTGCTTTAAAGACCCACCCAGTGTGTAAGTGTACACCATCTTCGTCAAATGTTCTTTAGATTCTCAATGGGTTCAGTATCATCTAAGATAACACCTACAGATGGATTGCTTTTTCTTCATCCACAGATGTCTTCAACTAGTGATCTGCTTGAAGCTTGTAAAAAGAGAGAGATACCAGGTGATGTGGACATCAACCCTAATTCTCCAAGTTCCTTCAACATCTACCAGCGACGGAGGTGTAGGATTGTAGATCAAGCCAATTTGTGGATGTATGATGTGTACCCAGACTTTGATTACCAAGATATTGAAAATCCACCATTGGATTACCATTCTAATGACATCCAACGGTTGGATCTCTTTGAATCAAGGGTCTGATGGACGGAAGGCCCCATGTGTGCCTTTATATTGAAGGCCCCAAATTGGGAAGTGCCATTTGAAAAGAATTAAAAAAATTAAAAGAGTTTCAGAGGGCCCAGGAAGATTCAAATGATTTAAAGAGTCCAGAGCAATTAAAAGATTTAAAGATTCAAATGGCCCCAGAGGAATTAAAAGAAATTAGGGGTGCACATGGGCGGTTCGGATCGGTTTAGAAGGGAAACCATCAACCAAACTGAACTCATCAGTTTTCTATTTCCCCAAATCGAACCGAACCAAACCGAAAGGAACTGGTTCGGTTCGGTTTGGTTACGATTTTTTTTTTTTCACAAAAAAATGGCAGTTCAATTGGTGAGAGACGTTGGACTTCAAGTCTTCTTCAAGTAATTTTTCATATTCCTTTATAGATTTCATAAAAAATATATATTTATATAATTGGTTCGGTTCGGTTAGGTTTAATCAGACCTTCAAACCGAAAACCGAACCGAACCGAACGGTTTGAAGGAAATCCAAACCGTGACCGAACCGATCTACTACAAAACCTATTCGAACCGCCCGGTCAAGATCAGTTTAGCTGTTTTTTTGTGCACCCCTAAAAGAAATACATGAAGAAGGGGTCCAAAAGGGGGACCCCCAACTTAAGCGAAAGGAGCAAAAGAGGTGCCTTGGGATTCATGCGCAAGTCTCCTTGCGCACGAAAACCCAAGCACACATCTGTTTTTCTTCTTCTTTTATTCTGTTGCTTTCTATTTTCTTTTCTCTTGTTATTCCTTTTAGAAAGTTTGAAACTTATTTATATGGAGAGACTTGTAATGCTTTGGACGATGGCCATTGATGAAAAAACTGAGTTTCTTGAGTTCTTCAACTTCAACTTCTACCTTTTGTTCTAGTTGTGAGAGATCTTCTCTCCTACCTCCTGGATTGGAGTTTGGTGTGAGGCCAATTAGAGGCAACGCTTGTTATCTTCTTCTATTTTCTTTCCTGCAATTTCGTTTCCTTTCTATACCCTAAATCCATATCACCCCCTCCATCCATCAGCCAATAAACCCATCACCACCACCATCTCCTCCGATAACCCAAAACCAACCATCCAAACCATACCTGTATTCCAAATCTAACCATTCCACTTACCCAAAACAACCCCAAACCCAAACCGCACTTAATCCAAAACCCAACCAGCCTGGCCAAACCCTAAGTGTGGGCCCCACCTGACCCAACTGGACCCTTAATGTGCCCCACTTGGCCTAGCCGAACCTCCACCTATTTTATCGAGTTTTTTCAGTGTTTCCACTTCATAGATTTGAAATTAGTTAAATCCCCTAAATCTGAAATCAGTTTGAGCCTTTTTATTGCTGTGGGAATATTGTTTCAGTTCTGAATCTTATTTTAAATTCCCAATTTTTTTTGCATTGAACACTTGCAAACCCTTTGATCCAAGACAATATTTCAAATCCCCGTTAAAGGGGACAGTTAATCTAATTGAATTGAATCACCCCTAAGCAAGTGGAAGTCCTATCTTCCATTAAGATCCCTCCCTCTTCTTACTGCAGGATTGTGACGACGTCTTGGACCGGCACATAATTTTTTTTACTTTATTTTCAATATTGGATTGTGTGATTAGCGTGATTCATAATTTAAATTGAATTATTAATTCTTAAATTTATCTCACCTTCCATATTAGGTATAGTTTTTAATCTTGTCCTTCAGCACCAGGTTTTTCAAGAGAAGTATTCATCCATTGTAGTGGTGACTTCAAAAATTAAATCATGACTCATCTCTTGGGGGATTTGTGAAAGAGTTTCAAAGCATAGGTTTCTTAGTTGTGGAGTTGCAATCTATGATGCCCAGATACAACATGGATACGGTAGGGACACGCCATAGACACGGCAGGGACACAAATTTTACACATAAAAAGTGAAGTATCAAATACGATACGACATGATACGTTGCCCATTTTGAAGTATCCATGCATCATATGTTGGAATTATGTCATTAGTGTTCTTTTGGAGATCTAATTGAATGTAGAAGCTTACACTACCTCCTTGAAGAGGGTTTTTGAAGCTCAACATCTATTGTAGCTCCACTGGGGATCTAGAGCCCCTCTGGGATTGACAGCGCTTTCAAGAAAAACAGAGACTTGCTATTGTGTGTTTTAGGCCAGTCAGTTGTGGGCAACCCAAGCTGCGCTAGTCTTGGGTGCTAGGTAAGGCCAAGGGAGATTCAAAAACTGCTTCTTAGGGCCATTCATTGTGGAAGCCAATTCTAAGCAATTCTCTCATTCAGCTGAAGGAAAAGCCCATGAGCCATGGAGGCCTTACTTTGTTTTTGTATAAAAACCTTGCTTGCATCTCTAGAAGGATCATTGATTCATATTCACTACAAGGCAAACATGGAGCAGATTGTTGACAAATTGAGATGTATAGGCATCAGCTAGTTTCCGCATTCAGCATATTGTTTTTTTTTTTAATCATCTTGCTGGATCAGTGGTTTTTATCTCTGGTCATTGTATGAATCTATACATAATAAACCCACCCCCCCCTCCCAATAAATTTCAATTTCATCCTGTCCCAAAAAAGGAAAAAAAAAAAAAAAAGAGGCTTCCCCTGAAGCTAGCTTTACTCACATACCTTCTAAACCTCTCAAACCTTGCTCCTGGAGACTGGCTGTTGAGAAGGCCTCAACCTGCACACTTGCTTTGATCGGAAACATTCAAATCAGTGGTACATGAGGGCATCGTAATATATTTTTCCTTTTCTATTATCATCATCCTCATGATTAATCAGTATTACTACTGCTGCTGCTCATCATAGCCTTGTCCCTACTGAGTTGAGGTCGACTATTATTATTATTATTATTATTATTATATGGAGCCAGGAACTACCTGTCTTTCATTACCAGTATACTTGAGACTGCTCTAGTGGGTTCTAAACTGCAACGCCTCTGTTTTTTTAAAATCTAATGGAATGCTGCAAGCTTTTATGATCAGCTGTGGAAAGTTAGTCTATTTTGGATATCTAGAAAGCTTTGTTGCAAGGTTTATAGTTTCTTTTGCCTGCTATATGTGCAGTTCCCCTAAAATTGGAATGTACAATGTAGGTTTTTTTCCTCCCATGTCGGATGCTTATTTGGAACATTCTGAAGTAATTGTTCCCAGTGATGCTATTAAACTTTTTTAGAATGTTTGCTAGTTTGCTACTATATGTGAACTTTAGTAACCTTATCTACTTATGGTTGCCTTAGAAATGTTTGACAGGGGAATGTATGCTGGGCCTGTTGGTTGGTTTGGTGGAAGGGAGACCGAGTTTGCTGTTGGGATAAGATCAGCTTTGGTGGGAAAGGTGAGCCAGTTAAAACTCTATCCTTAATCAAGGCTTGTATCTCCAAAGCTAATAGGATGACATTCCTGTAGGTCCAAGATTTTGTCATCCAACACATGGTCAGCAGGGCCTTTTATTGCATTATATATATATATATATATATATTCCCCTCAAGGCAGTAGCAACACTCACCTTAGACTCTATCCGGAATTAAAACCTGCACAAAAGAGGCCCATCATATTGTGCAACTAGTGCTACAACCACTATAAACCACCACCATCACCACCTGTGTTTCATGTATTTGTGTGTCATAGAGGGCACATGTGACTAATAAGAAAGGAGCAAAAATACGAGAGAAGGATACAAAGGTAACAAGAACTCTTACAACATTTACATATATTTTATCTCACGCATCCCCTAGTGTATCAAAATCTGTGATACCTCTCTAACTAAAATACAACAACAAGCATTGGTCTTGATGCCCTCTGACTTTGTCACTCTCCATCAATGGATTCAATTACCACCAACTTTATTGCCTTAACCCATCTATTGAGGTTTCAATTTCTCAAGTTCTAGTTTTTTTCTTGACCCTTTATAAAAGTTTGATCCTGTCAATTCCACAGACTAACATGTTCTTTTATCATCATTTCATCCAAGGTCATTACTAATCTTGCCCTTCCTCTTTCCTGGAACTTACAACTTTTTCACACATCAAATGGGCCCAAAAATCTCAAACAACAATCCTTGACGTCACTGTTTTCTTTTGTTGAAGCTATATGTTGGATTTCTTGTGTGCTTATTTCCGATTCTATATTTTCCTGTAACAACACATGCAACTTAGCATGCACATCTTGACCACTGTACTTAAAGCTTCTCATTTCTTCATTGTGGAAGCATTCAGTTCAATTCATTAGATGTCTGTTTGCCTTATTACAATAATGACCTTTTAATTGAAGTGGCACATAGTACTCCACTAGTTTCTCCCTTTGGCCAGCCTGTGCTAATCCTGTTATCTATGTCCAACTCAAACCATCCATTATCTTCTATTTTTTAAGCTAGGTATTAATATCTCTCATATTGCAGTACCTTCTCTATGCCTGACAATGTGACATATATTCCCATAAACTGCAGTGTCTTTATGGTCATATAAATGCCTTTATGGACAAATGGCATCCAAGCGAATTGTCTGGTTTACAATAAACAAAGCATAACTCAGATTTCTTGCTAGGAATTACTGAAAGTCCTTGTTTTGTGCAATGATTTATACTTCCGTATTTCTTAAAATCACTGTTTTATCCTACTCAATCGGATACACTACGCGCCATTCTCTGTATGCTAAGAATCTATTTTCAAGCAATAAAAGGTTTCAATTTTGAATTTTCATTCTTCATTTTACTATTTGAGATGCTCAGGATGTCTGCAAGGCAATTTTCATTTTACCAATAAAAAAATCACTGAACATACCATTTTTTTTTGGTTGTAAACAAATATCATTGAATCTGGATAATATTTTTAACAACATCTCCTAGTTTATCAATAGGATTCTGTGGATTCATTTCATATTTATGAGTGCACTGAATCATCTCATTGGCAAAATGCTTTGTGCCCACAATCTTGAATCCCAGGGCCTCGGGACATTAATTTATGCAGGAGCTGGGATAGTCGAAGGGACTAATCCTTCCTCGGAGTGGGAAGAACTGGAACTTAAAGCATCACAGGTCTCTCTCTCTCTCTCTCTCTCTCTCTCTCTCTCTCTCTCTCTCTCATATATGCACCCGTCATTTGGATATAGAAATCCTCAATAGTTCATGTGTTCTGTGGTGCAGTTCATCAAGTTGATAGACCATGACATGCCTTTCTCTTATCGTCAAGAAATCAAAAGCATGGGGATGATGAAATAGAACCAGAATACATTATCAAATGCATTTGTCTGTTGAATTCTTGTTCACATTGGAGGCGATAAGGATTCCTTTGAATAAGGGAACATTGACGCTTGGAACTCAAATTGTGGGCATCTCAGGTCGGTCCTATGTCGACTTCTTGTTGTCTCGTGTCGTCGTCGTCGTCGTCATCAAAGTCTTGTCCCAACTATATTCGGGTCGGCTACACAAATTCTATTTCTCCATTCCGATCATCATCATCTCCTCATGTCTATATATTAATAATGTAGAAGTGTCATGCCTATGCTCATGTATCTGCTCTCATGTATTAATAATGTAATATAAACTGCCGTGTCTCCTCATCTCTATGTATTAGCAACAGCAGCAACATCTGCCTAGAAAAGTGAAATATGTGTTAGAATCTGTTATATCCTATTTCTAAAGTTCATTTCATCTTTGTGAGCCTTGTATTTAGCCCTAGCCATCTTCATTGGTGACTCTTATTCCAGAACCTGGCCAATGCCCCCACAAATGAGATAGTTCAGATCATTACGAAAAGAAAAGATATGGTAACATAAATTGGATTCTAAATTTTATAAAGTTTGAGATTTTCTAAAGTTGAAAAATCTTGATCGGATGAAACAATATCTCCCCTGTTTCGATCCAGACTCTTGGTGAGTTATATTGGACTGCTATTGAAAATTGAGATAGGAAATGGTCAATTGTCCAAATTCAATGTGGACTAGTATGTTCTTTTGTGGTTCATGGTAATATTTACTATACACGTGGGAATGGGACACCTTCCTGCGTTTATGATCAGAAGCACATTCCCACAAAAAAAAAAAAAAAGATGATATATCTATGGACATCCCTACCTATGAAAACTCATACTAGGATCCAATGAAAATTACTGTTGGCCCATTCTACCCGTCTAAATGGTGAAACCAAGGAGGATGTAGCCCTTTGACCAATGAATACAATTGGAGTTAATACCATGGACGCATCCTGATGACTTTTGGTGAAGGTATAAAGTTACTTGCACTTGGCCAAAATGAGTTTTCAGGTGAACTGCCTGTAACTGTTGCGAATTTGAACTTCCTTGAACATCTTGATCTTCAAAACAATAGGATTACAGGAAAATTACCAGAATTTCTTTTCCAAATCTCCTCACTTAGAACTCTAAATCTAAGGAATAGTTCCTTGGAAGGGTCCCTCCCTGATGTTCTATCCACTGGCCTCCAAATCCTAGACATCTCCAACAACAATCTTATTGGCTGTACTAGCAATAAACGCCCGTGCTAAGCCCGGGCCCAAAAATAAATATACCTCGCATGGGTCCATCAACTATTGGGTCGCCCTTGGGTCCTCTTTTGGATCCACGGATCAGATGGGTCATCGGGTGGCTCACCTGGGTCCCGGTATCAACGCAAGAAAATCAAGCATTTGGGACTAAAATACGTATCAAACACTGGATGGTAGGCCAAAGAGGACACACCTCATACGGGTCCACCACCTAATGGGTCGCCCGTGGGTGCTTCATCGGATCCACGGATCAAATGGGTCATCGAGTGACCCACTTGGGCTCCGGTATCAATGTAAGAAAATTAAGCCTCTGGGAATGACTTTTTTAACGAAAATAACTAATCCTTTGGATCTCTAAGACATCTAAAACACGTCATCTCCCTCTCTCTGATCAGAAGTTATTTGGCCCACCTCGCATTGGTCCACGACCTACTGGGTCGCTCGTGGGTCCTCCTTTGGATCTATGGATCAGATGGGTCATCGGGTGGCCCACCCAGGTCTCAGTATCAACGTAAGAAAATCAAGCCTTTGGAACTAAAACACGTCATTCCCCTCTCTGATCAGACGCCGGATGGTGGGCTAAACAAGGCTCACCTCGCACGGGTCCACCACCTAATGGGTTGCACGTGGGTCCTCCTTTGGATCCACGGATCAGATGGGTCATTGAGTGGCCCACCCAATTTTTTTTTGCATTGAAACCGGGACGAAATTCTTCAATAAAACATAAGGAAAAGCAAAACTGTGTCGATTAAAAAAAAAAGGTGCCCAGGGCAAAAGGTCTACAATTTCTAATACTCCATCAGACCACCGAAAAAACCCTTATCTCTTCTTCCCCATTTGCAACGTTCTATAACAGGAAGTCCCTTAACAGGACTCCCCACACGGGTACTAAAAATTACAACAAAAAAAAACATGGGCTCCACCGATCATAACCCAGATCAGACCCCACCAATAAAGTCGCCCAGGCCCCCTTCTCATGATCTATGGTCCAGATCTGAAATCAATGGCCCACATGGCCCCACAGTCCCAAAAAAAAAGAGGAAAAAACCCTTTTTCATTCTCAAGGCCATCAGCCCCTTTGGGCTTTTGGATAGTGGACCAAACGGGCCCCAGCTCTCAAGGGTCTACATATTTAAGGTCGCCCCACCATGTCCGGCTCGATGAACGGACCAGATGAAGAGATTGGATCATCCATGTGGGACCTATATCCTTCGTTTAATGGAAGAAATTTCCAGCAAACATCTTATGCAAAAGTTTGTTTGGAGGAGAGTTGAGAGATTTTTTTGAAGAAGTTATGCAGAAGTTTGAATGGAGGAGAGTGGAGAGTTGAGAGAGTGCATTACACGACATGTGGGTTGATGAAGGCAGACATGTGTCTTCATGTAAGGGAGGACATGTGTCTTGATGTGATGAAGAGTACATCCCTTTAGTAATATAGATTCCTTCAACATTTGGTAATCTCACCGGAATGATTAAAACACCGAAGATATTATTTTCAATTGCAGACATGTTCACCTTTTTCTTTTATCAATTTAAATGATGTGATTGTGAACGGGAAAGGTTCAATGCAGCCTCTAGCAACCAAGAACCTCGACATATACTCTTTCTTAGACATGTCAAGAAACCAATTATCCGGAGAAATCCCTACTTCATTCGTAGGGTTGTAATGGTCGGTTCCGATTCGGGTCCATGGTGGACCTGGAACCGGAACCGTTAAGGAAAATGTGGAACCGGATACAGACCCGGAATTGTTTCGGAACTTATTTTTTTGCTCCGGAACCAGAACCATATATGGGATGGTCTGGATCCGGGTCCGGTCCGGTCCTAGGTAGAGAATTATATTTAAAAAAATATGGTTTTTAAGAGTAAATTTCGAAAATTGAGGTAATATGTCGAGTCTCGGGTCCATGGGTCCGAACTAAGGTGGACCCAGACCCATTACTTATCGGGGCCTAAATAAGGACCCAGACCCGGTTTTTAACGGGTTGGAAACTTTGGGTAATCGGAGAATCGGGGACCCACTTAGATCCCTATTCATTAAGCAGCCTTAGAGGTCTGAAGACCTCTGTCTCTCTTACAACAAACTCTCTGAAAGGGGATGAGGCATGGTTCTCATGGAATGGTGCCGGGGTTGGATTTCCGCTAGGATTTTTTTCAACGTTGGCCACCATCTACTTTTCAGGACCAAGTTGATTTCTTTTGAATCGAAGCAACAGAAAAGAAAGATGTAATTTTCCAATTTGACAAGATGAAAGATAATGGAACTTTCCTGAACATAAGAAGATGAGACACCGAAGAAGCCATCTAGAATCCCACCTTATCAAAGAGTCCAAGGAGGAAGATCTACTATCAAAGCATCCCATGTTCTTCTTCATCCATATAACCCAAATGATAGCAATGAATGATATTCTCCTCATGGACCCACCCCTTGGCAAACCAATCTTCAATTTTCAAGCATCAAATAATGAGCAAAGAGAACCATGAAGAACCCAGCTACACTCAAAATCAACTATGCATAATCTTCCATAAGAAAAGCATGCCCTACAATTGAAAAAGAGATGATGGATCATTTTCTCAAATGTAGGGTTGCAAACGGTTATCTAATTCTCCGATTATCCGGAAGTTTCGAGCCTTAAAAAGCCGGGTCTGAAACCTATTTTAGGTTTCAATTCATAAATGGGTCCGGCTCTTAAACCCAATTTAGGTTCCGATTGATAAAGGATCCAGTTCTAGGTCCATATAGATTTCAACCCGAGACCCAGCATATGAGTATTTGATATTGCAAACTATAATTCAAAATCAACAATCTCTTTTTGGGCTTTTTATGTATAATACTAGAGCCAGTAGACTTGCTTGGGCATGTTAAACGGGCCGTGTCAGCCAGGATTTTTTCCTGGCACGAGCCGTGCTTGGTGTGCCTTTTTTTTTTTTTTTTTTACTTTTTTGGTATTAAAATTAAAAATTAGAACACAAGCATGAAGAATGATAAAGATATTTAAGTGGTTCGGTCAAACTCGACCTACTCCACTGAGAAGATAACCATTTGGATCTTAACTTCTTGAAGGTTTATAAATAGGATTACCTTCAAAACCTTGCAATCTTTTTAGAGGAATGACAAGCCTAAAATATAAAGCAGGTGATTAGATCAAAAGTTGGCAGTGTCAATGGGATTTACTTTGATAAATGTTTGTTTGACTATATGAGAAATTAAAAAAATCTTGAAGTACGAAAAGATGTTTTCAATTCCATGGCGAGTTTTCATTTTGCTGTGGACTATAATACACAGATACTTCAAAATAGAGAATATATCCTACTTTGTTTTACTAAAGTTGTTGTGAGACAAGATTAGGGTTAGGTGACTTAGTGTTATGTGAAAAATCCATATCCCCTCTATATAAACGAGATATTCGTGCTGTATTTGAGCATTATAAGCTGTGATTATGAGTAGACAGCGAAAAGTTTGAGGGGTTGGAAGAAGATTTGGAAAGGTTTTGAGTTGAGATGTAAGATTTGCAAAAAGAAAAACCAAATAAACTTTTACTAGTCATTTTATCCACTAACTTAACATTATTGGAATGGGAGGTGGATTGAGAAATGCAAAACATGATATATGTAAAGGGCGGGCCTGGCGGGCCAACCCTTCCGGCGTGCCGAAATGGGCCGAGCGTGCCCATTCCCTCGGCCCATGGCATGGGCTGTGCTTGGTGGGCCGTGTCGTTGACCAGGTCTTGTCGTGCCAAAACGGGCTAGCCCGGCCCATTTGACATCTCTAGACTTGATACACTATTATAAGTTGAGTGATATGCTTATTTTAAGAAAAAAAAAATAAAAAATAAAAAATAAAGAGAAACTAGAACTGATTTTGAAACTAGATTTCAATCATGTAGGTGGACCTGGTTCCGGAACTAGATCCAGATTTTCCTATCGGAACAAGATCTAAAACCAACAAAACAAGTTAGGAATCAAAATCAAATCTGGAACCTTATTTAGAAACAAGTCCAGGTCCAAGTCCCTATGGTTCCGACCCGGAATCGTCCTATTAGCGACCCTACTCACATGCCAAGCATATGAACCAAGCATTAATAATCATTATCGATGGTGAGGATTGAGGATGCCACCTCGCAAATCTAATTGACCAAGCAAAGGTTGTCGCAGTAGTGATTAGAATTGATCAATGGAGATCACCTAAATTAGAGGACTTAGAAAGTCTTGGATTGTCAAGAGATATTTAGGTACTTTTGTGAACTTTGTAAATTATGGATTCTTTAAGGATTTTCTTTTTTTGGAATTATGCATTTGTGTATAATATATCATGATAGGATTTATAAAGTTCGATTTTACAGGTAGATTTATTAATAGAGTAGTTTCCATTTATGTGTAACAATAAATTTGAATCATCATTAAGAAAAAATTTAAAAAAAAATTTAAGAAGAATACAATCTCCTATTATCTTTTCTTACACGTCCATGACACTATAGTGGCAAAAATTTGTTCCTCGAGAAGACCGTATGGAGGAGACTTGGTGGAAAAAAACAAAAAAAGGCCACAAATATGAGAAAGACAAAGCAAGAGCTCAACCAAACCTATGGATGGGCTAGCCCTAGTGGGGCCCTTTCCACTAGGGGTCAGCCCCAAAGCCCAATGAGCCTACAGGTGGGCCCCATGTCCAACATATTTTACTGTCAGTCTATGATTATAGGAGGAAAAAAGAACTTTACCAAAGAAAAAAAAAAGGGAAAGAAGAGGTTATTCAAGATGTGGATATTTGCATTCCCACCAAAGGTCCATCCTTGTTACACCCAAGTCCTCACCCACGACCAGTATTTTACCATATTTTCATCATCTTTCCTTCGAATGAATTGTATTCTTCTATGACAAATTGAACAAGAGTTTTTGAACCAGTGTTATGTTTTAAAAGACCTAAGCAATGCAAAGTGTACGGAAAAAATCAACCCCATTCAGTTTCACTTGATCTGTGAAATGAGGTGTCTTTATTTAAATTGTTGTAAATGTGGACCGTTGATAATGAAGCAAAGAGGTATTGTATTTGACATCTACCTTCATTTGCCACTTCCCACAGTTTTATCCGGTGCATCATGTGGATAGGAGTATTTGCATGAGATTAGTTCTTGGTCGTCTAGAATAGAGTGCCGTTCGGACTCTGGGCCAAATGCTCTTGGGCTGGACTGGGAGGGAGATACCTATTTTACCAAAATATATATATGGACATCTAATACGAAAGAGAGGACAATTGATAGGGTTGATTGTTTGCCCATCAAGATCTTTTATTGCCCTTACTTTCATGATTGACACCCATCAGGTGAGCCATAATTCTGCTCATATGCCTCACCATCTTACCGGTCCATGAAATAGTTCTATTAAATTATTGTACCAACCTAAATGAAAAATTATAAATAAAGAGGAAAGTTCTGAAAAGATATGGCTATGATATGGATGGCCTAGAAGCCCTTTAAAATCTTGTCAACCAAGGATGGGTCTTGAGAACAAGTACTTGCTCAATCTGTTGGAACCCCGCATCTCACTTGGATGGCCAAGGATTCCCCAATGCTGACACTGATTATCTCCTTGCATGTGCCCAGGGGCAGACCTATATAAAAGCATTTGGAGGAGCCCCCCCACCAATTGAACCTGGGTCTGCTACTAAAACCCAAATGAAAATTTCCGACTTCTAAAACCCACGTGAATTTTTTTTTTTTCAAAGCTCATATGAAATCCTAGGTCCACTTCCAAAGTCAAACTTCATATTTGGGTCAACCCCAGCCGGAATAAAATCCGGGCCCACATCTGGATGTGCGCCGCAGATGCTTTCATGAGTCCAGCCCCTTAGCTTGTATAAACATTAAATAAATAAAAGGGCCCGGTCTTCAAGCCCCAGTCTACTACTTTTGAAGGTATTTGCGCCTTTGGTGTCGCCGTTGACTTGTCTTTTCTTGGGTCTTGCCAAACTTGAGTGGAGAAAAGACGAATTAAGGTGAATGGAATATTGGATGCTTGGCTGTCTTTACCTTTGATTGATGAGAAACTTTAATGCTTACAATTTCATTGAAGACACCGTTGAGAGTAATTTATGCGTTTTGTGATCCTGAGACCACCCTTTTTTTTATGTAAAAATCCATATGAGGCTAATCAAGTTGGAGCACCTCTAACCCCTAAAACCTAACCTAAATAACCCCAAGGGGTTGGCTGAGTGTTAGGACCACGGTTCGTCATTTCGGGGCTTGAGGTCTTGGTATCGACCCCCGGTTCCCTCATCTTCAGGAATCGAAGGTTGAGTCTAATTGTGTTACCCACTCAGGGCTACATGGGTTTTACCCGACTTCTCTTGGGCTCGAAGAGAATAATCCAGCCCAAAGGGTTGGGCAAGTAGTCAGGACCACGGTTCCTCACTCCTCCGGAGCTAGAGGTCTTGGTATTGATCCCCGGTTCCCCATCTTCATAAACGAAAAGTTAAGTTCACTTGTGCTACCACCTAGGTGCCACATGGGTTTTATCCGACTTTTTTCTAGGCTCGGAGGGAATAGTCTAGTCCAAAGGGTTGGGAACCCTTCGTTAGCCAAAATAAAAAGGAAAAGTTGGAGCACGATTAGACAGCTGAGATTGCTTGTAGAAAGGTTGGAGGGTTATTTTCACCCTTATAAAGCAGGGACAGGACCACGGTTCCGGAGTTAGAGGTCCGGGTATCAACTCTAGATTCCTTACTCTTCAGGAACCGAAGGTCAGTCCACTTGTGCTATCACTTAGGGGCCACGGGGGTTTTACCCGGCTTCTCTCTGGGCCCGGAGGGAATAGTCCAGTCCAAAGGATTGAGAACCATCCGTTACCAGAAAAAAAAAAAAAAAAAAAAGGGACAACATGCTTGATGAGAGACTTGAAAGTGGCCTGGGGCTGGATTGCCGGAATGAACTTTGAACAATGCGCACCAGCTGTTCGACAAAATGAAAGGTCAGCCAGAGCTTCTGTATATAACAGGAAAATGAACCTGCCTGCCAGCGCCCATGGGCTCTTTAATCAGCAGAGCCTTTTGCACTTCACATTGTTCATCTGTCCCCAGTGGCTCCTTGGTGGACAAGTAAGAAGATTTCAGTATCTAATTCCAACCCATTTGAGTGTTAAAGTGTACGTCTTTTGGACTTTGAATTCAGTAGGCAAAGGAAGAGATTATCAAAAGTCATCATGATCCCTTATAAGACAAACCAACGTTACTTTCCACCCAACTTCGCGCCACATTTTCAAATCCACCAGCCGCTCTCAGTGTTTGACTAAGAAGCACCACTTCTTACTTCACAGAACAGAAGGGTCTCTTTTTATAGACACTGCCCACTCCATTTTACTCAGTTCAAAGTAGTGGACAGAGCAGAATCAATGGCTAAATCAAACATACTTGCTGTTTTCTTTGTCTTCTCCATCGCCTCCCTCTCCTACAATCCATGTTTTTCTTGCCCAGAAGATCACAAGCAAGCACTCCTCCAGTTCAAGTCCATGCTCGTCGGAAAACCCGACAGGAATTCCTCAAACAGCATCTTTGGCATAGAGACATGGAATTCCACCTCTGATTGTTGCCGGTGGATGCTGGTCACCTGCAATTTGCGCTTGCCGTCTCGACCCGTTATTGGTCTTGATCTCTCCGCACTTGTTCCCTCTCTAGCACCAGCTGCTTCGGTCTTGACGCCTCTCTTCCGTATAAGGAGCTTGGCCAAGCTTGATATCTCCTCGAATTCTCTGCAAGGTGAGATTCCAGCCGACGGACTCGCCAACTTAACTAGACTGGTTTATCTTGATATGAGATACAATAGCATCAGTGGCTCTGTTCCTTCTCAACTCTTCCATCTCAAAAACCTCCAATACCTTGACTTGACTGCTAATTTGTTCAGTGGGAATTTAAGCAGCAAAGTAGGTGCACTGAAGAACTTGAGATTCTTGAACTTGGATGAGAATTTCCTCGATGGGGAGATCCCTATGGAGATAGGAAAGCTCTCTCAGTTGCAGACTCTCTCTCTTCGTCAGAACAAGTTTTCTGGCAGGATTCCCTTATCGCTTCTGAAAATGAGGGAACTGCAAGTCTTGGACTTGAGGAACAATTCTTTGTCATCAGATATTCCTGTCGGGATTGGGAACTTGGCGAACATTTCGACTCTGGCTCTTAGCCACAACAATCTCATAGGCGGAATCCCAGCTTCGATACAACAAATGGAGAGGTTAGAGACACTTCGATTAGATGGTAACTCGCTCTCTGGTGATATTCCAGCATGGTTGTTTGATATCAAGGGATTGAAAAATTTGTTCCTTGGAAGAAACAATCTCACTTGGAACAACAATGTAAGTATAACACCCAAGTGTTTGCTGTCTAAATTGTCTTTACGATCTTGCGGCCTTGTTGGAAACATACCAGACTGGCTATCTACTCAGAATACCCTTGATTTCTTGGATTTAGGGGATAACAAGCTTGAAGGAAAAATTCCTCAATGGTTTGCAGAGATTGATTTTGGAACTATAATTCTATCTGATAATATGCTCACGGGTTCTCTACCCCCACGCCTCTTTAAATCAGTTAGTTTGTCAGTACTTGATCTCTCGAGAAACAATTTCTCAGGCAAACTACCAGAAAACATTGGTAATGCTACTGAAATCATGCTCCTTATGTTGGGAAGGAACAATTTCTTTGGCCAGTTGCCAGAGTCCATGTCGAAGATCAGACGCTTGTTGATGATGGACTTGTCAGACAACAACTTTTCAGGAGATAAGTTCCCAAAATTTGATCCAGACTCTTATCTTTTTTATGTTGATCTCTCCTTAAACAAGTTCTATGGTCAAATCCCAATGAGCTTTGGTGAAGGGATAAGGTTACTTTCACTAGGCCAAAATGAGTTTTCGGGTGAATTACCCGCAACTCTTGCGAATTTGAGCTCCCTTGAACATCTTGATCTTCACAGCAATAGGATTACAGGGAACTTGCCAGGATTTATTTTCCAAATATCAACTCTTAAAACCTTAAATCTAAGGAATAACTCTTTGGAAGGATCAATCCCTGATGTTTTATCCACTAGCCTTCAAATCCTAGACCTCTCCAGCAACAACCTAATTGGCAGTATCCCTTCGACATTTGGGAATCTCACTGGAATGATAGAAACACCCAAGACATTGTTTTTGATTTCTGACATATTCACCTTCTTAATCAATTTAAATGATGTGGTTGTGAACTGGAAAGGGTCGATGCGGCCTTTGGCAAGCAAGAACCTCGACATATACTCTTTCTTAGACATGTCAAGAAACCAATTGTCCGGAGATATTCCTGCTACATTAGGCAACCTTAGAGGTCTGAAGACACTCAGTCTCTCTTACAACAAACTCTTTGGAAGGATTCCGATGAGTTTCGGGAGCTTAGAGAATCTAGAGAGCTTGGACTTATCTCACAACCACCTCTCAGGTGAAATCCCACAAACATTCACGAAGCTCCTACAGCTAAGTACATTGGACTTGAGCAACAACAACCTTGTGGGTCAGATTCCGTCGGGCGGTCAAATGGACAGGATGAATGATCCAAATAACTTTGCTAACAACAGTGGTTTGTGTGGAGTCCAGATACATGTTTCATGTTCCATGCCTTCACCCCCCGAATCTTTAAATGAAGAGCATCATGAGTCATGGTTTTCATGGGAAGGTGCCGGGATTGGATTTCCGCTGGGACTCTTTTCAACATTGGCCACCATCTACTGTGCAGGATTTCTCAGCTTGTCACCTAAGCAACGTAAAATTCACAATCACAACCAGCGAAGAAGACGCCTCCGGCAAATGTAGGAGACTGCAACAAAATTGTCTTTCTATAGCATAAGGGATCAATATAAAGGTAGCCTAAGACGTGGGCAGGTGGTCACCTGAAGTGATCAGAAGATGATTACTAGCAGTCCTCCTTTTTTTTTTACTTACTGATGATTTATGTATGACTCAACTATGCTAAAAGGATTAGAAAAAATAAATTTCATCTATGTTATTGTCCTGCTATTAGGAAACAATGAATGAGTTATATTTTTGGCATAATAACCAATGAGTTAAAGTCAAAAGAATTACTTGGCCATGCTCGCAGATATCGGTTGTTAAACATAATAAAAGGGACGCTGTCCAAGACTATCAAAACCGGTTTCATGGTTTCATGCTCCAAGGTATTGTGAATGTCCACACTACCCAAAAACAGTACAAAAACCACCATATGAAGCTTTTTTTATTACATTTCAATCCGTTGTGTGATTGTATCTATTGGGAGAAAATTCCACATCATTACAGTCATTGATTGTTATATGCAACTCAAGTAACAATTCCAAAAGCCACTATTAAGTGACTCAGAAGTGCTACTTAAAATCATGCTTGGGAATTTGTGTGTGTATAGGGAACCGGTCCTATAAGGTCGACGATCCCTACTGTCCGCACGCACAATTCGAAACTCCCACTGGGCCCCACTTTATGACCCATCCAAATTGATCACATATTTACAACCCCCTTATATAGGCACCGAATCCTATGAATTTGCATGGATTCAGATGAACTTGTTCGTTGGATCGAGGGTTAATTTTTCTTGTTTGATAAAAAGGCGTTAAACTTGTGGACCATGGATGAAGGGATTAGAGGTATTGATTGACTTCAAATTCGATATGTAGGTTAGCCCCCCTTGGATCTTTCGGTCCCACTCTGTCCCATGACGGGCGGGGTCTCACGGTGGGCCCCACTAGTCCTTATAAGACCGGTTCCATATATATATATATATATATGGGAGATGTCACTACAACAATTTGCACTATTACCGGCGTTTTTTCCCGGTGTAAGCATTAAACGCCGGGAAAAGTATAACTTTTACCGGCGAAAAAGCCGTTTTCGCCGGGAAAAAACGGATTTTTTTCGGCGTCATATTATCGCCGGCAAAAGGCCACTTTTTCCCGGCGATTTATTTTTTTCGCCGGCAAAGGTCCTTTTTCCCGGCGTTTTATTTGTTTCGCCGGCAAAGGAAATTGCTTTTCCACACACATGTTAGTTTTTTGCCAGCGCATTTGTTTTTTCGCCGGCAAAATGTCCACCGTTCGCGCCTTCATTTGGACATCGCGCGTTTATTTGGGTGAGGTATTTTATAATTAGTTTTGCGCCGGGATTGTTATCATAAAACAACCCCCCTCTGCTTATACCCAAAGAAAACAAAAAACGAGCCGTTCTGCATCTCCCTCCTACATAAGCAAAAAATCGCAACTCCTTCATTTCAAACCCGTTCTGCATCTCCCTCCTCTCTCTTCATCTCGCCTCGTCCAGCCCATCTCGTAGCGCCCATTTCCCTCATCTCTCTGCATCTCCCTCCTGCATAAGCAAAAACTCGCAACTCCCTCATTTCAAACCCGTTCTGCATCTCCCTCCTCTCTCTGCATCTCGCCTCGTCCAGCCCATCTCGCAGCGCCCATTTCCCTCATCTCTCTGCATCTCCCTCCTGCATAAGCAAAAAATCGCAACTCCCTCATTTCAAACCCGTTCTGCATCTCCCTCCTCTCTCTGCATCTCGCCTCGTCCAGCCCATCTCGCAGCGCCCATTTCCCTCATCTCTCTGCATCTCCCTCCTGCATAAGCAAAAAATCGCAACTCCCTCATTTCAAACCCGTTCTGCATCTCCCTCCTCTCTCTGCATCTCGCCTCGTCCAGCCCATCTCGCAGCGCCCATTTCCCTCATCTCTCTGCATCTCCCTCCCTCTCGGTCCCTGGCCCATCTCGCCTATTCCATCTCCCTCATCTCTCTGCATCTCCCTCCCCTTCGGTCCCTGGCCAATCTCGCCTCTTCCATCGCCCATCTCCCCATCTCTCTGCATCTCCCTCCCTCTCGGTCCCTGGCCCATCTCGCCTCTTCCAGCGCCCATCTCCCCATCTCTCTGCATCTCCCTCCCTCTCGGTCCTTGGCCCATCTCGCCTCGTCTAGCGCCCATCTCTGTCTCGTCCAGCCATCTCTCTGACCCATCTCTCTCGTCCGCCATCCTCGAATAGGGCCTTAAGCGAATTGGGGCTTGAAAAGCAAAGGACAGAACATATTGGTGGCGATTTTCACCTCTGTGCCTCTCTCATCTCCCTCGGCATCTCTCTCTCACGCTCACGGTCTCCCTCGCCAGCGCATCCTCTCCTTCCCTCTCTCGCAACCGGACTGACACTCAAAGGTAATGGCTCTGCCTCATCTTCATTGCATTGCTTCTTTTCTTTTTTTCCTACCTCTTTGGTTGCCTCATGTTCATTATTGGTGGTGTTTACTTGTTGATCTGTTTTATCTGGAATGTCTTTCTAAATGCCCAAAGTATGTATGGGGTTGCTGGCTGTTCGATGGATTTCTGTGTTGCTAGGAGAATATATTCCACAAGTTATCTGTGCACTGCCTTCACCTTTATCTGTTTTATCACGTTTATCCACAACTTTCTGTGTTGCTAGGCTTCATTATCAGAACTTTGTTCTTAAGCTGTTAATGTTGTGGATGCTCTCAGATTTGGAAAATAATTATAAAAAAAAAATTGTCAGATCTGTACATCTGCTAGATTGGGGTAGTGTTTCTGAGATATGGTTCATGGGGCTCTGTATATGGAGGCTGTTCTCAAAATACTGAGATTGGAAGATATTAGACATCAAAATTTTTTTTTTTTTTTGCAAATATTATATTCTTAATGATCTAATAATTAACTACTGATTGTGAAGAGCTAGGATGTTGCAGTTTAGAGAACTTGCACGATACACTTTATTAGTTTATACTTGCCTGAGCCCACCACATCAACACTCGGTGAACCATCACTATCAGTCATGAAGCATATAGGTAATGGATGAACAACATAGTGGACATTTGTTGTTTCTTGTAGTTTAAGTGGCATGGGCATAGGTATGTCTTTTTGGAGTGTGCCAGAGCTTTATAATTCTTAATATGACTTTTGGAAGTTTATGTCATTGATTCCTAAAGAGGTCAAGAGTTCACAGATTGGTAGCTACCTCAGCAGCCACTCTATTCAATCCAATTTTGTACCTTCAGGATTTTTGGCTGCTGAGAGTTGGTGCTAAGAGTTGGTGCTAACTGCTGATGGACTAATCTTTTCATTGGGCCAATGCAAGCTTATTGTCCAAGCATTTGAAAATCTTCCCCTTTCTCGCTTGACAAAGAATTATTTTCTTCTTAAGATAGTTCTTTTTAATGAATTTGGAAGGGCGATGATCAAATATTATTTTCTTTTTGTAGAAAGTGTTATGTAAAAGGTATTAATAAATTATTGGTTTTGGGGCCAGGAGGTAGTTGACACAAAATCTCTTTTCAGGTGAGTTTCTGATGAGGTATTTTTTTGTGTCCACATTGCATCATGATGAGAACATATCCCTAATGAATTACATGATGCTGTAATTTACATACCAAACAACCATTTCATGGTGTTGGATCTAACAGCTATCAAATAACTCTTGAGCACATGATATTTGGTGGATGGCTAATATGTAACTTTTTTAGAATTTGACGAGCACAATGAGCTCTACAAACACACCACATATGCCATTTTAATGTTTGCTTATTTTACCGTATTCATAGTGTCCCCCCTTCTATTATTAATTGAATTGAAAACCTTCTTTGTAAAAATTACTTACACCTATGCCACTGCCAAGATTTTGGCATTATATTCCTTCATACCTACTGATAAGAAAAATAGAAGTACAAATAAAAAATAATTTTTTTTGTCAAAACATTATTTTTATTATTATTATTGTTGTTGTTGTTGTTGCTGCTGCTGTAGCTATTGTTGAAGTTTGTGAAGAAACTCTTAGTTGTCTAGAGTTTTGAATCTACATCGTAGATGTTCAAATGTACATAAAAATTGCACACGTTCATAAGAAAATGAAAATCTATATTAAAGATCCATTTGTCACCTATAAAATTCTTGAAGTTTTAAAATCCAGTGTCCAAACAGGAGGTTTGTACATTGGAAAATTTTGAGAAAATAGTTTCTAAAACTGAAGTTCAATTTTTTTTTTCCATATGAATTCTCACAACACAGAGTTCACATAAAAAAAAAATCAAACAGGATCCTAGTTGAGTGAAGCCTTTCTCTATACAAAAATCTATTCTCTTCTCTACTCTTTTCTTACTTAACTTAGTCTTCTCTGTCTTCATCACTAAGATTTCTGCTCAAGAAAAACAGATACCCATGAAACCTACTTCTCACCTCTTATTTCTTCTTAAGAAGTGCTCATTCCTTTAATGGAGATCTTATCATTCTTGATCTGTCTAAATTCTAAATTTAATTGTTATTTTTTTTCTTACTTTTTTGTTTTGCATTTTAGGCGTAGAGTGTTGATTTGTTTTTCTTATATTTGAGTTCTTCTTGTTTTTTTCTCTCCCTTTTTTTTTTTGAAAGTTTTTGCATTTATTTTATACCATCTATTGGTTGAATTTGAGTTAACCACCACCTTACATATGTAAACAGATATGGACAAGAGTTGGATGTTACAGTATCATAACAGATTCAGTCAGCCGTATATAGACGGGGTGAATTCTTTTATTGAATTCGCAAAGGCGACTTCGGGTGGGAGTAGAGAGATTAAATGCCCATGTAACTATCGTTGTAATGGTTTTAAGCATGAGTATGAGACTGTGAGAGACCATATGCTCCGGCGTGGGATGATGGTATCTTACGACACTTGGCTACAGCATGGGGAACTTGCACAATCCGATGAATCGGATTATAGTGAGGATGAATCGGATGAGGACCGGGATGGATATGATGAGTTATTAGAGGACCATGGTAGGGGGACTTACATGATGGATGATACCCTAGGGATGGATGATGTGCGAAACTTTGAAATTATGCTAGAGGCTTCTCAGCGTGGTTTGTACTCGGGTTGTAAAGATTCAGAAACCCTGTTAGCGTTTGTCATTAGGATGCTACATGTGAAGGTACAGTATAGGTGGAGCAACAAGTCGTTCGACAAAGTCTTGGAGATATTTAGGGACACCCTACCAGAAGGTAATGTCGTTCCCGCTTCCGTTTGTGAGGCTAAGAAGCTACTACGTGACTTGGGCTTGGGGTACGAGCACATTGACTCATGCAAGAATGATTGCATACTTTTTTGGAAGGAGAATGCTCACTTGGAGAAGTGTCCAGAATGTGGGGAGCCTAGGTACAAGGTCAATAATGGCAGGGGTAAGCAGATCGCTCATAAGATACTGCGTTACTTCCCATTGATACCTAGGTTGCGGAGATTATACATGTCCAGGATGACAGCCAAAGAGATGAGATGGCATCATGAGAATGGCATGGATGGCGATCTAGGTAGGCATCCGGCCGACTATAAGGAATGGAAGGAATTTGATTTGAAATTTCCAGAGTTTGCCCGGGAGATCCGCAATGTGAGGTTAGGACTGGCCACTGATGGGTTCAACCCCTTCGGCAACATGAGCACTTCTTACAGCATGTGGCCTGTCATACTTATGCCTTACAATCTTCCACCCTGGATGTGCATGAAGGATCCATTTTTCATGATGTCCTTACTTATTCCCGGGCCGCAGGCACCTGGGAAGGAGATCGATCTGTACCTGAGGCCCTTGGTTGACGAGTTGAAGGAGTTGTGGGAGATTGGTGTCATGACTTATGATGCCCATAGTGAACAGCCCTTCCGAATGCATGCGGCTGTGATGTGGACCATAAATGACTTTCCCGCGTATGGTAACTTGTCTGGTTGGAGCACAAAAGGTTATTTGGCTTGTCCCCCTTGCAACGAAGATTCATTATCGTGTAAGTTGAGAAGTAAGATTGGGTGGGTGGGACATCGAGCTTACTTGCCTGAGAACCACACTTGGAGAAGGAGCAAGAAGTTCAACGGTCAGCCAGAACATAAAATGAAATCATTGCGTTTACCGGTGCAAAAGGTACTTGATCAGTTGGATCAACTACCAGAAGTTAGGTTTGGGAAGGGCCCCAACAGCAAGAAAAGACTTCGTGAGCCTGCACTGTTGAATTGGACAAAGAAAAGCATCTTGTACGAGCTACCGTACTGGAAGAACCTAAACCTTAGGCATAACCTTGATGTCATGCACATAGAGAAGAACATCTGTGAAAATATTGTTGGGACTGTGGTGAGCATAGATAAGAAGAATAAGGACACGGACAAAGCGCGTGACGATTTAAAAGATATGGGCATCAGGCCACAATTGCATCTGCAGAGGAATGAAGATGGATCCATTGTGAAACCCCGTGCATCCTACACATTGGACCCGAAACAGAGAGAGGGTTTTTTTGAATTCTTGAAATCAATCAAGTACCCGGATGGCTATGCTGCAAACCTGTCAAGGTGTGTGACCTCAAAAAATGGCAAATTATCTGGTATGAAAAGTCACGACTAGCATGTCCTCCTACAACGTCTTTTTCCGGTTGGCCTACGTGGTTATGTTGATAAGGAGTTAAGTACAACTCTATTTGAGTTGGGCAGTTTCTTCCAGGACCTTTGCTCAAAAACATTGAAACAAAGCGATTTAAAAAAATTAGAGGAACGGGGAGTGCTCATAGTTTGCAAGCTTGAGAAGATTTTTCCTCCAGCATTCTTTGATGTAATGGTCCATTTGGCTGTTCACTTGCCACATGAGGCCATGCTTGCTGGACCGGTGCAATATCGGTGGATGTACCCCATCGAAAGGTAACTGTTACCATCCGATGAAGTGTTATTCGTGTAGTAGTGTGATTTTCTTGCATAAGTAACCTTAATTCTAATGTCTCTTTGTTTGAAGGTTTCTCGGGACTTTAAAAGGTTATGTTACTAACCGAGCACGACCCGAAGGTTCGATCGCCGAGGCTTACATTGTGAAAGAGTGTTTGACTTTCTGCTCAATGTACCTAAAAGGGACTAATCGAGACGAACGAAATGATGATGGTGGCGTGCGTGGTCCCGGGATGGATATTTTCACTCAAAATGTTCGTCCCTTTGCACCGATCACAAGGGCACTAGACCCTTCTCAGAATGAACTCAACATGGTTCACTGGTTTGTATTGCATAATAGTCCCGAGTTAGAGCCATATCTCGAGTAAGTGCTTTGGTTTAAATACATGTGTGCATAGATTGTTCCCTTGTTGATTCTTCCTCTACTTTTACTTGCTTATGAATTGTTTTGGCTTAAGTAGGGAACACAGGAATACAATACAAATCTTTAGAGTTTCTTGAGAAATATGCCCATTCACTCGTTTTTATGAATATGAGGTTTTTCACATGGTTAGTTGTGTATTTATGACAAAGATGAGCACCATGTTTCAAGATTTGTTTTTCTGCAAAGAATTTTTCTTCTCTTGCTCATTTCAAGGAAAGAAAAGGAAAAAAGGTCCTCTCTTGTTGATGACAACAAAAGTCCGTCTTGATGTTTTTTGTAATCACAAGTATTTCTTCAATTATCCTAACATCTGTGGAATTGTTCTACTAAATGAGATAATAACTCCAGTTGTTTGACAAGCATTTCTTGAGTGAGACTTACATTTCTTGGACCCCAACATCCATGGAGCTAAATTTATTACATGAATATAAATTTTGAGCTAAGACGTTGGGAGGATTAGTAATTCTGTTGAAAGAAAACATCTCTATAAGATGTTTACGTACAATTTACTATCATGAGCATTTTCTTTTCATTGTGGTCATGCATATATGAACACTAAAATCTAACAAAATGGAAGCAGATTTCCTTCTTTCATTTTCAAATGTAATGTACTTGTTCCCTGCTTTTAATGCTTTAGAAGTGTCCTTCTAATGTAAAAATACACAAGACAAGAATCTATTCCATTCTGCTCAAAGATAGGCTACTTGACAATGTATTGCATTTTTATGTTTGTATTTTTAATGTAGGGTGATCGAAACAAAGAAGGTAGGGGTAATTGATAGCGAATTCATCATCCATCAAGGAATTCAATCTCTCGGAGGATCACACACAAATAAGGTCATTTGATTTGTAAGTTTAACTTTATGTTGTAGCTCGGTTTTGTATCTTTTTGTCAGTAGCATTGACAAAGGTGCGTGCTTCCATATGACTAACTTTCAAATCTTGACCTTTTTTTCAAAATCAATAAATTATTTTTTCATTGGACCTTCTTGAAAGTAATATGTACAGAGGGAGTTTTGGAATGGTTGAGAAAAACAAGCATTTCCTTTCTATGTATGAATCAGAAGATAAAGCAAATCTAAGTAACAGTCTTTCCAATGGACGAAAATGCCTTGAATTGAAGGTTGTCGCTTCCTTAAAGCTAGACCAGTTTCTCTTTCTCTTCTGTTAATTACTCCTCACCCCCTCTTCCTCTATTTTTCCCTTCACTGCACACACCTTTTTTTTTCTTTGAAATTGAATACCCTTTTTTTTTTTAGGAATGCTTTTTTTTTTCCTTCCCTTTTCAAGAGAAGACCTTAGCAAAACCTGAATCCGTGAAAGGAAGTACACCAAATTTTCATGAAGGGTTTGGTCAAATCCACAAAGGATTCAATGATAGGGACCTAGCTCCAAAGAGACTTGGCTGAATCCCCATGGGATTCAGCACACTAGTATTCTCAAAATAGAGAAAAAAACACACAATCTAGAAGAAACACTCATTAAAAAATGAAAAGATCTGTCTCTCCTAATGGATGGATTGCAAATATATAGGAAAAGGATGGGGTCAAGAAGGAAACTAAAACTTCTCTAATAAAAGAAATTAAATCCTTAAAATCTTGCATGACAATCCAAATTAATCTAGATCTCTTAATTAAAGACTTGTACATTAATTAAAATGTCTAGGTAAATGGATGGTCCTGTTGAGCCAGTGGATTGGACCTAAGAGGCGCATGCATCAAACCTGCTAGAGAGTTTTGTTTAGGAAGTGATCCACAGAAAGACAAGTACAGGAATAATACTTTTGTTAGACTAAGTGGGATCCACATTATTAGATTAACCCCTCATCCAAGGCCCTCAAATTTAATGGCTTTAGAAGGAATCAAATTTTTAGGATTTCAATCCAATGGTGAGTACCAGTTGATAAATACAGTCTTGGTTTCCTTTAATTGATTTTAGATTAGAGTAAAACAGGGAGCTGTACAGTGTAAATTGATACATATGGAACTGGTGTATGTGAACAATGAACATTAGTTTAATGATATTGACTTGTTTTATGTCTTAGTGAAAAATAGATGTTTGTCTATGATATCTGGATACTTCAAAATTGGGAACGTATCCATATCATGTTGTCTCCCATACTTAAGATTTACATGTTAAATTTATGCCTAATAGCATCCATTGGAGTATCTTGTCTTTTGATAGGTAATATTAATAGAGATTTTGATTGAATTCTGAATTTTGGTAGGTACTACATTTTTTATATCTCTTACTTCCTCCAAGTATATCTGATATCTCTTACTTCCTGTTTTGGGAGCATGTAAAATTCTCCAAGTTTCCAGGGTTTTAATTCCTGTTTTGGGAAGCTACTTTCCCTTACCACCTATTCCTATCTCCGCCTGAGCTTTCCTTGTTTCCTTCTTTTGTTTTGGCCTGATCCTAGGCTGTGGGATATCAGGGCCGTGGGAAATTCACTCCTTTCTGTTGCTCCCTGTTTTGTATCATTGGTTTCTTTGGCTGCCCAATCTGTGGACTTATTGCTGGCCTGGCTTGTGGGTATTTGCCCTTTTTTTTTTATTTCAGTTCCAGTTGTTATAGCCTCCTGCTCGGTTCAGCTCAGTTCAGCTGCTGGGATCTTCTCAGCTGCCTTGCCATCTTCTCTTCAGTCCAGCGCTGGAATTGGTGGCTTCTCTTTCCTTCTGCTCTATTCAGCTAGGGGCCTTCTCTTTCCTAAGCTTCTTCTGTTCAGTCCTGCTATGATAGTGGTGGCTTCTTCTTTGTTCTGATGTTCCTTCTGCTCTGTTCTGCTGCTCTGTTCAGCTAGGGGGCTTCTTCTGTCCAGCGATTATTGCGCTGCAGCTGGTCTTAGTTGCTTAAGTATTACCTCTTGGAGTAGAGTTTTTCTTCTCTTTTCTTTTTTGATTTTCCTGTATGAAGATGTACACAATGTAGTGTTCTTTATGTACACACTGTAGTGTTGTTTATGGTGGTATTGTAAGGACATACAAGTGCTGGTTCAAACACCCAGCTGTCCCAAGCATTTATTATATTAATAATAAGGCCGAGTCATGACTTTTCAGACTTGTATATAGATATAGATATTAAATCACAATTTGGAGTCTGGTTCATTACGATGAAAACAGAGTTGCCACTCATCCCTTCTATATTTTCCCTATTACCTTTCCTGTCTCTTCTCTTTCATTTCATCTGAATCACTTCTATTTTTTTTTTTTTTCTGTTTGGGCTTCGGTGACTCCACTCATAGGGTGACTCAACTCTGGCCAATTTTCAGAACACGGAGCTGACAGACAACAGGTATGACTCCTACCACACAATGAAGACTGAAATAAGAGAAAATGTGGAAAAACATATGCTTTATTGTTTGTTGTTACTCTCTTCCTTTATGATCAATGATTGACTATAGGATAGTGACAAAATTAGAGTATTCTAGTCTTTTTTAAGTTACTATTTGGTTTGAAGGGTCAAGATTAAAGCATAGCTATGCTGATTGAGATTGTGTTCCAGATTATCTTTTTACACAAAAACTATCATAATAAATTAGTTGACAAAAACACATATTATCTTTAGATTTGTTTATTCTTGCTTGAGAAAAATCCCAAAGATTCCCAAGTGTGGATGTGTGAATCCACTTGGGCATGTGACTCAACTTTAAATTTAGGTGTGTTTCCACGTCCTTTTGACTTGTTATTTCTATGCTATTGTCTATTTTGGTTGTCTTGTGAATTCTGTGTAAACAAGGATAGCAAAAACCCAAGATCTCTAACAACTTGCAGTCCAGGCTGCATCAAACGACTTCTAGCAGTGTAATTAAAAAAGGCAGATCAATCACTGTTTGATCTTCTTGCTGATTCAAACCAACAGTTTAAACCAATCAACTTCCAGATTTTCTTTGAAAAGCTATTCAACCTCTGCAAAATAGTGTTTGCATGGTTACCTCTAGATGAGCTCAAAATGATAAAGCCATGACCCTAACTAATCTCCTAGAAGAATCTGCACATGAAATAAAGGGACCTGGTATCAGTTGACATCAAGGTGAAATGGGGGTACTCATGGAAGTGATGTTGCAGAGGCCGAAGAATATACTGCCATTGTACCAACTGTAAGCATGCATAGTAATGACAATTGTTGGAATCTTCATGGGAAGCACTGCGCCACTGCGCTGGGTCACAGAGCGGATGTTGCATCTTCAGATGGAGATCATTCACAATCAGAAGTTTTAACTTCCTTGCAGTCAAGTGTACCCTCTTCTAATGCACAGTGCATCTACCTAAGGTGAAACTGTTCAAATTTCAGAAGTTGATTATGAGGCACTACTCCAAAAACTATCATATTATAAGCCATTTTCTTCTACTGCATTAGCCAATAAAAGGTATAACAAGTGCCCCTTCATGTCACCTCTTCATTTGGTTGTTGGGTCATTGACTCAGCTGATCATATGTAAGCTACTATTTATTGCCAGTGTCTATGACCTCACTCTTGGGGAGGTGAAATTAGGAGATGGAGTCTTGGCCACCGCATCATTTCTTCATCTCTTTCCTTGTCTTTAAAGTTGCTTGTTCCTTATGTTACTACAGAACAAGCTTAAACTTAGTGTAACCTCATTGTGCTTCAAGGATTTACAGATGGTGAAGCATTTTTCTTTTTTCTTTTCTTTTTTTTTTTTTTTTTCCTTATCTGGGAGCTACTCAATAGCTTTTCTACAAGGAAGATGATTGGAGGTGGACATGAAGATGTCACGCCCCCAGAAGTGAAATCGGGGTTATGTGTGAGATTAGGGCCAATTAAATTTTTTCAACAATAATTTATGGGTTAGCAACTTATCATAATTTTTGTTCTTGTTCTTGATAAGGATTAGACTCATGGGTCTTGTTGTACACAAGTAATGTTAGAAACAGAGATCTGAGGCCAACAGATTTTTTCTTTTGGAGGCATATATATCATGTGATAGATCTTCAATGATATCAATCATAAATGCTGGCCCAGATCCAAGTTTATTGCTCTAAACCTTGGGTCCTTCTCTTATATTCCTCCAAAGAATTTTAATTTCATTCTGTGATGTAATTTTTCTACGGACTTGATTTAATGGAATCTCTCTGTTCTAGGGAAGAATTGTACTGTTTTCATAATTGATGTCAGTTGCTTTGTTTATATATAGTTTCACTAAAAGTTGTGCATATGACATTCTTAATCATATGTCAATCTTGCTAATTTTTTTTATGCAGATTGAATCAAAATTGAAAAACAAATTTGTTAAAAGAGTCCATGCAGTTAGGATGCAGCCAACATGAAGGCCAAGTATGCAGAGTAACACATTGCTATATGAAAAAATGACAAAATGAAGTTTTTTAAAACAATGGTGCAGGTGTTGGAATGGTGCAACAAGGAAATGATCATATATGAACATGTAAATTTTCATTGGCATTTGAATGTTGGTATAGAGTAGAATGTTACCAATTGTGTTAATTTTGTAATGGTAATGGTAATTAAAGTTCTTTCAATGTTGAAAGGATGTTTGAATATTAATATGAAGTGGAATGAATTTTCTTGTTTTATTTTTTGATGATTTTGGAATGGAAATGGACGTTGGGTGTAGTAGATTTGGTGTTGGACAATGGAATTAGCAATTTCAATTTATTTATGTGACACAGGAAAAGAAAATTAAAAATTAAATAAATAAGTAAATTATATTTAAAAAGACAATTATTCCCGGCGAGATAAAACGCCGGCAAAAAAAATTTTAAAATGGAATTTTTGTAAATTGTAAATCTTTTCCCGACGCAAAATTAACGCCGGCAAAAGTTTCTTGAAATTTATATTTTAAAAAATAAACTTCTTTTCCCGGCGAAAAAAAAACGCCAGCAAAAGTTTTTCTATCTATTTATTATTGAAAAATAAAGACCTTTTTCTGGTGCAAAAAAACGCCGGCAAACGTTTTTTCTATCTAATTATTATTGAAAAATAAAGATCTTTTCTCGGCGCAAAAAAACGCCGGCAAAAGTTTTTTCTAAATTTATTATTGAAAAAATAAAGACCTTTTCCCGGCGCAAAAAAACGCCGGCAAAAGTTTTTTCTAAATTTATTATTGAAAAAATAAACATCTTTGCCCGGCGAATAAAAAATCTTTACCGGCGAAATAAAACGCCGGCAATGTATACTTTTTCCCGGCGCAAGGAAAAGCGCCGGTAATAGTCTTTCCCGGCATTTTCTGGGCCTTTACCGGCGCTTATTTAGCGCCGGCAAAAATGAAAATTGTTGTAGTGTGTATATATATGGAAAATCCTCTTCTCAGATCGAGCTGATGGAGGAATTCCGTCTGCTCGCACGTGTGGGGCCCTATATATTTATGGGAAATCCTCTCCTCAACTAGAGCTGATGTAGGAATCATGTCTACTTGCACGTGTGGGGCCCACTGGTGGGTCATTCGGCTAGGATCCCCCTGAATTTCATATGGGCCATTGGTTTGAATAGATCTAAATGAATTGAACCATTGGATTAATTGCACACCCTATTCAAATATGGATTGAACTTGTGGGTTTTGGATGATATGGTTAGGATGATCTGATTGGGATGTTTTTTTGTCCATAGGAGGGGCATGGATGATATGGTTAGGATGATCTGACTGGGATGTTTTTTTGTCCATAGGAGGGGCATACACAGATCCCCCCCCCCCCCGCCCCAATCCCATCCGCATGTGGTCTCCATAAACTTGATCGGACGGATTCTCCCAACAGCACGCCACACGCATAGCATCGAGACTATATATTTATATCGCTCAATTTTTACCTTTATGATGGTATGAACATAAATTTCTATGATATTCAATTTATTTTTGGACATGTCATGCAACACAGATTTTATTTCTACTTTATGTTTTGTCATGTTGTGTTTTTGTAGGACAACTAAAACGCTATCAATCAGCTACATGGCCTGTTTGCTGAACTTATAAATTCATCTGAGGACTGGAAGAATCAGGTAAATAATAGAAGGTTTTTTTTTTTTGTTTTGTTTTGTTTTGAATGGTAATAAAAAAAGTTTTGACAGAGTGAAAAAGTGCTTTTTAAACCAAAATCCAATAACCTAAGTTAAGACTTAAGCCTCCATCCAAAAAGAATTAGTTGATTCCTCACAACCAAAATGGCCCATGAAAGATATTAGTCCTGGAGAAAATCTTTCAAATAGACTCATAGTTACATAATTCATTTAGAATCTCAGGTCACACAAATATATTTATGTAAAAGAAGGACTTTACCATTAAAGAGATAACCTCTGAGATGAGTTTCTAATAATACAAACAACTACTTACTCTAAAAACTTAAATTGATAGAGAACAGCATAACAGTACATATCAAATGGCACAACACCCCATATACCCATGGGCTCTTCATAGGACCATACACACAACACCCTCTCTGGGAGAATACATGGCAGCAAGACACAACACAACCCACGGGGCTTGAACACTCAACCTCCCACTTTGATATCAAGTTGTTTGTCTGAGTGCTGTAGTTGGTGTTTAGATAAGAAGATTTAAATTTAATGAAGAAAAAGAAGAAGAAGAAAAGAAATGGGGAGGAGAAAAGATAAGAAGAAGAAAGAATAGAGGAAGAAGAGATACATGAGTTGTTCTACACCATTTAAATTATTGAAAAGCTTTCTAAATATTACATATGGTACCCTCCATATTAATGAAATTACACGCTGACCCTGAGAATGATATAAAATAACATATAAACCCTTACATTTTTATACGACACCAAAAGTAAAATTCTTATTATTGAAGAGATTACAATTATCTTGTGGCATTTATTTTTCCCTAATGACACCAAAACATAGAAAGCTTCTCAAAACAAAAATTGAGATGTACATCTATTACTTTAAAGTAAGTATGCCTCCAGTTTCTGTTGAATATAAGAGGCACAATCACAATCCAAAATCCCAAAATGTATGAGACAGCCACAATCATGTACAAGAACAATGGCTTGTCAATTAATCGATATTCTTCTTCTTCCTCATTGTGGTATTGGGTTTGATTATCCGACGAACAATTTCTTTCTAGTGGTTTTCCACAAAGATATCGATTGCCTATAAAGCTTGTCTCATTGAATGTCCAGAATTGTCGATCATAGGGGATCTTGCCTGATAGATTATTGAAGGCCACACTAAATGTATTAAGGGAAGTTATTTGAAGAAACTCACGAGGGATTGTGCCAGTCAAGTTATTATGGGAAAGATCTAAAGTTTCCAAGTTTTTCAGCTTTTGGAAGAAAGCTGGAAGAGGGCCTGTTAGAAGGTTGTTGGATAAATTCAATGAGCGAACCTCTCCGAGATCCCCCATTTCAAATGGAATGTTGCCTGTTATACTGTTGGATGACATGTCAATTCCAATCATCAAAGCAAGTGGAGCACCCTCGAACATATATGTTATGTATTTCGTAATGAATACTACTCTGATCTTGATACCAGCATTCTTAAAAGGGGATATCACCACTCCTAAAGTTGTACCGTTAGAGCTGAGGGATAGGTTTTTCCAAGAAGTGATTTTGTTCAAACAAGAAGGTATATATCCTGAAAGGGAGCTATTTGAGATATCTAAGAATTGAAGCTTTTGCATTTGACACAACTGCTTTGGGATGTGACCTCTGAAAGAGTTTCTCCCTAACAGTAGTACTTTCATCTCAGGAAAGATGGGTAACCAACTAGATAAATTACCCGATAAGTGATTATTTCTGATATCAAGATACTCTAAATCAAGACTGTTGGATAAACACGTTGGGATTGCTCCTGTGAAGTGATTGCTATCAAGTTGTAACAACTTCAACTCAGTCAGATTACAATCTCTTGAGAGCATCTCTCTTCGTAGGCTATTGTTTGAGAGCATCAAGTATTTCAAATCTCCCTTCACTGTTAGTTTTTGAGGTATTTCACCAGTCAAGTAATTGTTGGACAGATCTAATAATTCTAAACTCAACATTTCACCAAAGGAAGGGGGAATGTTGCCTTGCAAAGAGTTTTTGGACATGTTGATGAGAGTCAAATAAGGAAAAAGTTCGCCAAAGTTATCTGGAAGTGACCCATGAACATTATTGTCAGATATGTCAAGGACCTCAAGCGATGAGAAAAAGCTCGCAGAATGTTGAAGAAACTGACCACTGAACATGTTATTTTTCAATCCTAGCAAGCTGCTAACATTGTAAAACATCCAAGTGGGAATGCTACCTTTAAGTGAATTATGGGACAAATCTAGCTCTACTAAGTAGAGCTGAGTGGAGATGAAGCTAGGAATCATGTTGCCGTGATGTTTGTTGAGGTTGCATTTGGCTAAATGAAGAGAAGATAATTGGAACGACGGGACCCAAGTCAAAGGCTCAGTTTCTACTTCCAGTTGTTTATTACCAGAAAGAATGAGGGTACTGAGACTGGATAGTTTGGAAAACATGGAAAAGGAGACCACACCATCAAAAAGGTTGGATCCAACATCAATTTCTTGAACCAAAGATAAGTTGCTTAAAAATGAAGGAATTTCTCCAGTGAATTGATTTCTTGCAAGGCCTAGAACTCTGAGGGAAGGCATGTTACCCAGGCAAGCAGGAAGAACACCCTCAAGTAAGTTATGGTGGATATTTAATATCTCTAAGAACTCCATGCCACAGAATGCTGCACAAGATGCAGAATAATTAGCATCACACACTGGTAAAATATTAAAATAATTTCTAATGATAACATCTAAGTACATTCAGTTTCTTTGCCAAACTAGAGAATAAGGGTTTTTAGATGTTAATCATAGTGATCCAAGATTATTTGTTAAACCACAATACCTCTACTATATGTTGAGTATCGTCAAAACAAATCTCAGTGCCAGTCTAGATGTTGGTTGGGACTAGGATGAGTTGGTGTCATCCAAGCCCGTCCAACCCATCAGTGCCGGACTCAACTGGCCTTAAAAATATCTTTGAATATTAAAGGTATGAAACATTTGAAAATTGGTAAAAATGTGCAAAATAAGCTATTTAAGCGGCATCTCTTCTCGATATCTAGATTTTTAGTCTTGTTAATTGCTCACTCGCACTCATGACCTTTTGTAGATACTAGAAAGGTGATCTAACACTTAAAAGAGTATAAGATTACCAATACATCATAAGGAATTTTGAAAATGGAAAATAAAAAAGGAAGAAAAAAAAAACATGAATTGCATGTTTCATTAATGGACCTGAGGTATTTAAACATGAATCTAACATGTGGTACATGATTGTTCATGATTTAGAACACTCATTTGATTGCAAAGGTGCTAGGCTTCATAACAGAGCTTGACATTTATTTCTAACTCAAGAGTTGGTGAATCTAAACCCCTAGAAGCCTTTAGAATGAGGTTTATATGCTGATTCAGGATATGGATGAGTTAGTCCAATCCATACCAACCCATGTTGTCTATGTCAAACCATACCAACCCAGTTCTAAAAGATCTCTTTAGATTGTATGGACTCAATCCATCAGTTGATGTAATAAACTGATTAATTTCTTTATTTACTAATAAAATCTTGCTTTTCTTTCATGAGATTAATGATATTTTATTACTTAATGCACATAACCAGTACATATGGAATGATAGTTCATGAGATAAACCGAGTCTCATTAGTATATTAGATGTGATATATGTATATGGATGAGATCCACATACGGGAGAAATGTGTCACAAATCTTATACTTAAAAATATCTTCATAACCAGTGATGAGACTGGGCATCTCATCTGATAAGGTTGCAGTACTTTGATCACTATGTGATGGTGTGATTTGTCTCGATCATTAGAATGTAAGATTCTGGATCATAGTGCTGGTACATTGGATGTATTGAAGGACCATGAGAAACACCTTATGAAATACTGTCTCGATTTAAGGACTGCTCTCATAATTCCCTAGCAATAGGCTCTTAATCCCGAGACATTGATGAACTCAAGTTTCTATCTATTCATTTGTTTTGAGTCACCAATGAGTGATGCCAACTGTAGGTCAACACCTCGGTATCTTGGGTACGTGGTAGTAGGACTGTGGGAACATCTAATGGTCAATATGGAATCTATCTACTTTATCCACTTGTGCCAATTAATGGATTTATCATTAGTAAGTGCACACCCATCTCGATTACGAGTTAATTGGATGGTACTGATGATCACTGTAATTAATTGGGGCTTAAGGATAATAAGATGTGGATCTAAGATTGGATGAGACAGATTTATTCAAATTGATCCATGGATAATGATAGAGGGGCCTACTTATGGTAATTGGGAAGTTTAGGGTCTTCATTGTAATTTATTCCTAAGACTGGAGTGCAGTTGCATTTATATAGTGGTGTTATTTACAATTAACTGTGGGCCCGGATTACACATGAGATGTGGGGTCACGTGTCCCAGTTGGAGCCAGCTTTCTAAGGAATCCCTAATGATCCCTACGCTAGCCCAAGTATTAGAAATATTATATTCTTACTTAAACTCTAAAATGAAGGAATTAGAAAGTTATTATTTCTATTTGAAGTGGGACTTCTAATAGTGGTAATAGTAAGCTACTAATTTGTGTGGAAGTGCGACTTCTAATACAAATTAGCAAGAGAGATAAGAGAGGAAACTTGAGGGCTATTTAAAGGGGAATACACCCCTTGGACGTCCATGACATAATACCCACGCCCAATAGCCTCTAGTGCAAGTGTTGCACAACTCTTTTTCTCCTCTTCTCTCTTCTAGTTACCTTTTAGTTCCTTAGAGTTTCCAGTACGGTTTTCTCTTAAAGATCCCACACATCTTCTTGAGAAAAGAGATCTAATAGAGGGACATGGCGTGGAAGACAACAAGGTCTTGGAGATCTCTAATTGCTTAAAGAAGAGTTCTTGTTCTAGTTGGTTGTCTTCTCATCGATTAGAGCACTACCGGGCTCCAAAGGTATAATTTGCTTCTTTACTTGTTATAGATTATTTTGTTGCATGTAGTTGCTGATTTCTATCTTCTAGATCGGTTATATTGCTGAACATGATTGATGAGAAAGAGGGATTGCATCCGGGATGTGGTTTATGGCCTTCTGGATACTTGATCCCTAAGTCAAGTGGGTCAAAAGTTTTGAAAATCTATCCACGAGGCCCACCTACTTCCAACAAATTGTTCATGATTTAGAACACTCATTTGATTGCAAAGGTGCTAGGCTTCAAAACAGAGCTTGACATTTATTTCTAACTCAAGAGTTAGTGAATCTAAACCTCTAGAAGCCTTTAGAATGAGGTTTATATGTTGGTTCGGGATCTAGATGAGTTAGTCCAATCCATACCAGCCCATGTTGTCTATGTCAAACCAACATGATCATGCCAGTTCTAAAAGATCTCTTTAGAAAAAAAATTAAAAACATGTAAAAATGCGCAAAAAAACCTATGTAAGTAGCATCTCAACTCAATTATATATAGAGATTTTTTTTTTAATAACCCAATTATAGAGATAATTTAGAGTATAAAATTACCAATACAATCATAAGGAATTCCAAAGTAGAGAATACCAAAAAAGGGGAAAGAAATTCATGAAACCTTGTCACATTTAATGATCTAAGGTGTTTAGAGATGATTCTAACATGTAGTTCAGACACACAACACACACATATTTATCTAGATTTCCAGAAAAACTTGAATGATTGACGTCTAAGTCAAGAGATGGTAAATTTAGAAAGAAGTTTCTTGTATAAAATGACCTCAAAGGAGCTTTAGAAGAGAGAAGAGGAGGAAAGGAAGCAAAACAGATGAGTATGGGTTGTGAAATATGATAAAATAAATATTTAAAACAGGCTTCAAGTCCTGTACTAAATAAGTCAGATGTGGTACCAATCAATACTGGATGAGTCAGGATGAGTCGACCCTGACTCGGCCAAAATCAAATGAAAATGGGCCTTGTAGAGAACGTAGCTCGAGAGTTGTTCTGTTTTGGAACCAACCAACAATGAATCATCTCGAATGAGTTAATATGGCACCCAATGACATTTAAAAATATGGTTCCAACATTGTAAAAAGGAGGGTTGGTTGGAGCCAATTGGTGAGGCATCTCCCTCTTTGCAAAAGCAATTAGGGATTGATCTCTTGTTTTGTTAGAGGGGCTTGATTAGCTAGAGTGTGTAGCTGTATGAGTATGTATCAGAGAAAAAATAAAAAAAATAAAAGAGGGTTAGCACCCAACTCACAATGGGCTAGAAAGACTTTGTGAAACAAAATTTAACCACATTTTGAATCTATTTTTCTCGAAAAGTACCAATCAACCTACCCCACATTGTCAGGAGAAAAGGTTACAAGTAGCAAATGAAGATTTATGGTGCACTTGAAAACTACTGTTAGGATATTTCATGTGTTGGCTAATTCATGGGTTAGATAAAACTTTAGGTCCATTGAATTGTAATTTTTCTATATATTTTAGAATGGATTGTGGTTGTGTCACGGAAAAAGCTAAAGCGAAGAAAAGAAGAAGAATAAAAGAAATCCGGGTGAACTCACGAGGCCCAATCGATTGGATATGGATCGGATCGATCGGATGTAAGGAATGTCTCAATTAACAGTACTGACAGGAAAAATTCGGGAGACAGTGTGCTACCCGATCGATCGGACCTTCTCCCTGATCGATCGGATGGCTGAAACTTTCAGACGAGCTGCGCGGATTTTGTTTCCTTTTCCAACTAGTGTTTCAACTTTTAGTCATATTTGTGTTCTAATGCTAAGGCATGAATATTGGGCTATATAAAGGGTATTACTCTCAACCCTAAGTAAGACAAGAAGTTTACTCTCTCATAGTTTTGAATTGAGAAAACCCTAAAAGAGATTCCTTGTTCTCTATAGCCATAGTTGAGAGTATGTGATGAAGAGTTGCTCTAGAATGTTTGATATTTCTACTTTCTCGTAGAAGATTTGTTCATCTTGGTTCACAAGGTGTTACTTGATCAAGTATAAGGAGCGGTGCGCGGCGGAAAGTTGTGGCAAAAGGAGAAATTGTACAAGAACAACTACAATCCTTAGGTCGACGGAATGACAAGGAAAATGAGTTGTGAGTATATCATGTGATCGCTCAATAGTTTTTTTATTTCAGATCATACTTTTTCTCTGGATAGGGTTTCCAAGTAAAATATTGTGCCTTCCTTTTATGGTATGTGATTGGTCAGATCTATTTACTAGTTTGCATTGTTTTGCTTCCCATGTATTAGTTATTGAACTAGCATCCATTCTAGAGATAAGACCATCAACTACAAAACAATAAAATTGACAGAGTCAGAGAAATAGACATTTGAAGTGCTAAACCTACATGCATTACATGTATAAACCGGTGCTATTACCTTGAAGCATGAGGGATCCATTCATCTGGATCATATTGTTACTCAAATCTATCTCCACAAGATTCTTGAACTGGGAAAAAAGAGTAGCATTTGGAGACCATTTTCCAAAACTTGCGTTCCTCTGTTCCTTTAGGTCAATAGTTTCCACATAAGATGAAGATGTGTCACACGTAACTCTGCGCCACTCGCAACAGTTTTTTCCAACCCAGCTTGGGAGAGCAGACCCATTTGGATAATTGATCGACTCCTTGATTTGCAGCAGAGCTTTTCTTTCTACCTCCAAACACCCATGGCAACAGCAACAGCAACAGCTAACAACAATAAACAACACCACACTTGCATAGGCAAGTGGAGTCTCCATTCTCATGTTATTTGATATGTATACTACTGCTGCTAGCTACTTCAATCACTGGGTTTGTTTTATTTTCAGAGAAAAGAAGGAATTAGAGAGGAAGAGATAGTGTTAGGATATGGTTCTTGAGTCCCCTTTTTATGGTCTGAGATGATCCAAGTCCACACCTCAAGTCATTTGCCAACCACTGCTATTAATTGAGTTTGTTTGAAGCCCTGGTCATTATTCTTTTTTGCCCCTTCCCCTGCTAGCAATTACATTCCACTTCAATGAAATCCTTACAGGGTAGGGATGAAAATGAGCCATGGGTAAGATGAGTGATTGGGTTTTAATCTGGATGCTGAGACCTATGGGTATGGATCCTTATTGCATGGCAGTTACCAGCTTTTTATGCTTTTGAGTCCCTTGAAATCCATAATGTTGGGATAGGATTTTCTTTCAATGAATCCAGATTAGTCACTCAAATCAAGGGGGTTGGTTGTGGATTTTGGGGGAATATGAAATGCCAGGCTAATTAAATGATCCTAGTATTTAGTTTTAAGGCTCTACGTCATGCAAATTTTGGGATTGTGAAATTTGGTGGTGGCTAACTTTTAGAAAAGTGTAAAATTATATATGTTCCAATTCAAGGGAGTTTGGCGCATGTCAAGTGAGTGGATTAATCAAAGATGGACCACCTCCCACAATAAAAACTTAAAATGGGATTGAAAAATGGATCATGAAGAAACTTCCTTGCTACATATTGGGACAAATTTCAAGCTTAAGCTTGAACCAAAAAATCTCAGGGCTAAACCAAGCTGTTTGTTTATTAATCGGGTTGGAAATTAAAACCAAAATCCAAGCTACTAATTTAGAAGTTTCAACCCCATCCCTGAATTACCAGGTTGAGAATCTATTTAAATGTTTTTCACAGTATTTTATGTTTTTTTGTTTTAATTATATAGAACTTCAATTTATTTTTGTGATATTTTACCATGTTTCAAGGAAAGCCACACAAAATTCGAAATTATCCTTGACAATTTCTAGAGACAATAATTTCCCAGAACCATACTTGTGAGACAGCCTCCTTTAATGAATGTTTTTACTAGCCTTTAGGATGTGATGTCTATTTATAAACATATACTGTTCCATTGGAGAGTTCATTGCCAATCAGCTTAGTAGGAATCTTCTGCGTTGGATCAATCTCAGCAGCCCGACACCAGGCACCTAAAGTCATAGCTTCATTTGACAATCCAACGGTTGTTTGTGGAGCTTAGGCCATTCCAACCACTGCCCATTTAATGGCCAATAATATGGATAATCTTCTGACCTGGTCATTATCATGCCTTTCGGGATTGTGGGCCGCATGGGCCTGACCCAAGCCCAGAGCTCAATGGGCTGAATTTGGGCTATGTTTATTGGCGCGTGGTTGGACACAGGACTCCTTTTTTGGCCCATTAGTCAAATGGGGTCAGGATCTTGCGTTTATATGATTGAAGGCCTGGCTGGCCTGACCCAACATATATATTATAGATAGCACAACTAGGGTTGCAAACGAAATCATAGTGGACTCGGATTCGGACCCGTTTCTATATAACAGCTCCTGTTCCAGATTCGGTTTTGACTCGGAACCTGTTTTGTTGGTTCCATACTCGGTTTTGACTCGGAACCTGTTTTGTTGGTTCCATACTCGGTTCCGATAGGAAAACTTAGATCCGGTTTCGGAATCGGGTCCCCTTAGAGGATTGGAATCTAGTTCCAAAATCAATTCTAATTTCTCTTTATTCTTCATTTTTATCAGAATATGAGGTACAATTTGCAACATCAAAGGCTTATATGTCGGGTCTCGGGTCCACGGGTCAAAACCTAGATGAACCCAAAACCGGACCTATTTTCTAGACCCAATTTTTGCGAGTCGGAACTTCCAGATAATCGGAGAATACCCATTTGCAACCCTAAGCACAACGGCACATATACCAATCCAAAAGCTTAAGCAGATAGGTGAAAGGCCTATACAGATATATTAAAACATGTCAAGCATATTACTTAGGTGATATGGGATGTGGGACTTCCCAACACTTCGCCCAGGCCTAAAACTCAAGCAAGTGTTTTGAATTTGAACCCGATATTAGGCCTGATGACTAAATGGGCTTCCTCTAAGAAATTTTTGGCTCGCCCTCACTGGCCCCGCTAACATCCTAAATCATTCAACTTACCTCTTACTTCAAATTCTTCAGGCTGTAATATTGAGCAAAACTTTAGGGATCTCGTTCTTGACCATTAGAATTGGAGGGTTGCTTTTTCAATAGTCAACACATGGTAGAGAAGATTTCTATCCAGATTGAAACGAGAGAATAAGTTTCTTGAAAAATGTTTACAAGATTTGGACACTACTGCACAATAATTTTCCAAAACGCGCAATTCATGCCAATCACTTAATTTTGGGGTGAGACCCCATTTGCACAATCCAATCATCATGACAATCTGTTTAAGCACCTCAAAGTTAAAGGTTCTATTGGTATAGTATAAAACCATTTAATTTTGGAGCCCTTAAACGGATAATGGCCATCATCAGATCATGCTCGTGGAGCCCATCCTTGATCCATAATTAGATCTTTTGATCTCACCATACCCATAGATGATATGAATTGATATGGGCCTAACCAGCTGAGTTACAATGGAGACCCTGGACTCTTGTGCATCGTGAGGGTTTTGAACTCTAAAATCTCTATTTTCGTGAGAGAGGGATCCTATATTTCTACCCCTCACATAAGAAATTAAAATCCTCTATTGGAAGGAAAATTAGCTCATTTTTTTTTCCTTTTTCATGTAAAAAAAAAAAAAAAAACTATCGCATCAAATGACGAAAAAGTGAGTTGCATGGAAAATAAAAAAAAATAAAAAAATCAATGCACTCTACTACTTTTGTTTCTTAAAGAAGATCAGAACCATGTTTCAGTGATCAAGATCATTGATTTGATGAGTCCCATCATAGATATAAGATACACAGTTGCTGAAGTTTGTTTCGCAATTGTTCATCTGTAGGTTCAAGGATAGTTACTTTAATTGTTTTGATATGTCTCATTGATGGTATGGCCGTCATCACAATCAACTTCCACATGTATGGTGACCTATGATGGCACGAATACTTCAAAATGTGCAACGTATCGTGTCGTATCGTATCTAATACTTCACTTTTTATATATAAAATCCGTATCCTTACCGTATCTATGGCGTGTCTTTGACGATAGTAAACCACCCATATTGCTACTTGTGAGAAACATCTAAGTGTCTAATCAGAACTGTCCAAATGGGCTAGCTGGGCCTGGATTTTGAACTGATTATAATAACTGGGCCCGGGCAACTAAAACATTCAGCTTTTTCCAATGAAAATCCCAACCCATGATTACAATTAAGGATGTAAGAGGATTGGGCCCATTCAGAATCATGGTGTATCTGGATCCAGATAATTTTTTGAGGGACAAGTCTATCTCCGGATCCTGATCTGAAAATTTATCTACTATGGGCCCTGATCAGACCACATAAATAGGAACGCAAACATTCGGACCCGAGCCAGGACCCGATGTATAACATGAAAAAAGGCCTGAATGGCTGAATTCAAGTTAATAAACTTCTAATCTTAGACGTATGTATTAAGTATACATCGGTGTAGTGGGATCCGGATCTATGTGTTGATTTAGATCCAAAGCCAATATCTTGAAAGCCAAGAACAGCTTTCATACGCTTTCTGTTTTTTTTTTCCAAATCAGATGCATTGGCTCCTCATATATTCTGATATAAATTGACATAATTTAATCACCACCATGAAAATATTCCAATTTCTTTTCTTTGACATAACATAAGCCAATTGGGCTTGAACTTTGCAATCTCTCCATCTTCACTATATGATAAAACAATGAAAGGCACGTGCAATTCTTATATATGAAAGGGACTAATCCTAATTGAGAAATCAACATCAATTCAATTCCAATTGACATCAATTGATTTTGACGCTTACTAAACCCCACCCCCGCCCCAATCCCCCCATTTTGACGCTACGCCCACACACACACACAATAACCTAATTAAAATTAAGTTAATTGATATTAACGGTAAGTTAATAGAGGCAAAATGGATGGATGTTAGCTTCATAACTCTTCAAAACGGTTATCAAATTTTCGTCTCTTTCTCTCTCTATCTATCTATTTACCATCTTCTCAAATGCTTTTCCATCGTTATTACTACCAAACTGGCCCCCAACAGAAAAATATAATATTTTAAATTAACTATAAAAATTTCCTTCTCAATAAAAGAGATGTAATATCATATTTCTAATTTCATTTTAAATTTTAATTTTTTTACAATTTTTTATATATTCTGGATTATAATGGCACGGGGCTTGTTTTGCTAGTGTTCATCTGATAGTACTTCATAATATCTGCTTGCCAAATTCCCAACCAATATCATCTGGGTCAGATTGAGGGTGGGCAAATGGGTTTGATTGGCCCAACGCCAGATTACTTTAACCACCTACGCGTCAATATAAAAAGCGTTTGTAAACCAAGGCCCAGCCCACCTCATTTTTAGTCGGGCCTAGAAAGTGGCCTGAGACTCAACCTATAGAGAGCAGGCCCAGAGATTAGCATAAGACACGGCTTGATCCAGCCCATTGATAAAAGATGCTTGATCCGGAATGGGTTGCACCCCCTCAATGAACAGGCATCAACTCATAGAACAGCTGCTTGGATGATCAATCTGAATGCTGTTACACAAGTATGAACACATATACATGAGAGATCATGATATGCAACTTATCATTGGAAATTAGCAATTAAAGATTCAATCAAAGGACTGAATTGATCAAAGGTGAACCACCTCCCACTATGAAAACTTAAAATGGGGTTGAAAAATGGATCATGAAGAAACTTCCTTGCTACATATTGGGACAAATTTCAAGCTTAAGCTTGAACCAAAAAATCTCAGGGCTCACCTCAAAAATCTACCTCGGGTTGAGCTGACCGCTATAGGCAACATTTTAAGCACTCAACCCTAAACCAAGCTGTTTATTAATCGGGTTGGAAATAAAAACCAAAATCCAAGCTACGAATTTAAAAGTTTCAACCCCATCCCTGAATTACCAGGTTGAGAATCTATTTAAATGTTTTTAACAGTATGATGTTTTACCATGTTTCAAGGAAAGCCATACGAAATTTGAAATTATCCTCAACATTTTCTAGATACAATAATTTCCCAGAACCATACTTGTGAGACAGCCTCCTTTAATGAATGTGTTTACTTGTATTTAGGGCCTGTTTGGATGCACAAGAAAGTACAAAAAAATAATATTTTTTAACATATAATCTTTCATTTTTTAAAGAAGAAAATCTTGTGCGTTTGGTGACTCAAGAAAAATTTGAAGAAAATATTCTTTTCTTTCAAAAAGCTCAATATTCTCTCCTACAACTCCCCCCTGTAGAAAACTTTCTACAAGATAAAAATCTTTCAAAATGACGATTACAAAGTGGTAAAGTAAAGTAAAGACCTTGGTTCAACAAATCCATCATAATGTGTATGTTTACATATATGGAAAAGTAAAGTAAAAGTAAATCTCACAGGACAATAAAGGTGGAGTAAAGTAAAGGTGGGATAAAGTAATGGTGAAGTAAAGTAGGAATGAATGGTAAAGTAGTTTATTTTATTTTTTTTACTTAAACATTTTATCGTAGTTTTATATGGTAAATAAAAAGTGATTTGTTTACAGGTGTGATAAAATAAAATAAAGATCGATGTCATATCATGGTAAAAGATGAGGTAAAGTAAGGTCAGATGAAGTAGTGGTAAAACAAAGTGAGAGAGAGAGTTATAAAATAGTTGTTTTTTCATTTAGTTTACTTTACTATACTTTACCATGGTTCTATGCGATAAAAGAAAAGTAACTTCTGGTAAAAACATGAAAGTTAAACTTTACTTTACCACATTACTTTTTTTATCCTAACGTGGTAAATTACATATAAATTAAAATATTTAATAAAAAAAGTTCTTATAATGTAATTTATTTTAATCATAGCACATTCTAAATATCTCAATTTAAAACCTATAGTATTCTTAAAAAATTGTCAAACAGTAAAAAAAACTATACTAATATAATATTGCATTATTGCATTTTATACTATTTTATTCTTACAATATTTAAATATGTAAATATTTTATTCTGTAGACATCCAAACGGGCCCTTAGGATGTGATGTCTATTTATAAACATATACTTTTCCTTTGGACAGTTCATTGACAATGAAATTAGGCTGCGTTTGGCCAACCTCTGTACCAATCGCAGCCTTAGTAGGAATCTTCTGCATTGGATCAATCTCAGCAGCCGACAACAGGTACCTAAAGTCATAGCTTCATTGGACAATCCAACAGTTGTTCGTGGAACTTGGGCCATTCCAACCACTGCCCATTTAATGGCCATTAATATGGATAATCTTTTGACCTGGTCATTAACATGCCTTTCGGGATTGTGGGCCGCATGGGCCTGACCCAAGCCTGGGTCTCAATGGGCTGAATTTGGGCTATGTTTATTGGCGCGTGGTTGGACACAGGACTCCTTTTTGGGCCCATTAATCAAATGGGGTCAGGATCTTGCGTTTATATGATTGAAGGCCTGGCTGGCCTGACCCAACGTATATATTATAGATAACACAACTACGGTTGCAAACAGGATGGTACCGAATCAGAACCCGGATCCGGACCCGTTTCTAAATAACGATTCCGGTTCTAGATCCGGTTTTGACTCGGAACCTATTTTGTTGGTTTCAGATCCGATTTTGATGCATCAAGTTCCAAGGCTCATATGCCGAGTCCTAGGTCCACGGGTCAAAACCTATATAGACCCAGAACCGGACCCTTTTTCCAGATCTGGATTTTTGGGAAATCGGAGAATACTTAGGTGGAAGGCTCATACATACAGATATGTTAAGACATGTCAAGCCTAATACTTAGGCGATGTGGGATGTGGGACTTCTCAACACAATTCGCCCAGGCCTAAAACTCAAGCAAGTGTTTTGGATTTGAACCTGGTATTAGGCTTGAAGACTAAGGGCTTGTTTGACAAATCTTATCTTTACGAAACAGATCTGTATGATATAGATCTATTTCAAATGGAGCGGTTTGAAATTGATGTTTTACAAATAGACTGTTTGGTAAGACATAGATATTTTAAAAATAGACTGTTTGGTAAGACACATGTAAAAATAGATCTAATGGTCTGGGCATTTTGCAAATATATCAAGATCTGTGATCATCCAACGGTTGAAATTTTATCTCAAACACGTGTTCCACATTTTAATTACTATAGGCGGTTTGGATCTTCATTTTGGTTGGGATCTTGCATTTAGGGGCCATGATTTAAAAAAAAGTATATATAAATGTCTGTCGTTTTTTGTAAATATCTCAAAATCTATGATGATCCAATGGCTAAAATTTGGATCCTTAGTCATGAATGATCTTTTGAATATATCCAATGGTTTGGATCATGATTTATGGTGCCTGAATTTAAAAAAAAAAAAAAAAACCACACTGCTGTGTACAACTTCAAGACTCAATCACTAAGGCATGGAACATCAATGGTCAAAAATATTTTTGTAAATATCTCAAGATCCACTTTGAATTAGAGGCTCAATTTTTGGCCCATAGCCGTTTTTGGCCCTCCAAAGAGAACCAACGGATCGGATCTTGATTATGGGGCCCACAATGTCCAGAATATTAGATCGAATGGCTCACGATTTTTTGCAAATATCTCGAGATCCGAGATAGATCAACGGTTCAAATTTTGACACATGGCCGTGTTTGACCTTCTTCATATATCTAGCGGTCCGGATCATGACTTTGGGTCTCATAAATTAAAAAAAAAAAAAAAAAACGGACTGCCCCATGAGACCGTCCAACTCACTGTAGCCATTACAGTCTATCCGCTTCAGACGAAATGCACTGATTCAATTCTGCTGCTTTTGCTGGCTTCTTTAAATGGAGGCAAATAATTTAAACTCCATTTCAAATGGACTTTGCACCTTGAGTTACCAAACACTCTTAAAACAGTTACAAACAGTTTTAAGACAAGTAGAGGCAATAATAAGAGATGCCAAACGCCACCTAAATGAGCTTGTTCTAAGAAATTTTTGGCTTGCTCTGCTAACATCCTAAATCATTCAACTTCCCTCTAACTTCAAATTCTTCATGCTGTAATATTGAGCAAAACTTTTGGGATGTCGTTCTTGACCATTAGAATTGGAGGGTTGCTTTTACAATAGTCGACACATGGTAGAGAAGATTTCTATCCAGATTGAAAGGAGAGAATACAATAAGTTTCTTGAAAAATGTTTACAAGATTTGGACACTACTGCACGATAATTTTCCAAAACGCGCAATTCCTGACAATCACTTAATATTGAGGTGAGACCCCATGTGCACAATCCAATCATCATGACCATCTATTTAAAGACCTCAAAGTTAAAGGTTCTATTTGTGTAGTATAAAACCATTTTAATTTTGGATCCCTTAAACGGATAATGACCATCATCAGATCATGCTCATGGGGCCCATCCTTGATCCATAATTAGATCTTTTGATCTCACCATACCCCATAGATGATATGAATTAATATGGGCCTAACCAGCTGAGTTACAATGGAGACCCTGGACTCTTGTGCATCGTGAGGGTTTTGTACTTTAAAATCTCTATTTTTGTGAGAGAGGTATCCTATATTTCTACCCCTCATATAGGAAATTAAAACTCTCTTTTGGAGGAAAATTAACTCATTTTTTTTTCATGTAAAAATGATTATCGCATCAAATGACGAAAAGTGAGTTGCATGGTAAATAAATAAAAGAGAATTCAATGCACTCTGCTAGTTTTATTTCTTAAGAAGATCTTTTGAGGGACAGAAGCATGTTTTTTCTTTTATCATTATATGATAAAACACTGAAAGGCAAATGCAATGTTCATCTGATAGTACTTCATAATACTTGCTTGCCAAATTCCCAACCAACATCATCTGGGTCAGGTTGAGGGTGGTCAAATGGGTTTGATTGGCCCAACGCCATATTGCTTTAACCACCTACGCGTCAATATAAAAAACGTTTGTAAGCCAAGGCCCAGTCCACCCCATTTTTAGTCGGGCCTAAAAAGTGGCCTGAGACTCAACTTATAGAGAGTAGGCCCAGAGAATAGCATAAGTCACGGCTTGATCCAGCCCATTGATAAGAGATGCTTGATCCGGAATGGGTTGAACCCACTCAATGAACAGCATCAACTCATATAACAGCTGGTTGGATGATCAATCTGAATGCTGTAACACAAGTATGAACACACATACAGAGAGAGATCATGATATGCAACTTATAATTGGAAATTAGCAATTAAAGATTCAATCACATCAACAAGTTTGCTTATGGAGCTCTTGATGATAATAACATCAAAGACTAATTCTTTGCAATTAAAAGGGAATTCAGGGTACGTGGAGTATTTAGTGGGTTTTAATGATAGCCCGCGTTGATGCCTACTCTCTACCAGTCATCGGGAGGAGGTAACTTATACCAAAGATAGAAAATCAAATGGACCCAACTGGGTGTTGGTTAGTTGGTTTAAGGCATGGGTTTGCTCTTCATGTCGTACTAAGACTACATAATGTTCTTGTGAATTATGGCAAATGCCAGGCGTGTTTGGATGTACGGTAAAGTGAAATGAGGTGAGGTGAGGTGAGGTAAAGCCTGCATTATCCGAATAAGAAAAAACAAGGGGTCATATCAAAAGAATACAATTTTAAAATTCCCTAATTCTTTTTCAAAAAGAAGTAAAAAAAACAACCTCCCTTATAACAAAAAAATTCTCTTTTTACACAAAAATCCAAAATGATTTCCTATCAAGCCACTAAAAACAAATGACCATCATAACTCCTTATAATTTGTTCTCGCTTGATTTAATACTTCACTTCACTTTACTTCAATTCAACATATATCCAGGCAAAGTTTAGCTTCTTTTTTTTTTTTTTTTTTTTTGGGGGGGGGTGGGGGGTTGGGGTGGGGTGGGGGTGGGGGTGGTGGTGGTGGTGGGTGGTGTGAAGCCACCATAGGCAAATGGATGACATTTATATCTATAATAGTCTGTTTTATTTCCATATGATGTGTTAGAATTGACAATGGTAAAGATGAAGAATATTGAATCCGCAAACTGATCTCTTTGCTTGGTTATACATAGCACTCTTGAGTCTTGACTAGAAAATTTTGAATGGACTCTCATAGGCTCATCTGAGTAAAACAGTTAGAAACCAGAAAAACATTTCCAGAATGATGCCAAACAGGCCCTGCCTGTTTCCGATTTACACACTGACCTGATGCATAACAATTAACAAACCAACATATTCAAATGGTTCCCATTGTGGCCTCACAAACCTAGACAGTTTGATCTTAATACATCCCTTCTAGAGAAAAAAAATTTTATGAACACTGGAAAATATGAATGAACATACCAGTTGAAGTCCTCACCTTTGCTGCTGACAGCACTGATTATATTGACGGCGTGGCTCTGGTGTTCTTAACCTGAAAAATCCAGCAAAGTACGCAGCTACCAATGTCGATATGAATCCAATTGGATATCCAACTACTGCCATTTCCCATGAAAGCAATGCCTCCTTGTCATCATTCTCACTCAAATCTGGAGAAACCTCTGGCGGTGAAGTCCCTGGACATGGGACCTGAATCAGTGCCCCACACAATCCACTGTTGTTTGCAAACCTATTCGGATCATTCATCACATTCATTTGCCCGCCCTCTGGAATCTGACCCACCAGCTCATTGTTGCTCACATCCAATGTAGAAAGTTGTTGGAGCCTTGCAAAAGATTTTGGCAATTGGCCTGATAGCCTGTTACGTGACAAGTCCATACTCTCTAGGTTCTTCAAATCCCCAATGCTTGATGGAATCTCACCAGAGATTTCATTGTAAGAGATATTCAATATCTTCAGTCCTTCAAGATTGCCTAATGAAGATGGAATTTGATCCGACAAGCGGTTTCTCGATAAATCTAACACAGAGTAGAGATAAATCATAGAACTTGGTAGAATTTGCATGGATCCTTTCCAAATCACAAGCATACCATTATTCACATACACTATTACTTCACTGAGACTTGATGCAACACCCTCTATAGCAGAGTAGAGAGCAAGACCTTTGGGGGTTTGAATCATTCCAGTGAGATTTCCAAATGTTGGAGGGATCTTCCCAATAAGTTGGTTGCCAGAGAGATCAAGGATTCGAAGTCCAGTAAGGTTTGACAGAGCATCAGGGATCAATCCATTGAGGCTATTGTTCCTTAAGTTTAGAGCACGAAGAGTCGATAGTTTGGTGATAAAATCTGGAAATTCACCTGTGATTCGATTGCTATGGACATCGAGGTGTTCGAGGGATTTCATTTCAGTCAGATTCTCAGGCAAACTACCAGAGAAATTATTTTGGCCTAGTGCAAGCACAATTATCTTTCGCCCGAAGCTCATTGGAACATCGCCATAGAATTCATTGGAAGAAAGATCCAGATAAGAAAGACTAGCATTGACGTTGAATCTAGGAAACCTATCCCCTGAAAACATGTTCATAGACAAGTCTAACATGAGAAGTCCTTGGATTCTTGAGAGGGACTCTGGCAGTGATCCCATAAATCTGTTCCTCTGCAACAAAAGAATGATTAGATTAGTCGCATTGCCTAAATTCTCCGGCAGTTCATTGGAGAAGTTGTTCCTTGAAAGATCAAGGATCGATAGCTTTTGAGATTCAAAGAGACCAGGCGGCAGAGAACCCGTGAGGTTGTTATCAGAGAGAAGTAGAATTCTGATCTCCATCTCACCAAGCCAGTCAGGGATTGTCCCATCTAGACTGTTATAGCTTAAGTCCAAGAAATTGAGTTCCTTTTGGCTTGAAAGCCAGTCAGGGAACTTCCCAGCAATGCGACAAGATCTCAAAGATAGTCCAGACAATGAGGTCTTGGGAGAAATCTTTACACTGTTGTTCCAAACAAGTTTGTTCCCACCAAGATACAGCCTTTTCAGTGCCTCCATTTCAAACAGCCATGGTGGAATCTCGCCGTAGAGCGAGTTTACATCTAACTGAAGCATTTCCAACTGACCCAATTGCTTTATTGAATCTGGGATTTCACCTGTTAAATTGTTCTGGCTGAGCGAGAGAACTGAAATGTTTCGCAAGTCTCCAATCTCAACCGGGATTGCTGACGATAGAGTGTTGTTTTTGAAATCCAAGACATGCAACTCCCTCAGATGAGAAATTGATGTTGGAATCCTTCCAGAAAACCGGTTGTGACGGAGCGATAATACCTTCAATTGGGTGAGATTCCCAATCTCCATAGGGATCTCTCCAACAAAATTATTCTCATCCAACTTCAGAACTTTCAAGTTTGTGAGCAGACCCACATCAGCACTTAAATTACCACTGATCAAATTAGTACTCAGATCAAGGTGTTCCAGATATCTAAGCCGAAATAATTGAGAAGGAATGGCACCTGTGAAGCTATTAGAGCTCATGTTGAGATGAACCAATCCAGTGAAGTTCAAAAACTCATCTGCAGGGATTTCACCTTGTATGGCATTCAAGGACAAGTCCAATTCAATCAAGCTTTGAATTCGAAAGAGCGGCGCCAAGGCACCAGAGTCTAGTCCTGGTGAGGGAATGAGTGCAGAGAGGTTGAGATGAATCACTGGTTGCGACGACGAGTAGATATCGCAAGTAACGCGTTCCCATCGACAGCAATCAGAAGTGGAATTCCATGATAATAGTGTGCTTGTGGGCATGTCTGTGGATGATTCTGTCTTGGGTTTTTGGGTGAGATTGGATTTGAATTGGAGGAGGGCTTGCTTGTGATCTTCAGGACAAGATAAACATGGGCTGTAGGTGAGACAAGAGAGGGAAAATATGAGGTAACACAATCCAACTAGTCTTGATTTGGCCATGGATTCTGCTCTACTCGGTCTTTCTTGTTTATTTAAAGAACCCAATGACACGATGCATGTATATTTTATATATCAACGTGGTAGCCAGATAGTTGTGGGTAGCTATTTGGAGAGGTAGTCTTCAAAATACAACTAGTTCAATTTTGTCTCCGGTTGGCATATTTTGACCTTCTTTGGCCTGAATTTAATCTTTGTCAAATGCCAATCCGTTTGTGTCACCTAACTTTGCAGTGATGTTAATGGGAAAGGGATTGGAATCATCAAACCCCTTCTCACATTGGGGGCCACCGCTTGATCGATATCAGCTTGATCTGAAGAATTGATCTGATAAGACCCATATATTGGTGTAATAAAATTGGATCATCGAGCGGGTCCCTGAATATGGGCGATGAAGTTGAACGGTCCAGATGCATGCGGCAAGCTTGAATGGTCTGATCAAAATGATTTGTCATGTGGTTAGCCCCAATCTGGATGAGCTGAATCATGATTCTATGACATGGGTGTGAAAGCTGGTTATCTCACATATGTGGATCATATTAGACAAGTTTTAGTCCAGGAAAGATGCTGGAGAAGAACTTTGGTGAAGTAGAAAATTCAGGGGATGAGGTAAGCTCATTTTGGTGGCTTGTCTTCCCAACATGACATGGTAACTGCTAAGGAAGACTTTGGGGCACTTCAATATATTTTATTGAATTCTACCAGATATACTGGGTGATGTCCTGCTCTTTTTTTATTTGAAACATGTGCTATAGGCCTGGTCAACTCAATACAGGTGACTTGTGGACAAAGCCCTGCGGAGCCCTACAGGGATACGTGTCAAAGGGCAGGATTAGAGGATTAGAGGAAAGGTCTATACATGGATAAAGGTAACAAAATAAGCTTAATGGGCCATCATCATATGGGTGTAAATATGAAGACCCAAAGATCAAGGGTGGAAAAACAATGAAGAATTTTAGACTGAGAATCCAATGGTCAATACAGTTCGGATGATGGTTAAACAGGGTTACTGTGCAATTAAGGGATGTGGGAAAAAGTTATTACAGGTGTGTCCCACAGGCTTTCTCAGGCACATATGATCAACCAAACATAGTGAGCCATACCAATTTCCAAGATCTTGGGCTGTCAATGTGTTGGGAAGCTTTGGCCTGTATTTTTTTCAACTGCTTGTGGTGAATGCGTACTATATGCTCTTTTAAACTCAAGGTTAGGATAAAATTTCGTAAGCTCATACTTGTAGGGTCCGCCCTTAGTCTATTCAAATGGACCAAGCACACAACCCCCCTAAATTGCATATCCACCAACTTTCGATCAGATCCAAATTTATTGGACCGTTGGATTGACTATATATCAATCCGAATGGACTATTGACCATTAAACTTTTGGGCCCATATGGAGATGATAGAAATCATGGTTGGAGCCAATTTTTTGCATGGATGAGGATCTCAGGAAGTCCTTGAAATCCCCCCCCCCCCCCCCCCTCCCTCCCCCTCCCCATTTGGGTCCCCAAGCGGGCCCCACCGCGCACTTGAACTTATCTTATCATAAGCTTGAGATATATATATATATAGAGAGAGAGAGCAAGGCTCTCCTAAGCTCAAGCTTAGGAGAAAGTTTCGTAAGCTCATGCTTGTGGGGCCCACCTTTGATCCATCTAAATGGACCAAACACATGACTTCCCTAGATTGAACATGTCCACCAACTTTTGGTCAGATCCGAATTTACTCGACCATTGGATCAACTATGTATCAATCCAAATGGACCGTTGACCGTTAAACTTTTGGGCCCATATGGAGATGATAGAAATCGCATTTGGGGTTGATTTTTTGTAAATAGGAAAATCCCAGGGAGTCCTTGAAATCCCCCCCACCCCCATCCCCAGGTGGGCTCCACCACACACTTGAGCTTACCTTATCCTAAGCTTGAGCTTAGGAGAGCTGGCCTCATATATATATATATATATATATTATCCTAAGCTTGAGCTTTTTTGTGGGGCACAATTGTGAGCCCCATTTGGGGATGGGACCAAGGGAGATGGAAAGATCTATGTGAGACCACCCCAAGTATCGAGTTTGACCACAAACCCATGCCCCTAACCCCTTCATCCGTGGCCCACAAGTTTAAGGGATTCATTTTCAAAAAGTATTCAACCATCAATCCAATAGTTCAGTACATTCGGATGTGTGTCAATCCTTGGGATTAGTGACTATCAGGGGGTTCCTTATTGGTTGCTAGGTTTGGATGGGTTGCTAGTTGGGACCGCAAAAAAGTTCTCATGTAATAAGTGAGAACTAATTCTCACTTAAATATTTCCATATATTTTTTTTTTCTTATCAATGGGCTGAGTCCCTTGGGAGCCTTAATTGATAATAGGTCCCGTCTGCCCATGCTGAGTTTCTGCTTGTCTTTAGGACCCTTGAGTGGAGTCTTGTCTAGATTTAGGTGGATCAAAAGGACAATGGAATTGAGTTGGCCCAAAATTGGCGAAATTTTTCTTACCATGCTCAAAAAAACTTTTCAGATAAAATAGAAGGCCTAGGGTTTGGGATGATTTTAACAGCCCGTTTATTGGCATGGAATTGAATTTCCAAGGACTTGTTCATTTTTGTTTGCATGAAATTAAATACATAGGAATTCATGGTTAAATGGGCTCAAACAAAGGACTACTAAAGAGGTGATCAGAGGTAGAGGATATAAGGTGGAGGTTTAGATCATGCGACCTTGACATTTCTTGGATTTTAGTAACAAGGTTGATAGTTGGGTATTCATGTTCCATCTACAATTTTCCATAAAATGAGAGGTTATTTGACACTCATTTTTTATGTTCGCCTTATTTTTTTTTATTTTAGTCACTTTTAGAAACACAATTCTAATCTTAGGAGGTTTAGATCATGCGACCTTCACATTTCTTGGATTTGAGTAACTAGCGTGATGGTTGGGTATTCATGTTCCATATACAATTTTCCATAAAATGAGAGGTTATTTGACACTCATTTTTTATGTTCACCTTATTTTTTATAATTTTAGTCACTTTTAGAAACACAATTCTAAATCTTAGGAACTCAACTACAAGCCCTAAGAATTGTAAGATATATCTTTAATAAAAGTATAGCAAAAATCGAAGAAACAAATGTGAAGACGCACAATGGCCATCAATTAATCTCCTCTTCCGGTGGGAAATGACTACCTAGTCATCGATCGCCCTATTAAATCAAACCCTACGAAATATAGGTCACATCTATGTCTTTGCTTTTTGTCCTGCACCTCTTGCGTCTTTAATATAAAAACATATTTTTCCATGAATTCCTAGAAATTCAATGCCAAGAAAACAAACGGGCTCTAAACATTATATCAGTCATTAATCACACAGAAAAATGGTTATGTAAATGGGAGTTGGAAGTCCAAATGGCAGGGGCCAACTATATAAATTAAAAAGGACCCGCTCAATCAAAGAAAGTAAGAGTCCAGCATAGATCTCAAATTTATATCTTTCTTTCTTTAATTCTTTCAAAGAAAGCAAGTTCATTAAGCTAAAAGCCTTTAAAAGTGATTTGGTTATTAGCTTTTTAAAAGGTGTTTTTAAGAAGTGGCAGTTAAAATTTTCTTTTTGGAGAAGCAGACCTCGGCCGCTGCTTCTTTTTTAAAAATAAATTTGTACTTTTTGGAAAAAAGAGAAAAAGTATATATGGTAGAAAGTGAAAAACAAAAAAAGAGGAAGGGCACAGGGTTTTTCCTCTATTTTCTTCTCCTTCTCCCTCTTTCATTTGGTATCCCTATGGATGTAGCTGGGGGAGAATGTGCATGAGCAGCATTCCATTCAAATGAAGCTTCTTTAGTTTTATACACCATTGTGAAGGAGTGAATGGGGATCTAATGAAAAAGATAAGTATTCATCATCTTCCAAATGTGCCAATGTCATGACATTAAAGCCTCCAGCCGTTTGTTATGGTTTAAGGCTTTACTCCAGAACCAAAAAAAAAAAAAATTGGTAATTACGGGTTCGGAGTATATGGCATGTGGAAGAAGATTCCATGTTGAGATCGAAGTGTGGCAGTGCATGAAGAAGTGAACTATAGTTTCATATTCTGTCCTACATAAAGCACAAGTTGGAAAATTTCAAAGAGTTTACTGATATCCATAAGAACACTTGAATTGTAAGCTCCAATTTCATTAGAAGAGTAGGAATTAGATTTTACAGGTTGGAGCTTTTTCACAATTGGTCAAAATATATGAAGTTAAAGATATATAATCAACTTCAAACCGGGGTCGGTTAGTTCAATAAACAAGCAGAACAATTTGGATTTAGCATATGAGGCCCCATAAATGTGAATAATAATAATAATAACGGTATTTAATGGGGTGGATAGGAATTCAATCACCGTGTAAGACTTTACTAGCACCTTTTGATAGAGGGGTATGAGCACCTCTTTAGGTGTGAAAATTTTATATGTAAAGGGCCTTATTTACATACCATTTTCACACCTCATTTACGCATAAATAAGCGCGAATAAATGTGATGATGTGTGACCGAGGTATCTACAGTTCTATTTGAAGGCTCCTGACCCTACCTCATGGTAAGAAGCGACAATTATCATTGGGAGGTTTATGAATTATGTCTTATTGCGTTTGCAAGTCTCCAAGAGTCCCGGCCCCTTGGTTGGGATATCAAAAATATTGCCAGCACATACCTCCACCATCCCATATTTGGCTCACCCAATGGGATTTGTACTTTTGTAGAATCCTCCCAACAATGTTTTCATTCCATGCGTACCAGATTAAAAGGCTCATTCCAACTAGAATCTCCATTCTGATGTTATCATATGATCTGACACTCTCCTTGGGCCTGCCATATGACTTAAGTGGCAACATTTGTGAACTCACTTGCAACGTTGGGAATCCAATGTTCCCTGGATATCAACTTGTTATCCTCTTCCAATTGTCCATTTTTTTCATTTTCTAAAATGAGGTCACAACTATATTCTCACCATTACTTTCAGAGATTTTGAATCTATCAGTTTCAACTGGTAATCCTCGAAGTCGGTCCTCCTAAGATATTTTTGGGCCAAAATTCTAGCTTAAGAAGCTTTCGCGTTTCATAGAAATCTCCATGCATTGAATCTCAACTTTGCATCTTTTACTTCTCACCACTTTAATTTTCTTTCATTGTATTCCACTTCACTAAAAGTAGGAAATGCCTCCATCAAAGAGACTAAGGCCTTGTTTGGCAAATCTTATCTATATGATATAGATCTGTGTAGACTAGAGGTTTTACTTTTAGATGGTTTGAGAAGACCAATTCACAATTTCAAATAGACATTTTAAAATCTTATAGTCCAAAGTCTTTCTTAAATTTCTAGAGCTATGCAAGGAATTAGGCGCTGGAAGTTGATACCATAAATGTTATTGAGCTAGTGAAGAGGGTCAATGATCCCAATCTTGATCTTGGCGCCCACAAGTTCCAAAAAATCAAATATAAGTGTCCACTTTTAATCACAAATAACTTGAGATCCACAAATGATCAACGGTTGAAATTTGATACATTGGCCGTGTTTTGGGTTCCAAAAAGACTATATGGTTCAGATTGATATTAAGAGAGACACAACTGAAGATAATTAGAAAAAACCAAACTAGGTTTTCTAACGTGAAAACCCAATTAGTTTATGCTTACATTCATCAACGGTCCAAAGTCTTTCTCCAATTTCTCAAGATCCGCATAGAATTAGGAACTGAAATTTGGTAGTATAGCCATTATTAAGCTTGTGAAGAGAACCAATGGTTCAGATTTTGATCTTGGGGCCCCAAAATTTCAGCAAATTGGATCTAAGGTTCTACATTTTTCTATACATATCTTGGGATTGGTGAATGATCAATGGCTCAAATTTAGGCCCATAGCCGTTCTTGGGCTTTTGAAGACACCCAACGATTTGGATTTTGATTTTGTTCCCCAAAATTTAAAAACAAAAGGAAAAGGCGGGGAGGCATAGTTTAGCGCTATAGCATATATGTCTGTCCGCTTTATTCATATTTGTCTGTCCCAAAAAACTGTGTTTCAGGTAGGGCTGCACATGGGCGGTTTGAATCGGTTTAATACTAAAACCAACACCAAACTGAACCTGTCGGTTTTTTAATTAACAGATCTGATCCAACCGATGGAGAGGGCTTAATCCGAACCGAACCAAACGGATCGGTCGGTTAAACCGTTGTTTTTTATTTTATTTTTTTGAAAATCAAACATAAAAAATTTCAAAATGATGATACCCCGTCCTTTGCATTTATTCCAATGTTTAGTGCAAGCATAAAAATCCAATATTCCAGACTGGACTAAACGCATATAAAATATAATTCTACTCCAAAAGGAGAGTTTGGACTAAAAACAAGCACGAAAAAAAAAACAGCTTGCAGTGAAACATTCATTCCACATGATACCATTTGGAATTATAATAGAATAATAGCTCATGTCAAGAAAAGTCACATACAAACGGAATCTGTATTAAAACCCACTGTATCTTTCAGAAATGAAGGTTTCTTAACACATTGGTTAGGTGTGACCAATACCAACCATCAAAAGGTTAGGCTCTACTGGCATTTATAGTATTTTCAAAAGTGCAGCCTTTTTATAAAAACTTCATTGAAATGAGGTAGGAACTATGATGGAAGGAAAGCACCATGTGCAATATTCCCTCCATCTGCAATGAAGTATCAAAAAGCATTTGAGAGATTAGATGAAATACACTGAGGCAGTGTTGACAGTTGAGTTCATATGAGAATGGCGTTATAGAATGTAACTTTGAAAGTAGTAAAAAACGAAACCTTAAGGCTAAAATAGTAACAAAGCAATACTTAAGTTACTGCATACGGTCGGTTTGGTTTAAGCGGTTAACCGTGGGCTCAAACCGATAACCGACCAATGTAAGCGGTTTTTATGATTTTCAAACCGTTAACCGAACCGATCTACTATAAACCGATCCGGTTCGGTCGGTTCGGTTCAGTTTTGCGGTGATACCGGATTTTTTGTGCATACCTAGTTTAGGGCCCTTTCCGTATAGACATATATTGTCTACTATCTGCTTCATATAGACGTTTTGATTGCACCATCCAAACAATCTTATTTCTCAACACCTCTATTTCAAATCTCTTTAAGACAAATAGAGGCAAGATAAAGACTTGCCAAACACCCTCTTAAAGTATTATAATTGGTGTTGTGGCTGGTGCTTCTCTATTGCACCTTCCAACTCATCTTTTTTTAAGTTTTGATGTATTCTTTTCTTCCTTCTTTTAATGGAATCTTTGTTACCATTTTCAAAAAAAAAAAAAAGACTAAAAGTAAAGAATTAATGTTAAAAGAAGGAATTGATCATCAACCTATTAGCCTGCAAAATTACATATTGAAAAAGTGATGACCACATAAAGACATCCACTTTGATCCTTAAAAAAGAGAAAGGTTAAAATAAAAAGATGAAAATTATCTCCAATCCAATGGCCTAGCAAATTACATAATAGAAAAGTGAGTCTCATTAATATATCCACCTTCAATGTTTCACTCCTCATTTCATTAATACGACTAGAACTAGGCAAAGGCCCATTAACTCTAATAAGCCTTGACACGTCCATAGAAAATATATCCCATAATATTCATTGCTCACATTGAAAATTCAGGTGTTGTCAAAATGATCCATGCATGAGATTGATAGGTACCAACCACAACATTCCTCCATTTTTATTACTCAAAGACAAACCCACCCACTTCCCTGGGTATGGGCATGTGTGTGAAACTAAAGTGCCAACACCGATTAGCCATGAGTGCATTGGTAACCCCCTCTTTTCAAATTGTTTTAAGGACTCCCTTTCTTGATCTGACCATTTCTTCTGCCTTGTTTAACCAGTTTTCATGGGCACCACCAACAAATTTTTCAAATAGTGTCACGATCGGGGCCTGAATTACGATAACCCCGAGCCGTGAGCACATACTTACTCCCGTAAACTCCGAATTAAACAAAGTTAAAACGAAATCCACAAGAGATAACATTCTCAATAAACCTGTTAAATACACAATTTTTTCGGAAATATTTATATTTGACAATATCAATTTACGATTTACATGTATACAAAAAAATAAAGTCATTATACATATATCATTTCCATCATTTGCTTGTCAATCGATGCAAATCCAAAACACCATGCAATAACAATTAATTACATTTCAAAATGATTATACAAAATAACTTTTCAAAATGTTATAGTTCTTTCTCACACTCGGATACCGATATCAAATGGTATCCTGACCATTCCATTCGTTTAGTCCTCCTCGAGGAACCGGAGCAGTCTCCTATGCTGCCGCCGGGGGCGCTGCTGGACCAGCAAGGGCAATCGGGCTTGTAATGTCATCAATAACACTAGTGAATACGACAGTTCAACAATGTATAAACAGATCTTATAATAGCACATGTTAATACATATACTGAATTCATTAAATTTATTTAGTAACAATTACCATTCTAGACAAGTCTAGTTAATTCCTACAATGACAATAGGTAAACTTAAGAGTTAAACAATAGACATGTACAAGATGGTCACTACCATAGCTTTCATTTTATTCATTTCATTTCATTTCATTCTATCGCAATTCATTTCATTTCATTTTCCATCTTCCCTCAAAGGAAGGATTCATCTTCCAAATTGAAAGCATCAATCAATACCTACAGATATGATCGAAATTGTGGGACTTACTAGTGTCCGGGCCAGGGACAACTAGCATCACCACGGAGCTCTGAAACGCCCCAAATTCATCTACTGCAGTAGGAATAGTCATTTGTTTCATTTATTAATTCATTGAACTCATTTAAAGTTCTAATACCATAGCTAGGTAGTGCCAGACTCAAGAGTTAATGCTTTCCAATAAGCAATTCATTTCTAGATTCAATTCAATTCAATAATTCTCTTCATAACAAGAGAAGGGAATAGCGGTAATACCAATCTCACTAGATTGGGACCTAATGATGTGGAATACGAAATAATGAGAGAACTTACTAATCATTTATAGTTCTACTTAATCATGTCTCAAATCTATACAACCATTTGGGTGTAACCATTTGTTTCCAAATGCACGTGTTATTCCCGATGGGCATCACGTTTATATATTTAATGTGTGCATTGCATAGTCCCTGTAATTATCACCCATGGAAGTTTAGACTTAAAACTAATGTAGGGAGCACTTATGTTCACAAGAAGTGTAAGAACCCGTTCGTAAGAATACCTAGTGGGACCCAATTTGACCAAGCCAACCATAGTTTATTCTATTTAATAGGTGATTAGTATGAGACGTTAGTAATTTTCCATTAATTAAGCATAGTTTATATGATTGAGACCCTTGTGAGATTAATAGTTCTTTTCTTAGAATTAATTAACCAATTATAGGCCTTAGTTGTAATCCTAATTATAGATGGATTTTCCTTAAAGAGTTGTGCAATTTATCTTAGAATGACCCAACTACTTATGGCCTAACTCATTAGCTCATTTATCATATGAGAGTACTCTAGTCTTTCCTACCACACATTTTCCCTACTTTTTGGAAATTCCAATACCATAAATGACCTTGGCTCCTTTATTCTCTACCAAGTAAACATGGGCACTTTTGTCATAATAAATAGCCCACCTTTATTGCCCTTAGGCTCCTTTATTCACAACCACTCATTTGAGGATACTTTAGTCATTATATGTGAATACCTAAACTACCATAGTCCTTATCCTTTATTTCTATTAGCAACCAATGACTCTTTGGTCATTCCATTTTAACCTTCCCCAAATACCCTCATCCTTATCCTAAACTCACACTAGCAAGGGAGGGCACCTTAGACATTTTCCATTCCATCTATTCCTACATAAAGAAACCTACTACAAGTTTCTCAAACATTTCCTACATTCTCTTCCTCTCATTGCACTACAATTTCCTCCCATCTGTCTCTCTTTCTAAGTTAGAGATTAGGGTCTCTCTCTCTAAATCCTAGCCCTCCAATTACTAGAAGCTAGAGCCTCATCTACATCTAGCCATTTACAAGCCAATGAGCTCATCTCATCTCCTAGATCTCTCTTTCCTCTCCAAGTAAATGTAATCTCCTTCTCCCTTTTTCCATTTCCTTGTAAAATAGTCTTTTCTCTTATATTTCTCTTTCTTATGTATTTCTCTCTTTGGGAATGGGTGTAGAGATTGTGAATTCAGCTATTAGGGTGATCTTAGAGCTATTGGAGTGGAGCCCAAGCTATTTCAAAAGCTTTCTTCTTAATTAGGCAAGTAGACATGCTTAGATTCTCTAATTTAAGTGATTAATATGCTTAGATTGTTAAAAACTATCTTTTATGGTTATTTAGCATGATTTCTGTATTTAGATGGTTGATTGGATGGTAATATGTATGGATTGTGGTTCTAAGCTATTTTCTTATGTGTTGTTGGCCATTGATGGATAGGAATCCCTCATTTGGAAGATCAATGGCCCATTTGTAATGAGGTAATGATGTGGGAGGTGTGTCTGATGTATGGAAGTGATTGGTGAAGATCTGGGATTCATTTGATGGGGTTTTGATTAAAAAGGAATGAGGACAAAATCATATAAATATGGATTTCGTATGTACCCGATCGACCTGGTCACCCAAGATGTCGATTGGGCACACAGAGGACTCTTCCCCCAACTGAGAGCAGAATAATCTCAAGGTAACGGATACAGTGTACCCAGTCGACCGGCCACACTGCAATACCCCTCACCTGCCAGATGTTTGTGGAAATTCTCGCAATTCACCCGGTCGACCGAGGTACCCTCCAAGTCGACCAGGAACACTGTAAAATGTGATCTCTATCTCCCAGTTAGTTGTCCACTTCCACAGTGTAGCAAGTCGACCCGTGTACCCATGATGTCGACCCGGTACACTGTAAATAGTAATTTTCCAGATTTAGTTTCTTTTTATGATCTGATCATGGTGGGCCCCGTTAACCTTCCATTTGGGCTGTTTGGGACATGTGATGCACGATTCAAGGGTCAGGCTTAACCTTGACCCGTGTAGCCACCTAAGTAGTGTCTTGGGTTGTAAAACGGAACATGATTCAATGGTTATGAAGGTCTTATGATGCTAAATACCTACAAGAGCACCAAGGATACTTAATAAGCATCTGGGACTCCATAATCATAGTCTTAGGTAAAGTGGAACTCTGGACCCGAAGAGAGGGGCAGCGATTACCGATATATTTGTGATATGTGGTACTTATATTGTGAAACGGACGCTAAGTCTGGCCGGTAGGTCCAAACCTTGGATATAGGCTTTGAGAGGTATTATAAATCAGGGCATTGCACTTAGGCTTTGATCCATGATCACGGTCCGTATTGGATGAAATGTCGGGACATGGCACTTAAAGTCCTGACCTATAATATTGGGAACTTAACGGTAGATACTGATAGACGGACTGTATGATAAGATAATACTAATTAAGCGTATAGAGAAGTGGAGTTTATAAGGATATGCATTATTAGCTATTGGGAATCACAAGGATGGAATAACTATACCCGAACTCCGTGCCCCGTACCCTTGACTACTATTATCTCATATTACGGATAACAATGTTATCTAGTTCGGAGTACCCCCCCCCACCCCCCCCCCACCACCTAGTGATCTGTAGGATTTATGGATGTACGATTGGTCTGTCGAGAGTTATGATGCCGACATGGACATTGATATTGAGTATTGAGTGATTGAGATGTGGTTGAGTACAGTAGGTACCGATGGTGATCGGGTACTGAGACCACCGGCATTCGGACCGAGTACATGTGGATGGATGTTAAGGTAGATCTAGCATGTAAGACCAATGACTAGTACTTGGCAGTGGCTATGGATGAGTGTTGAGGTAGATCTAGCACGTAAGATCAATGGCTGGGACTTAGCAGTGGCTATGGACATTGATAAGACTCTTGTACTCTCATATTCGATGTGATGGTAGCGATGGGTGGCTATGACCCCCATGGCTAATGTCCATCAACAATTGTTGGGACAACGACGATGAGTTAACTCTGACCCCCCACGATCCTTGTACTTCAACTGTGGACGTACCTTTATATGCTCTTGTGGATGTATATTGGATGTATGATTATTATGTATTGTGGATGTGTTATTTATTATCTTTAATTGTCGACATTGTTACGATTGGATCTTGATACGATGGTTACATATATGGTAAGGTTACTTCCTTAGGTTATTTATGCTACTAGTGACTCTGATGTGCTTCTATGATGTCTTGATGATGACGGCTCTTATCTACCTGATATGCTGCATCAAACATCTGTTCTATAAATATCTCGATTATTGTTCATGCACTACACTCTACACCGTTTTCTGTTACACTCTGATATTCTGTATTATTATCGAGATACTAATCATGCAGGTTAAGCTGGGATCAGGTATGGTCTCTTCCTTATCTATTAATATAATGTATTGCCATCTAAACATGCCTATTTGCCTAGCTCATCGAGCCTGACCCAATCATTGGTGTTTTCAGGTATCTTCTCTTCCGTTTTCTTTGATTTGTAGAATTGCTTGGCGGCTGATCCGTTGCTGCAGGGTTCAAAGAATGATGCAATTGGTGCATCGAAAGGCGTCTCCACTTAGATCTCTATTCTTTCCTTTTCTTGTAGCTGGCCGTGTCGGCCTAGGATTGAATAGTTAGTTTAATTACAGAAAGTACCTTGTTATCCTTTAAAGTAAAATAAAGTTATAGGGATTTGTCCATTTACTTGCTCATGAGATTCACACTTTATTATATTATTGCATTTTCCCCATCTCTTGGGTACTTTCTTGTAGCGTCCCGAGATTCTAGGAGCCTGGATCTTGGGGCGTTACAAGAAGTACTCCAAGTCCATGCAAAAATCCAAAATTTCACTTACAATTAATGTCTGAACATGTATCAGGTTCGCTCAAGCGAATCCAACTTCACTCGAACGGACGTCTCACGGAACATTGGTCGCTCGAGCGAACTCCATGTTCGCTCGAGCGAACTGTCCAGAATTTCAAAATTCTGAACATTCACTCTGTCACAGAACCTTGGTCGCTCGAGCGAACTGTCTAGAGTTCTAACTCCGAAAATCCGATACCCTCTCTCTTCCTCTATCCTCATTTCTCCATTACTCATCCACAACCTACAATAGCAATTGTATGGTCTCAATCCATCAGATGATGTAATAAATTGATTAATTTCTTTATTCATCAATAAAATCATGCTTTTCTTTCATGAGATGAATGGTGTTTTATTACTTAATGCACATGACCAATATATGACATAATGGTTCATTAAATGAACCGGGTCCCATTAGTATATTAGATGTGATGTATGTATATTGATGAGATCCACATACGGGAGACATGTGTCACAAATCTTATACTTAAAAATATCTTCACAGCCAATGATTAGACTGGACATCTCACCTGATAAGGTTGCAGCACTTTGATCACTATAAGATAGTGTGATTTGTCTCAATCATCATAATATAAGATTCTTGATCATAGTGCTGGTACATTAGATGTATTGAAAGACCATGAAAAGCACCTTATGAAATATTATCTCGATTTAAGGACTGCTCTCATAATTCCCTAGTAATAGGCTCTCAATCCTGAGACATTGATGAACTCAAGTTTCTATCTATTCATTTGCTTTGAGTCACTAATGAGTGAGGCCAACTGTAGGTCAACACCACGACGTCTTGGGTACGTGGTAGTAGGACAATGGGAACATCCAATGATCAAGATGGAATCTATCTATATTATCCCCTTGTGTCAATTAATGGATTTATCATTAGTAAGTGAGTACCCATCTCGATTAAAAGCTAATTGGATGGTACTGATGAACACTGTGATTAATTGGGGCTCTAGGATAAAAAGATGTGGATCTATGATTAGATGAGACAGATTATTCCAATTGATCAATGGATATTAATAGGGGGCCTACTTGTGGTAATTGGGAAGCTTAGGGTGTTCATTGTAATATATTCCTAAGACTGGAGTGCAATTGCATTTATATAGTGGTATTATTTGCAATTAACTGTGAACCCAGATTGCACATGAGATGTGGGGTCGTGAGTCTCAGTTGGAGCCAGCTTTCTAAGGAATCCCTAGTGGTCCCCACGCTAGCCCAAGATAATAAAAAGTTACTAATCTTACTTGAACTCTAAAAGGAAGGAATTAGAAAGTTACTATTTCTATTTGAAGTGAGACTTCTAATAGTGGTAATAATAAGCTACTAATTTGTATGGAAGTGTGACTTCTAATACAAATTAGTAAGAGAGTTAAAAGAGGAGTCGTGAGGGGTATAAATAAGGGAATAAACACCCTTGAACGTCCATACATTAAGAAGTACACTTCCAGCCCATTGTGTGCAAGAGTTGCACATCTTTTCTTCCTCTCTTCTCTCTTCTAGTTCTCTTCTAGGTTCCTTGGAGTTTCTAGTAGGGTTTTCTCTTGGAGATCCCACTCATCTTCTTGAGAAAAGAGCTCTGATTATAGGGTCATAGCATGGAAGATCAATAGGTCTTGGAAATTCTTGTTTGATACATGAAAGAGTTTCATCATCAAAGAAAAACGCAACTTCTCCATTAGAGTGCAACCGAGCTGCAAAGGTATAATCTATTTCCTTGCATGTTGTAGATTTTTATGAATGCTTGTTGACTACTGTCATATCTTCTAGATAGGTTTATTTACTGATCATGATGGCTGAGATTGAGGACATGGATCCTAAATTGGGTTTTATAACCTTCTGGATAGTTGATCCATGAGTCAAGTGGGTTAAAAAGTTTTACAAACTTATCCACGAGGCCCACCTACTTCCAACAATTGGAACCTCATGTCCCTCCTCACACATCATCCATTCACAAAACAACACTTCTAATCATTCATTAACCATTTCATACAATCCATAAATAATTCCAAACTCAATGGAAAATGCACAAAACTATGGAAGTTCCATGAACTTCTACAATGAATAACACTAATCACAAGTAAATGCTTATACTTTCCTCTCTTGAAGCTTAGTGGTAAAATCCATCTTTCCTTAGCTTGACTTGACACAAATCTTCCCCAAAAACTCAAATCCTAATCCATAAAACATGCAAATGATCTCCTATGAGCCATTTGTGCTAGAAATCACTACAAAACAACTAATAGAACTTTGAAATCCTAAGAGAATACCAACTACTTACTTATGGCTCCAAGCAAAAAGATCTTGACTTCTCTTTCACGCTCTATCACTTCAAAAATGGAGGAAATGACTTAAGGAAGAAGATGAAGATGAAACTACACTCCTCAAAACCACTTGAATCTCTCCTAATCTCACTCTTGATGAAGAAAAATGGAAGAGAAGGGAGAAGATGGACCTAGGGTTTGTTTGGAGTGGAATGAGTTTATTTCCCTCATCTCATTCTAATATAAGGCCCTCTTACACAAAAAACCCTTATTATTAAGTCTTATTACATTTTGAGTCAAATGAAGCCTCATTTGGTCCATTTGAGGTCAAATGGAATCACATCTATTATGAAAATTAACGTATTATTCGAGATACGCACGTTGGTATTAAGAATTTCCGTATTTGACGAAATACGTGGAAACCCGTATTTACGAAAAAATCCTTAGCCTACCTTGTTTGAGTCTAAACTCATTTTAACCAATTCAATTTCATTCCATTATGCTTAATGCATCATTTGAGACTAATTTGTCTCTCTTTGATCATTAATCTTCATTAATCAAATCACTCATGCTTAACTAGCATTAAACCTAATTACTCAGCCTTAATCATGATTAGTTTGGGTCGGGGTGTAACAAATAGTCTCCAACATACTATATCTTTCAAGAATTGAGATTATCGTGACCTTTTAACTATGTACACGAATAATACGTACCCACCCATATGCAAATGATACATGAATATATAGACTACTTTTAAAAGAAAAGCATAGACATTTTGGGTGTTTTGAAAAAACTAACAACTCTTCGCTTAAAAAGTTCAGATGTTGTGAAGTGACAATTTGGAGAACCTATCCATAAGGGGACCTTATGAAAAAAACCCAATCCAATCAAAATACATAACATCACTTATTTGGATAATTTTTAGATGTTATAAGAGCAAAAGAAATGCTCCTTTTTCAAAGGCCAAATTTTTAGAGTTCCTATATTATATATGTACATAAGCAAATCTTCCTAGTGTTCACCGTCTTACAATAAGGGAAGAATATTGGGGCCCACCTTATGATCTATACAAATTATTCGTACACAAGACCCCATAAATTACATTGGATTATATGGTTTGCATCCATCTAAATAGAAGCTAGACATTTTTTTATCATAGAACGTCGCATGTCTATAGAAAGCATCCACGCGCTGCCTCAGTTAATATTAGAGGGGTATGATATAAGTTTGAAACGAAAAGTATGTTCTATAGGCTCATTTTTTAAAAAGTACAACAAGATTTGAGTGTTTCAAAAAAGTATAAAAGTTGTATACTTTTTTGAAATATTCAATTCTTCATGAATGAAAATGAGCCAAGACTTTTATGCCTTAATGAAATTTTCCCAAAAGAAAATTTTCAATGTTGATTTTGGCCGATGTTACAAAGGGGCAATTTGGAGAACCTACTAAGGGGTCCACTTATAGAAAAATCTAATCCGATCAAATCAAATGGCCTATATTTTTTATTGGCCCATCAAGTTTTTCTTTAATAAGACTTGGCCAACCGTTACATTGAACACTATGGAAAACTTAAGTTTTACATAACGTTATACTTAAGTGAGATAACTCGACATGCCATAATAAAGAAGTCATTTAATTTGATCGGTTTGGATTTTTCACAAGTGTGCCTCATGGAAGACGGATGTCTACATGGCAACACCCATTTCTGACAAGGGTCCATCCTACAGACCGTTCTTAGACTGTCCATGCATAGAGCCATCCTGAGACCCTACCAATCTCAGAGAGGTGGGGGAACAGAAGAATTGGATGTGTCATGTTGCTCATTTGTAGGTAAATTTTAAGTCCATCTGATCATTCTAACCGTTTTATCCATGGCCCTCAAGTTAAGGCACTAATTTAGTATGATTTCAATCTTGGATCAGTCTCTCTCTCTCTCTCTCTCTCTCTCTCTCTCTCTCTCTCTCTCTCTCTCTCTCTCTCTCTCTCTCTCTCTCTTTCTCTCTCTCACACACACACACACACTTGAAGACTATAAAAATACACCCACACTCGAGCACCATCAGTGGGCACCACCTAATGGGGCCATGCCAATCATGGGGAGGAGGGGCATTGAAACATCTATGAGACCTAAGGGCCAACAAGTTTAATGGTTTTAGAATGAGTCTCTTTTTTTTTTAAGGAAATCAAGCCAGTGGTGAGTAACAATTGGATGAGTGCTAAATGGGACGATGCCAATTCATGGAGGAGCAATGCGTGCAAGGGTTTGGATTGATCACAGGGGTCCACATGCTAAAAAAGGAGGGTGTTCAAAAATGTGCACTGAGTTTAGGACAATGAACTCACCCAGGCCCACCTCTGCCCAAGTTGGCCCCCCTCGAACACACTATCCCAATGAATTGGCACGAGCCCAAATTTAACACCTATCCAACCATTAATCATTGTTGGATGATAATCCAAGAGGTATGATGATGTCTTCCCAAGACCATTAAACTTAAGTGCCGCCATTATTTTGCACACCCACAGGTCTTTTTCAACCTTGGACCTTTCCATCTGCTGCGATTGTCATGATCCCATGTGGGCTTATCACAGCATCAAATGCATCACACCAAATCAGCTACACACACATATATATAGGGGTTAGCTCTCCTAATCTTAAGCATATGATAAGATAAGCTCAAGTGTGTGTGTGTGTGTGGGGGGGGGGGGGGGGGGAGGGGGGCACCTGGAGACCCACATGGGGATGGAGATGGGGGGATTTCAAAGACGCCCTGAGATTCTTCTCTCTGCAAAAAAATCAGTCTCAACCGTGATTTCTATCATCTCCATATGGGCCCAAAAGTTTAATGGTCAACAGTTCTTTTGGATCAATACATAGTAGATCTAGCGGTTTAGTATATTCGGATCTAACCGAAAGCTGGTGAACATGTGCAATTTAGGGGGGCCATGTGTGGTCCATTTGAATGGATCAAAGGTGGGCCCCACAAGCATGAGCTTAGAGCGCCCCCCCCCCCCCCCCCCCCCCCGCTTTCCCTATATATATTTATATATGTGTGTGTTATGTGGGCAATTTATGGGTCCCATCAATCCCTTCATCGGTGGGGATGGAAAGATTTATGTGGGAACACCCCAAATATCAAGTTTGACCCCAATCTCATACCCCTGATTCCTTCATCAGTGGCCCACGAGTTTAATGGTTATATATATTTTTTAAAAATCCAACCCTCCATCCAACAGTCCTAGAAATGTCAATTGAGCTCGTTAACATGGACACCCGGCCTGGCTTGGCCTAGCCCAAGCCCGAAAATACAAGGCTTTTAAAAAAATTGAGCCCGGCAGGCTGTGTTTGGACGATGATTTTAAAGCCTATCCAAAATGGGACCGGGTATGAGGCAGAACAGGCCCAGCCCATCCAAGCCCGACTCGCCCACAAGCAAATATTCAAATTTTGTTTGGTGTAGTGCAAGCAATAAGTGAGAGAAAATCAATAGATCTGGAAAAAAAAAAAGGAAAACACAGGCACAATCCCTCCCTTTTGGACTTCATAAATGCTCGAAACAGTGGCTTTTAAGTGTTTCTAGAGAAAAATTACTCACCAAATATTGGGTTTTGCATACATCTACTAGAAACTTGGTCCACATAAATGATGTGGCATAAAGTATCTATTTGCAAAAACATACTAACTAAAATGTATGGATATGAATAAATAAATAGAAAAGAAAAAAGGATGGTTTAAAGTCCCACTCACACCCGGTGTCCGGTGGCAGTATATGAATAATTAGAGAACGTTTAGCTTATATTCAATATCGTGCTAAGCTCTGGTCCGGCCGAAGCCTGCACGGACGGAATTTGACATAAGCTCATTCAATTTCAGGTCAGGATTGAACAACCCTAGGCAAGCATGCCCAATATTCGGAATGGGATTGAACAGTCCAAGCCCAAGCCCGGCCCGGCCCATTGACAAGCCTAAACGATTTAATCCATTTGGATGTGTGCCAAACCTCAGAATTATCGTAGTGAGTTCTTGTTTGTGCACAATTTGGGTATGAATTGGTTAAGAGGTGGGCTTACATATATATATAGAGGTGCTCTTGTGAGAGACACTCTCACCTTACTATGAGAGATAAGGTGAGGGGTCTCACATCCGGATCCAATGTCAACAATTTAAATGTGAGGGCCCCCACCTTTATCTCTCATAGTAAGGTGAGAGTGTCTCTTACAAGATCACCTCCCATATAGATGCTCTTATGAGCGATATCTTTCACCTTATATGAGAGATAGGAGTGGGGGCCCTCATATTTAAGTTGTTGGCATTGGATATGGATGTGAAGGCCACCACCTTATCTCTCATAGTAAGGTGAGAGCATCTCATATATACATATGAAAATTCTAAAAAATGCCTCACTTTAAAAACGCCCCTCTCTTTTCTTGTCATGGGGCCCTTGTTGAGTCAATTTAGTCTTTTCACACACGCTACCCCACCATGAATAATCACAAGTCCAAATTTGATGCTCATCCAACTTTTCCTCACCTTGGAGTGAAATCAAAATAAAATGATGCCTTTAAACCATTAAACTTTAAGGTCATGGATCAAAAGGTTAGCATGATCATATGGACTCAAGATTTTGCATATAGATAGGCCTCATATGGATCTTCATATCCAATAGACTTCCATGATCATCATGCATCCCATTTCCAATAGACTCTCATGATCATCATGCATCCCAGTGGGCCCAACTAAGAGGGGCATTTTCACCTAAAAAATGCCCGGGCACTGTGTAGTGCTCCCCCATTTCCAATGGATTGGACCGTTGGATCAAGGGTCAAATTTTTTCCTTTAATATGAAGTCATTAAATTTGTGAGCCATGGATGAAGGGGTTAGAGGCATTGGATTGACCCCAAATTTGATATATGGTCCATCCAAGATGTCTCTTCTCAACCCCCACAAGTCCCATGATTAGTGGGTCCATAAGTGGGCTCCATTAAGTTTGTCCCTCACCATATAGTGAGGGAATGATGCACTTGAATATTTCTCATATATATATATATATTACAATTTAGCTTGCTTCACTGCATCTGTACCCTCATACATTGTCTGTAAGACTTCACATGCTTCTTTTGCAGTTCTGCAAGTGAAAATCCTACAGAACTCTTCAGCAGACACTCCGTTGTATATAATACTCACTACCTTGTTATTATAATTGGAGGCATGCTTCCCATCCTTAATCAATTGGGCTTTTGGTTTGGCAACAGTTTGTCCATTAGCCACAATTGTTGGTCTAGAGTAACCCTCCTTAACAATATCATAAACATCAACATCAACGGATTTAAGGAATTCAGTCATCATTTGCTTCCAATATGAATAATTAGAACCATCAAGCAAAGGGGGCTTAGAAGTTGATGTCCCTTCTCAATTGACCACCATTCTAGAAATCTCTTAGGATCAAACACAACAGGTTAGTGCAACCCGTTATGATACCGATTGAAGGTTTATGGTACAAGATCTCTAGATTGGTCCACTCAATAAATCAACCCAATAGTATGCAAAAAACAAGAATCTATGCAATGGAAATAAAATCACAAGCACACACCACAAGGACACCAGATTTAAGGTGGAAAACCCTAACCGGGTGAAAAACCACTTATCCAAACTAGATCAACAAGCAAACACTATGAATCTCGCAATTACAAGAAACTAAGATTTTCTTCCCAGATATCCCTTATCTAAAGACTAAAGTTACCTTGTGTCGCTTCACGCTTCAACGACTTCATATCGTTGATTACAACAGATTCAATCCAGCACTTGACTCTTCAAATCTTTTATGCAAGAAGATGATCTTCTACAAGGGATGCAGAAGAACCTGGCTCTCTAAAGTATTTAGCAGCACAACTCTTCAATAAATCTCTAGAGAATATTTATCTCATTTAGATCACTAATTCGGAACTTAAGAGATGATCTATATATTTTTGGGTTGGAGAAACACCCGATTTATAGCCTCAAATTCGTGCATAAGACTCCTAATAATAACCCACTTAGAATAGAGAGTCCATCTCAAACACATAAAATAGAGTCCAGAACCAAGTAGAACTTAGCGCCACGTTCAGCACCATTCTTTCTATAGCAAGAATCACCCTTGCATGTCTCTATCTCTAACACGGTTTTGGCCAGACAGCTGATGTGAATTTAAATTCAGTCTTTTAATACTACAAGTGCACAGTTGTCCTTTTGAGACAGTGGCAAGTACAAGTCGAATCCCACATAGAGCACTACTAAGTTAAAATTCAAAATCTATTTTTTTTTTATTATCAATGATAATGAAAAGAGAGATAAACAAAATAAAAACAATAATAAGATTGAGAAAAATGCTAGATCTAGAGTGTAGCAATAAAATATGAGAAAATGCAGGTCAGAGTATCATGAATCCATTAAGTAGTCCCATCATCATTCTATGTAATTGATAAAATAAATTTGTCCAAAAAAAATCTTCAAATCAGAAATAAATCAATGTTTCTGACCTGGATACTTTGTCTATCAAAGAGCACAGTTTTTCACAATTTATTTAAGGCAAAAATCTCCTTCACCTAATGTAATTATGAACTTAACTAAATATCACATATTAATCAAAGATAGATTATCAAAGAATTTCAATCTAAGAATAATTTATTAAGAAAACATACAAGATTAAAGCATTGTTCAAATAAAAAAAAATGAATAACATAAGTTGTCAATGACAGAAGGCAGATTTATTATTATAATCAATACACAAGAAACAAAAATATCACATAGATTAACGATTAGAAATACTTAACTTCATCTGACACTCTGATCCGGGGATCTACTCCTCCATTGCAAAATATTTGATTTTCATTGAGAACTTCATAGCAATTAAATTTTCTCTCACACTCTTCTAACCTAGTTCTGGAACAGGGCCCCAGAATACCCAAAAATAACTCTTAAGTTCTATTAATTAGGGAAAGAAGACAAAAATGAGACAAAATAATTGGGGACGTCCAAGGGAGGAGTGTGTCTCCTGTATGCTACCTTTTGGTTCATTTTGTATCTCCGGTAATCTTACAGAAACATTGAATCTGGACACCTTCTCTATAGATTTTATTTATCTTCATTGATAAGATATATCTCTTATCCTTTTTGAATTTGAATGAGGTGGAAGCTTCTGGAAATCTCTTGGTGGCTTAGCTAATATTCAAATGGGATCCCACAAGAGATGTGCAGTAATTGATTATCAACGGTGTGGATTTAATTGCAATCCCGTCTAAAAATGAACATGAAAATCTCCGGACCCATAATTTTGTCAATATAACTTTGATTTGCGTATTCTTGGGCTCCACGAATATGTAATTTAAATAAATTTTCCAATGGTAGGTAAATTTCATCGATCCGACGGTCGGATTGAAAGTTATGGTCATTTGAAGATGAGTTGTCCTGAGAAAAACAAGATTAACTTTTAAAATTTGATCTGCAATGGATTATATCTCTGCACAACTTTCATTTTCGAAATGACATCAGATGTGGATGATTCAAACTCTTCTTCTTTTGTTCCAATCAGAATTGTACTTTTTGAATTATCCATTAATAATTTCAAATTTGCAACTACTGCGGACCCTGTCATATGGGACATTTCATTTGTTTGAACAATGGGTCCTATGAGAAGTCTTCTATTGTAGTTAGGATTCTTCAACTGACATGATGAGTGGAACCCTCCTTTGATTGATTTGCATATAGCTTGTGTTCGGGGTCCACGTGGTGAATTATTCAATTTACTTCTTTTCAAGCTTTAATTCAACAATGCAGGGTCAGGATAACTATGTGTGCTTGAAAGTGGGTTTCGTGACAGAAGGCTGCAATTCTCATTTTCTGCACATTCTAATTCAACACAACAAATACTGAAGAGCCCATATTGAAGCGGGATCCATCCGGATAGAGTTCTACTCTAACTTGGACTCTTCGAAGAAAATTTGTAAAACAGTCTGAGTTAATGCAGAAAATGTATGAAAATTCAGGTTCCTAGGTGAAAATACATGAAATGATGAAATTAGATGAATAATGATGCAATTCACCCAATTAAATCCCTAATTCATCCTAAAATGATGCGTAAATGTGTAAATTCATGAACTCAACAACAGCTTCTGTCAACATGGGTTTTCTAACTAGTAACAACAAATAAATGGCAAACACAGGGAACAAAAACAACTTAAACCCCAGACAAGAGGATAACAAAAGCATTTTCCCAATCTACATCCATTCTGGCAGACTAACAAAACTTTGCAAGCATATGCGCCTGCTCATTCAAAGTCCGGGGAATGTAATCAAGGTCTACAAAATAGAGTAAGAAAGTCAAGCCTTTAATGTCCAAAATAATGGGATTGATGGACCAGTCACAATCTCTCTTCAAAGCTTGCACCACTTCTTTAGCATCGATCAAAACATGAGCTCAAAATCATTGCTCCTTGCCTTTTTCAATGTGGTTATTGCTTTAACCTCTTTTGAAGAGGCGACTTTGGGCCCTTAGATATCACCTGCATCCACAATAAGACCATTTAACATCATAACACATACATAGGTGGATTTTTCATCCTTAGCCTTATAGGCTGTGTTTGAGAAGATCACAAAATCTCCTTTGTTAGATATCACTCTAGGAACCTCGACAAGTTTTCCATCTTTTCGTAAGAAATGATCGCTCAGTGGCTTGTGGGATCTTCAAGCATCTTATGTGCCAATGACCTCAAAGGGATCTAATGATTGACCTACAAGAAGGAAGTCATTCCTACCAATCCAAATGGTCCACAACATGAAAAGAACCTACATATTTGAGGAATCGTCACCAAGTGGAGGATTTAAGTGGCCTTGCTCACATGTGTTCTTTCACCATTCCATTAGCTCCATAGGGCATAGAGAGTTGAATTGAAGGCCCCACTGCAAGCCAAACCCACTTGCCCTAGCATGATCTCAAACCATAAGAGCATGCCCTGTTGAGTCCTCCTTTTTTCCACAAATAGGACATTTATCATCCAAAGAGTTAATCTTTAATTTGATCATAGCTCTTAACAGGATCGCATTTCCGAGACATTCCTGACCAAACTTTAGAATCCTTTGGGGAAGAGGGAGTCTCCAAAGAGCGTTCCAATTGATAAGCGGATTGAAATTAGCTTCATTTCTATAGTAGATTAATTATTAAGCCAATTTTACATAAGCCGGTCATTTTTCGAAAAGGGTGAACCCTTTCATCCTTACCATTGGATTCAGCGATGCAAATTTTACCAATATCTTCAACATCAATAGGATTGGTAAAAAGGTTTTTGAGAACATTCATAGCCCATTTATTATGGGTTTTTTTCTTCTTTTTTCTTTTTTTTTTTTGGGTGTATCCCAACTAAGGGGCTGAGACCTGTAAGACTTGGTGCACATGTGAGGTAATGGGAACTCACGCATGCAAGGAGACATAACTCACACTTGTGAGGTGATGGGAATGGGAACTCACATGTACATGCAAAGAGACACAACTCACATATGTATAATAATAGCGACTCACATATGCAAGAAGGAGGAACGCAGTCTTGACCTCCCAATAAGAGCTGCAGCTCCTTACCAGTGGGGTAAGGAGCCTTTCTCACATATGTTTAGTTATATAATATTTGTGACATTGCCTTGTTACAACTTGTATAAGTAAAAATAGAACAGCACAAGACTCAAATGGCCAAGGGTCTGCAAACAAAAGTTCAGTTTGACCTAAATTATCTATTTTTCAGCCCTAAAATGGCTTTGATTTGGTCCATTTAAAGTTATTTGTGATTTGCAACTCTTATTTATGTGCTGATGTCATGCTTTAATTTGCCAGTCTCAGGCCCGAATAAAAGTGAAGGTTAAGGTTAAACTATCAGTTGACTGTAACCAACCAATTTGAATCCTGATATGGCACGATCTGATTTCTGGAACCATCTATTTAAGGGGCTCAAAATTTATTAGTCATTGATAAAACCATTAACTTCTGGGGCTGTAACCTGTAAGTAATGGTTATGATCATCAGCTTTTAGCAATATCTAACTGGTCATTAATCCACATTAGGAGCTCCAAGATCTACAAGCCTTTGATTGTTATGAATCAAGATGCGCCCACAGAAAGGTTAGCAATTTTGAAAATTTCCTCCTTGAACTGCAATTCTAAAACTCTGTCTAATCCGAGTGACTCGGAAATGAACAACTCAGCCAGCAAGTCATTGCCAAACTTTTGGTATACTGGGTCCGTCTCCTTTGACTCTCTGCCCTTGATGTTGATTAAAATGTGGATGCAACAGGAACAGGGCAATGCATTTTCTAAAATATACGACGCACACGTGCATATGTTTATACATTCAAATCTGAAGGTGTAAGATGTTGATACCAATAAGAAAAAAATGCTAGATACTCGGCTCCTAGTCCCTTTCTCATAATGACATAGTTGCTCCCATCCTTACAATGTGCTTTAATTTTAAGGTCTAGTGAAGTATTGGTTAGATGTTACCTCTATTGTTGATTTTTAGGGTTGCATACCGCTGGGATTTTTAGTTCAATGGATCCCATGATAGATCCCATGCATCCAAACAATTCTTGACGACATTTTTCGTTCACTAGTAATTGATTAATTTCAAAAATATTACAGTTAAATTATTGTGAAGGATTGTTGGAATTCTTTTTCCCCACAGTAAGAGGAAAAAAGTCCACCGACATGCAAAAATATGCCCTAAGCTAAGCCCAACTCTTATTGGAGTGTAATTTAGCCCAAAGCCAACACATGAGAGGAAAATAATTTTGAGCAGGTATGATTTTTTTTGTTTATTGCCTCATGTATCAATTATACAGCGTTACTAGAAGAGGAAGACAAAAAGGAAAAAAGTTGAACATGATAATAATTATCTTTTCTCTTTTATTTTCTAATGGCAATATGGTTTATATCTTCACCACAGCAAGCATACATTAATATGGGCTAGTTTGGCACTTCACTAACATAGTAAAAGTCAAGTCAACCCTCCATTTTTTATATAAAATGTCACATTTTTCAGATAAAATGTCACATCAAAAGAATTTTAATTTAAAACTATCTCCATCTTTTTTCTTAAAAAAAAATCAAAAAGCAACCACATTTATCCACTAAAATACAAAAAGAAAAAAAGAAACTTCACTTTCTCATACAAAAAGTCAAAAAGATTCAATAACAAACAACTAAAAATAAAATACAATCATAACCCACTTATATTTTTAATTCAAAACTCTCTCCATCTTTTAAAAAAAAAACGTAAAAAAGCAATCACCTTTATCCCAAAAAAAAAATAAAAAAATAAAAGAAACCCTCACTTTTCCTTACAAAAAGTCAAAAAGATTCCATAACAAATAACTAAAAATAAAATACCATCATAACCCACTTATATTTTATTCTTTCTTCAAAATCAACTTTACTTCACTGGACCCTATTAGTGGAGTTACTAAACTGGCCCTAACATGGCCATTCTATACCCCAAAAAAAAAAAAAAAAAACCATTATAATGTGCCATTTATAATTACAGTTTTTCAGAAATTACAAGCAGCATTAATGTGCCATTTATAATATAGAAGTGAAAGCATGTGAAATGTGTGCCACACCCCATGCAAGGATTTTACTAGAATTCCACACCCGTATGCAATAATTGTAGCATATTTTGAATGGCCATGGTCTCTAAACTTCATGGTCAAAGACCCTACGTTTTGTTCTATTCTTTAACCCTTATAAAAGTCATAATCTCATCTCTCTAGTGAAGAATACATGCATGCCTAACTTACACCGTCCAAGCTCTTCTAATAAGCTTCTCCTTCTCAATGAACAAAAATGAGTGAGTCTGAGAGAACTGGTGTAAGAAACTACAGAAGATCTCAGGTTCCACACCTCCGATGGACCCCGGAGCTTCATGGCCACTTCATCGAAGCCGTCAATTGTCTTGGGGGACCATACAGTAAGCTTTTATGCATGAAATTCCACAAGAATTCCTCTCCCTCCTCCTCCTCCTCCTCCTCCACCTTCTCCTCCTCATTCAAAGGTCGGTCAATTATTTACATCATACTCAATGGATGATCCCAGCCATCCAATTATTGGCCTATGCAACCAACTACTGCGCAGGCCATGAGAGAGAGAGAGGATGGCCTATGCAACCAACTACTGCGCAGGCCATGAGAGAGAGAGAGAGAGATGTTGGAATGGATATCTTAATTTTTTCTGATCAAGATTGATATAGGCCCTCCACTTTGTAGGCCATTGAGTGGATCACTTAGATCATATTATTAAGGAACAATGGCCAAATGAATAATTGACATCGAAGATCAACCGAACTGCCCAATACAATGGACCTGAACCAGATCCAAAAGACCTAAATAGGCAACAAACGCTTGCAAATTATAGGAAATTATATGTATATCATAAGATATGATTTTGTACTTGTCATTGAACATAAGAGAAAGTAAATTTCACTTTGCACATGGAAATATGAAGAGCCGTTTTTCATTGTATGACCTGAATTTGGTTTGTAGCACTTTCCTTGTGATTTTTCTTCTTCTTATTCCAGAAGCTACACCAAAGCGTATTTTGCAGCTGATCGGTGTGAAAGGACCGGGAATATCTCATGTCAAAAGCCATCTCCAGGTACTATTATCTCCCTTCAGTAAAAGAGTCAATCCTTAAACTCCTCACATAATTAATATTCTAATCGTTTGAGTGTTTGCTAATTTGTCTTACTAGTTTGTGCCACCTGATTTGCATGTTTGTGTCTTTTTTTTTTCTTTTTTTTTTAAGAAGGGACCAATTAACTATACTACAAAAACTCAAGAACAGTACAGAAAACATCAGGATTATGGTTTTAAAAATCGGTCGATACCGATCCAATATGGCTATGAGATATCGGTATCGGTATCGGTATCTCAGGGACATATATCGCAAAAATATCAGCCCATATCGGCCGAGATGAAGTTCGTCTCGTTTTTTCCGAGATCTCACAAAAGGGTGATAAAACCCTAATTTTTCTTTTTTTTTCTCATCTTCATCTTCTTCTCCTCTCTTCTCATCTCCTTACTACCCATAGCAGCATCCATACTCCATCACACATCCCTCTTGCATATTTTCAAATCCCACATCTATTTCTTGAAGAAAATATTATTTAAGGTAAGAGAAAATCAACTTAAAGAATTTTATTATGTATTTTTTATTTTTTATTTTTAGATGAAGCATAGAAATCATTGAGTTTGCCACTTGTGTTGTGTTCTTCATTTAGAAATTAGATCTACATACTGGAGAAGACAGCAAACTACGACACAGACAAGACTCATAACTTAAGGTGACCGAGATTTGGATTTATTGTTGTTACTAATGGAAAAAGAATATTTTTTTCCATCATTTTTTAATATTCTGGATTTTTTGAATATTTTTTTGAATTAAAAAAAATTCACACTGCGACGACCACGACGAACCGATATCCACGACCGATACCAATATCATATCGGTTTTTCGGCCCGACCGATACCGAGACCGAGATTTTAAACCATGATCAGGATCATCTATAAGGTAGTAATAGGCAAGCATCTGCCTAGAAATGAAAAACAACCAACTACGATTAGGGTGCTTCTAACTATAAGCTCCATTTTCCAATCTGTAGTGTGACTAGTGTCGACTAATTTATTGTGACCATTCACACAAATTTCAGTGTAAGCAACTCGAAAAATATAATCAGTCATCTCAACTTGGTGAGTGGAACTCTCCAGACATTGCTATCGATAACAAAGAACGTTTGGGTCGAGTGATTACTTACTCTAGTTGCAAGGTTCTAAGAAATTAAGTAACTAATCGTGGTACTGAATTTCATATTTTGGTTGGATTAATTTGCTTGGGTAAGTATGATGAGAAATTTAAGAGTGATGAGATGGTTTCGAGAAGCTATCATCCTTTCTTTATTGTTCCCCTTTCCATCAAAGTTCGTTGCTGAAATGGTTTTGTCACGACCCAAGCCCAAGATCAGAGTCATTAGGGCTAAACCCGGATCGCAATGATAATCATACTTACTCCCGTAAATCCGAATTAACCGAAGTTAATACGAAGTCCACAAGGGATCTTACATACGTACCTGTCAATGTACAATTGTGCAGAAAGATACAGATATATATACATTGACAACTATTTAATAAAACGAATCAAGTTCCTTACTTTGAAAAGGAAAGTTCAATATACAAGATTGAGTGCTCATACAACGTCAACCACTGCATATTCAAAATACAATGCAGGGGACACATTTACCATACACAAAATGAATATATCTAAAACCTTTCTAAAACGTTTCTAAAAGAGTCCAATGTATCCGCTCTCAGATCATGTCCATTCGATTAAACCTCCTGGAGGTATCGGATGGGCCTCCTCCGCTGGCGGTACTTTCTTTGCGGGACCGGCAGAGCAACTGGGCCTGTAATATCATCAGTAATACCATGAACACGACGGTTCAACAAGAAATATACATATCTATGACATGTTCAAGATTCTCGACACTTCATTGCTTTAACAATTCTAAACAATCAATGGTATATAATCTGTGTGCAATACTAAACACAAGTATAATGACGAGGACATTGGCAACTACAATAGTCTTGGTTTCAACTCAATCGGTTCTTCCTTTGTTCATTCATTACATTCATTAAGCATTTATTAATGACTTATCAATAAGACTCGTCAGTCCAATATATGACTTTTCAGTCTATAACCTTTCGGTCCAATAAGGTGGGATCTCCCAGTGTCTGGATCAGAGATCACTGGTATCACCACGGAGCTCCGGAACGCCCCCAAATCCATCTACTGCATGCAGTAGGATTATTCATTCATTAATTTAGTATGACATTCGTTACGAGTTTGGAAACCCACTATGTAGTGCCAGACTCATCAACCATTCATATCATTCCTATTCCACTTCTAAACCAATCATCTAAACCAATTGAGTGAAACGTTGGTTATCAATGCAAGTATTACTGTAGACGACATTACTTAGTTAAATTTGTGCATTAGGATAACCCTAGCTAACACTTATGGAGGTTTAGATAGCATTAACATTAACCTCTATGACTAGGCTTCATTCCAGGAACCTCAGAATGCAATCTTAAACTTTCCAGGAAAATTCAGTTGTCCCGGTCGACCTAGCCAAGGCTCGGTCGACCTGCAGTTGTAACCAATAATACATGAACAGTAATTTGGTCAGGTTCCAGTGAACCTGACCCTATGTGCTCGGTCGACCGCGCCATGTGGTCGGTCGACCGCGCACACTACGGAAATAGAACATGAGTTTTGTAACTACAGTGAATGGATCCAAATCCATTCCTTTCTCTCTGGCACCTAATATGAACCTAATAGGCAATTAAATTATGGGAATAACAAGAGCATATTAATCTTAATAACCCACCTAATCAAACCATAATTACCATAATCTATTTCTTTAGGTTAATAACCTAAGTATCATGTTGTCTAACTTCTACAAACACCCACTGCCTCATCAACATCTGACTCTTCATTTTCCATATAAATCAATGAAGATACAACAAGCAGCATAACACATATATATATATATATACTTGCCTTTGTTTGAAGAGTAATACACAAAACCTCTTGCTTAGATTAGCTTTGAGATGGAATTCCTTAACTTGAACCTTGTAGCCTCAAGAAGATGATTAAGAAGGTGAAGACTCTTGATCACTTGGATCACTCCAAGCTCTTCACTTGATGTTGATGGAGATGAAATGGAAGAAAAGAGAGAAAAAGGAAGGAGAAGATGTGCCTAGGGTTTGCAATGAAATGAAGGAGCTTCTCTTAGGTTATATAAGCTTTCTTTTTGCATTTAAGTCCATTAATCTCTCTTAATTACCATTTGAGTCAAATGAAGGGTCATTTGATCCGTTTCTCGTTGAACAACTTTGAGTTCTTTATGAAAGTTCTCGTACTCGTCAAGATACACGCACTGGTATCAAGAGTTTGCGTATCCGACAAAATACATAAAGATTCGTATTTACGAAAAAGTCCTAATTTCCTTGTTTGAGTCTAAATCCTACTCAATTCACTTAATAACATTGATTACCATTCCATTAAGCCTAACTTATTCATTTTAGGCTAATCCAAGTCTATTTGGTCATAAATCACCATTAGTTCAATTAAATATGCTTAATTAGTCTTAATCTCAATTAATCAGAGTTAATCTTGCTTAACTCGGGACGGAACCTAACAGGTTGCGAGAATTTCATATATATTTTGCATCATTTTCATATCATACTGCTCGAAATGGATGCCAAAAGAAAAAAATGTTCCAAAATTAGAGTCCTGCATCTTACATCTGTGCATGTGTGATTCCAGCCAAATTAACTTAAGAACGGCCTCTCAAGTTGATTAGAACTTCACTAAATTGGGGGGAAAAAGACCTCCAAGATCTGGTTTTGGGTTTGATGTGTTTTGTTCTTTTTTGGTTTGTGGGTGTCTTCTTGTCTTTGTTTTTGCTTGGTTTTACACTTTTACTTTACTCTCTTTTCTAGAGAGAGAAAAAAAACTTGATTAGAACTTCAATTTCATAGAAAAGAATTTAAAAAAAAAAACTAAAAACTTAATCATTAAGTATTCCCCAAACATGCTTTAGGACTAAAATTCGCCAGTCTCTCCAGGTGTACGGCTCTAGGAATCTATACAGTTACTAGTAAAGATGTACCTTGTCACATTCTTGGACTAGGATAATGTGGAAGCAAATGAGTCCTCAAAAATTAGGGGTTGGTGGTCATTTACATGCATAAAAGATGCACATGCAATGGATACTTATGATCAAGTCGGTTTGCACTCATTTATGCATGTGACTTATAAATGAGGTGCAAAAATAGTTTATAAATGTGGCCATTTTCAGCCCCTCATTTAGATAGGCCTGAAAAAAGGTGATAAATGATTACATATGTAATTGTAGTTAAGTAAAGGTACAAGTTGTAATGCCTAGACAAGTTGCCGATTTGAACTCATTGAATTACTTTCTCTGGTTTATATATATATATATATATATATATATATATATATATATATATGGGGTGGGATCACACAGGCTGCAGCCTATGTTATCCCAGGCTGCAGCCACACGTGCGAGAGCCCAGGGCTGAGGCCCACACGTGTGACACAGGCTGCAGCCTGGGATAACATAGGCTGCAGCCTGTGGGATCCCCTCCCTATATATATATATATATATATACTTTTGTGGCACTCATCTGTTGTAAATATTCGTGACATCGGTATTAACATTTCCAAGAACAAAAGTTAATCCTTTTTGGGGGAAAAAAAATGATTTCTGAACAGACGTACAGAAATTCAAACAACTGCATGGATGTTGAGATGCTTTTATCACCTGGAGGTTCACAAAATGAGAGGAGGATTCGCCCAGGAGATCTTGGCAATAGTTCATTGTTACTAAGGTATTGATTATTTCAAGTGCTTTACTCATAACTTGTTCAAATGTTCATTTTTACATTTGAGATTATCTCTTTCGTGCATTTTGCTTGCCCTATATTCCACGGTTCCTGAAGCCAAAAAATTGCTTCTAAAAGTGAAGGATGAAGGGTGGAGTTTTACAATTGACCATCAAATATCCTTCCTCTATAAGGAATTTACTGACCACCTGCCCTTCAACTTACTGACCACCTTTGACACTTCACCTCTTGCCCCTCACATAATTCATAAATATCCCTTTTCCATGAATTGCTAGGAATTCAGTAGCTCTTTGCCAAATGTTTTATACCGTTTTGGGTACTCATTATATATAAAAGGTCGTCACCCAGTGCAATACAAAGTCACTGCTCGCAGGCTGCGAACCTGCGTTATCGCCTATGGCATTCTAGACTTTTACCATTTCTTTAAAGCAACGATCTTATATATATATTTCATTATATATATACCCCTTTTTTTTTTGCTACCCACAGTCAAGGGGCTTGTATCCATGAGAGCACCCACACAAGAGAGTACTTGCACAACCAGAGAGAGGTCACATGGATGTGCAAGGAGGAGGAACTTGCACATGCAAGGAGAGGATGCCCGCACACACAGGGAGAAAGCATCAACAAATGAATGGAAAGGCCCGAAGGTACCAATCCCTAGTCATCTAGGTGAAAGGTGGGGTGTTTCCAACCAACTAGGCAATCTCTATATTCTCCATTTATAGGTCCATTGAAAGTACTATTGCAATCACCTGGTCAGATCAGACCGCCGTCACAAGTAGAACAATAGTCAATGCCATCAATGGGCCCCACAATCAGTTGGTCTAGATTGGTGCAGTGTACCACACCAGATGGCCATAGAATCAGGGGCCAAATCCAATACATCAAGAATTTGAAGACGGTAACTATCAGCCAATTGATCTTGGGAAAGTAGGTTAGATTGGGTAAATAAGGGAACATGACATTTGTGTTTGACAGGCCATCACAGGATGTAAGATCAAGGGAGTCAAGAGGAGATATTGAGAAAGAAGCTCCTTGGAAAGGAAGTAAGGCTCACGACCCAAATCGAAAAGAGAAATCAAGCTCTGAAAATCAGGTGCCCATTCTCTAACAAATTTTTATCACTGTGAATGAGATGATGGGCCAGCCACTTTTGTCATTTCGCTTTATTTCATTTTGTTAGGTCGTCCTATCACTATGAGTAGTTTTCAAGCTACAATATAATGAATCATAGGATCCACCATCCACGATGGGTTGTTTAAATTTTTGGAGTTTTAGTTAAAATTATTAACATTATGTGAATAAAACACTCTAAACCATAATACAAATAGGAACTGTATAATTAACTAATTACAAAAATTTGTTACATCTCAAAAACTACAATGCATTTTCTATCGCTTTTTAAGAATATATGCCCCACCCACCCCGCCCCCCGCGCAAGCAGAGAGAGAGAGAGAGAGAGCTCAAATGGATCGATACAACGGTCTGAAGCAATAGTTAAGGCATTACTTGATGACTTGGCTTTGCCTAACCGATACAATTGTTTGAAGCAAATATATCGGGCATTGCTTAATGAATTTTGTCTTGGTTCCATGATTTAGAACATTGATAGGGAAACACTGCCATCTCTCTCTCTCTCTCTCTCTCTCTCTCTCTCAAGTTTTCATTGGGTGTGTGTGACATGCTACATCCTTCAAAATAGATGATGATGAACAAAAGGAAAATCTCAACACTCAGCCAAAAGGATAACAAAAGCCGAAATTCCTAAAAGATGGGATGCATCCATTAATGATATGCTTTTTCTACCAAAAAGACATGCTACAACCTTCTTAGAAATTCCTAAAAGATGAACTGTTAAAAAGGGTTTAATTAAGGTTTGCCTTTTCTCCTTAATTCAAAGGAATTCATTGTAAATGGGGTTATATATACATAAGGTATATGAAAGGAGAGAAGAGTGCAGGGCAAGGATAGAGAACTTAAAAGTACCTTTGAGATTTTTGAGATATTAGATCTTACTTTATAAAGCCTGGTTTTCACAGTTACATTTAGCAAATCCATATTTGGACTGTCACCACTATGTAGCTCAGTTCCAATTTCCTCACATTCTCTAGGAGAATCATTTTTAGGACTACATCTATTTACTTCTTAAAACAGACATTAATATGTATATGCTGAAATAACAACTAGATGTTTAAAATTTAGAAATGCAAGACAATTAAAAGAATGCAACAAGTTAAAAGAATAAAAGAATAAAATAGAAATAATATTTTAAAAGAAGAAATAGGTAAGTGTATTCAAGAAATCTTAAGAAAGTATAATCAAGTTTATATCTTTGGATAAAGTGATATGTAATGCTAATGATCTATATCAGATTTGACTAAAAATAAAAAAGACGACCCATGAAAATTTATCTAAATATTTAATGCTCATGCCAAAATAAGATTTTTGGAAAGGAAAGATTGGATTAGGAGAACATTAGATTTTTAAAGCGGGCCCAAGGTGTTGCTTCAATAAATAATCCAATGAAATGTCACTCTTGGACGTTTGGGAAAATAATTTTTATTTAAAAACTAGAAATTTTTTGAAATTTATTGACATGAGAATAATGCTCTTCAACAAAGGCCTTTGGCAACCTATGGAGAAAAATTAAAAATTGTATCAAGTTTATTGTTTTTTTAAAACAGTTAAAAATAAAAATAAAAACTATTTATTTAGCAAAAAAGGTTTGTGTTAAGCTTGGGCCTAAAGTTAAACTAATTTATTTATGAAACTTATAATAAAACAATAATATTATCTAACTTTAAAACTGGTATAAAAGAGTTATAAAAAAGGGAGAATGATGAAAATGATTATTAAAAAATTTATTTTAATAAATAAAAAATAATATTTTAAAAGAATCCTATGTATTCATGGATGCATAATTTGAGTATGCTATAAAAGCTGCAAAACCTAAAAAGAAAAAAACCGCACTTATGAAAAAAGCCAAAAAGAGAGAGAGAGCGGCAAAACCTAAAAGGAAAAAAACCGCACTTATGAAGAAGCCAGAGAGAGAGAGAGAGAGAGAGAGAGAATCTTTTACCAAGGGTCTGGGTTGCTTTTTTATGAAACTTAGAACTATTTGGATTTCGAACCCAAACTAATTTATTTATGAAACTTACTATTCAGAGTTCGAAGCCCTTTTGATCAAACTAGATAACTATGGTCTCACCTAAGGGACATTTCTCCCTTCCTGGCATTTTGACAAAGGCCTTCCTCTATTAGAGAGATATGGACATCTTGGCAATCCATCCTTTGTTCGAATAGGAGTTGGTCCCACCAAATTTAAGCATAGGTTTAAAATATGATGTACTCAATCTTATAATGAGACCAACCCCTATTTTAGTAAAATTTGGGAAGTCCACTTACAAAAAGGTCATTTATTTTATGTAGAATGGATATTACACCTTGATTCTCATTGGCCTATGGCATGGGTTAATGGCTATTAGTGGTATGCTCTCAATAATCCATGCCTAGCTACCACAGGCGTCATGACCCACCAAACGATCCCAAGCAACCAATAAATATATTTTCAACTATACATATCTACCATAAGCATCATGGCCCATTAAAATTTTCTCCATTGATTAATTAGTTATGAGAAGATTGGTTTACATGTGATCAATCCGATATAGGCCCTATTTTGATTAGAGTGAGAAACAACTCTCAGTCCTAAAACAACGAGTAAATGATTATTTTAAGTGGTTTGGATTCTTATAATGAGCCCTAGTATTTTTGTACTTTAACTATCATCAGAGTTTTTAAAAAATATTGTATGTTAACAATACTGAAGTATATATTTTTAGATTTAGAGTTTTTCTTTAAATATTAGTAAAATATTCCACAAAGAATAAATAAATTTATTTTTAAATGATGAAGATACAAAAAATATGCAAATATTATTGATCCCTTTAGAGAAAAAAAAAATCATGCTCCGCCATGTCAGTTGACTATCAATATGGGCTTAACTAATGTAAAAGGGTCAACCTAAACCCTAGGTCACATGGTCAATTCCATTCAAGTTTAGTTGGTGAGTCGTGTCAGGAATTGTTAACTGTAAGATGGCCTTTTAATCGAGGTCGCCTTGGGTCAGTTTGGGTCAGGTTAATCTCTTATAGCAATGAAATGGGCCCAAAGTAAACCAAAAGCATAAATTGTCAGGTTTGATCAGGGTCTGATTGCAAGCTCTTTTTTTTTTTTTTTATTGCAAGCTTGAGTAGCATGAATGGAATCAATCCAATCTTATCCATTATTTAATTGGGCTGGAAATGTTACCCCAAACCTAGAAATGCCCAAGGTTGCCACCTGATCTACTTCTATATACAAACACAAAATCTAATATCCCAGTTTTGTCTGGATGGCAGCTCACAGAACTATGTCTTCTTCATGGAACACCAAAGAAAGGAAAGAGCCTTAGTCCATTTGAGAGGTCTGGCCCATCATCATCATCCTTCAATACACTGGATGGAAAAAAAGTAGCAAAGAGGAAAGTGTCTTTATCAACCGTTGAATTTCATACAAGCCAAGAAACTGCAGACCAGAACAGCACACATGACATGGGACAAAATCCTCTTGAGGACAATCTTATCAACCTGGATCTCTCAATCTGAACCACTCATTGCCCTTGTTCATATGCAAACTAAAAGCTCCACAGTTTTGTTTGTTTTGGGTGTATTGTAATTAACCCTGATTTTCTTATTAACACCCTTCTTTCTTGTAGATTTCATGTTACTACATACTGCCAGTATGCACATGCTTATTTGATTATAAACCAATGTGAAAATATAGAGGTCACTTGATCATGATTATTGTTTAGGCTTGTTTGGATGTGGATGAAAATTCTGGTGTACAGTTTGCAAAGTTAAAGCGCCTTTTTTATTGGCCCAACTTGATGTGTTACTTAACATCAATTATGGGCATGTACAAAATTCACATGGTTTGATATAGCGACCATCTATTTTAAGGGCCCAACAGTTTGACAGTTATATAAGCAATTCTAAGCCATCATTTAGATGGTTATGATGCTTCTAAACCTTTTAAGAGACTATATATATATATATTAAAGAACATTTAATTCCATAATGCTATCACAATATTTTTTTTAAATCTCAGAAATTAAAAGTGACACAAGAAAATCATCATCTTATAATAATAAATGTTAAATTTCCCATTTCAAAAAAATAAAATATAAAAATAAAAGCCGTGTAAAGATGATCAGTTTGTAACAATCATTTACATGTGGTTCAACGTTTTAGTCTCTAATTATTGAAAATATAATTTACTTTTCTGCAGCATTTCCAAATTGAAAACGTGTCTAAATCTACAAATGTCCTAATATTTTTCCTAGACTATTTGGGTAATTCATTTGTATAATGAAATGAAGTGAATGATCACTTTAAAAGAAAACAAGAGGGGGTCAAATAAAAAAGTATATATTTCAAAAATTACCTCTTCCTTTTTTTTAAAAAAATCAAAAGATACGTTATCTTGCTACTAAATGTCAAAAACCCCTCTTCTTTTTACCAAAAAAGTCAAAAAGATACAGTCATGCCACTAAATAATAAAAAGTCATGACATAATTTTTTATCATTTAGCAATTGTTTTTTAGATACATCTTGATGCTACTAAATGACAAAAGGCTACAACATGGCTTTTTTTTTTTTTCATTTAGCACTTTTTTTATTTGACCACATCTTCTTTATTATCTCTTGATTTGATCTTATCTTCACTTCACTTCACTCTACCATGCAAATTACCCAAACAAGTAAAATCATTTCCAAAAATGTATTTGTGACATTGAACGCACACCCTTGAATACATGAGCTTGAAGTATGTTCTCTTTGGATAAACATACATGGAAGGTTTGTGTCTTTGCCATCTATCAAAAAAATATTAAAAAAAAAAAGAACGGAATTATATCAGTGAATGACCCTCACAGTTCCTATGAGGGTAAAGATCTAGGACTTGTTTGGCAAGCCTTCTCTATTTGAAATAGGGAAAACATTCCCCTACGTACGCATAGTGCATGCATCCAAGCCATCCCAAAGGTGGAACCGAGCTTTAAATTTCACTTGCTACGACGCTTGATGCATCATCTAAATACGCGGTGCACATGTGCACAAGTAAGTATTTTCCTTGAAGTAGAGCTAATTGAGTTAAATTTTTTTGAAGAATAAAGTTATTTTAATTAAAAACTTATATAATAGACTATTTGGTATGCCTGATTCTATTCAAAAAAAAAAAAAAAAAAGCAGCAAATGTATCTAACAAAGAATAATTGGTGAATATCGAGAAATACTATCAAATATCCTCCTTGTGGAAGGAAATGATTCAAGAGAGATGGGACTCAAATACGTACTAGTAATTTATATTTTAGGAAAGTCAAAGTCTCATCGATCTAATCACTAACTTACACCTTTCATCTTAACTCTTTATTAATCCTTCAATGGGCCCATTTAACCATGAGTATTTATCTATTCAATTCCTTCATGATTCTATGCAAACAAATAGACTAGGAATACATTTCTTATAATTTATATGTATTTAATTTCATGCTAACAAACTGGCAAAGAGCACATAGGCATGGAAACCTTTTACCTCATTATTAACCTAGCCTTAAACCCAATTCATTAATTCTCTGGAAGGGTTAACACTTCAAACCCAATTAATATCAAGTTTGGGATGAGGCTACGTATGCTAATCAAGCCTTATTATTCATGTATATTTTGACCAATCCATTTGTTAGTGGACCTATTTTACATTAGAGTGAAATGTAACCTTGATCCATAGTCCAAGGCCAAGGAGCCAAGGGTTAATTACTTTTAAAAAGTCCGTATGTTTTTTGAGTAACTTCCCGTAACTAAATGCCCAAAAGTTAATGAGTAATTCGGTTACTCAGGATATGTATGTGCAAGTACGGGGTTAACAAACAATTAGAATGCTTAAAAACATAAACGATGTTAATTTGGCTTTTAAAACAGTAAACTGAATTAAAACCGGTCTTTAAAAACAATATTTCCTAAGTCCGAAAAGAAACTAGGGTCGGGTTGGCATTATGCCTAAAACGTGATAAAAATAAGAAAAGTTTGCTTAAAGTAATCATGCAAGTACAGTGATTCCTAAATTTATAAACTCAAAGGTCTGGATAATGGTGCATTTTTGTACACTTGATACATTGGAAATTTGGGAATATTCAATCCCTAAGTTCGGATAAAATACAAGTCACCGTGCTATGCATTGTTTCTTAGTCATCCGGGTTTAAGTTTGGTTTAAAAATTCATATCGAGCAACTCGGGGTGCGAGGTGCACCAAATTTTCTAAGGAAATAAGGCCTATATAAATAATTTCTAATTACTAGGTTTTATGGGACTCATTTTTGTACACCAACATTTGTAATTGGAAAGGGGCAGCACTGCCGGCCACCTCATCGTGGGGCCGTCTATGTTCGGATAAATTACAAGTCACTGAGTTTTACGGCTCGCCGGCCATCTCATCGTTTGGCCGCACCGGCCATAAAAATCGAGGGCCGCACAGCTGGGCGCTGTAGCAGCTGCTGGCCCGCAGATGTTGGGCAATGCAATTAGGGGCCGGGTCCCACAGTGAGTCCCACTGAAAAGAGATAAATAAAGTTTAGTTATCCCCTTAACTACTGCCCAAAGACTGGAATAACATATTGATCACAATTCACAAGGACAAACTGATATTGAACCCATTAATTCCAAGGTAAACAAGTTCAGAAACTCTAACATAGTTTAGTCTTGATAATCAACTGCAAATTAAATTGGGCAAGGAGGGTTGCTGGCCGCCAAGGCTAGTACAGTGGTTGCTTGCTGAAACAGCAGCCAGCTATTGCCATCATTTAAAGGAGGAAAAAAAAAAGATAGGTGTGGGAGAGTGTGGGCTGGCAGTGGCTGTTGGGAATGGGATGTGCTGGCGATTGGAAGCCGGGGGCTGGGGCAGCTGCTGCCGCCTTGATCCAGGAGAGGAAAGAGGGCCGGACAGGTTGGGGAGGAGAGCTGGCCGCTGGCTTGCCGCAGGTATGAGCCGGAGAATTGGCCGCTGGGCAAGGGCTGGCTGTTGGTCGTTGATGGGCTCGCTTATTCGTTCGTGTGACAATCATGATCGGTGGATGTGAAAATTCGTGGGGTCTAACCCTTTTATGATCGGAGACAAAGCGAACATCAACTTTTGTGCACGGGCATGTCAAATTTTCTATTCTACTTGAAAATAACAAACGGTGGTTCATGGATCCACCTTCACAAGTACAAAAGAAAATTAACTTATTTCTGACTTTCATTACACATGTGTTAAGAAAAGATACATGATTTGAATTTCGATGCCGTGAAAGGCGATTTTCATTTATTTGCCATGAAAGGCTATGTTTTTGCCGTGAAAGACGATTTATAATTCTTATAAAAAAAAAGACGAGTTGTGATTTTTATGTCTCTTTAAAAAATACAAATACAATGAAAAGGAAGAAAGAGAAATCTGACTTCACTGGAGATTGCGGGGACTCGTTCAGATTGACGGTCACAAGTCATGTTTGGGCTTCGCTGTCATCCTTCATATGATAACAGATGATGCTTTTAATTCTCTTGGCTCGGCTTGAACCTCGGATTTTTAGAGAATAAGGATTAAGAGGAGGTCTTATATCCAATAAAAATCTAAGTAGACGGGCTAAAAAAACCGCGTCTAAGCCAAGGAGATAGAAGGAGACGACCTTGGGGGGGTGGCCCCCCAAGGGTCTTCAATCACGTTGTAGTGGTGGTCGCTGCAGAGCTTCTTTAACGGAAGTGAAATCGTCGTTGGAGCATCGTGGCAACGTTGTACAAATTTTTGTGGGATTTTCACATCATGCCTTACAATGGTGGAAATGACCTCCTTTTATAAGCTTTTTGGTGGTCATGGGGGGAATTTATGGACTTTAAGTGCATTTATTGCATTAATGCTCCATGATGGGAGGAGTTACACATTTTCATTTATGTTTTTTTGTAACTCATTTTTCTTAAATTTTGATTGGTCGTTGGAGAATAATGGGTTTTTAATTGTATTTAAACTCTATGATGGGAGGAATTATATGGTTTAATGACATAATTGTGTTTAAGTTGTAACTCACACTCCTTGGATTTTGATTGGGCCGTCCATGATAATAGGTAATTAACCACATTCATTTGTCATAAAAGTGTGTCATTAACCGCATTAAGTGGCCGCCGAAGTACTTGAAGAGCCGCAGGTTGCGCCGTGTCTTTTGGAATTTTACCCGCGACGAAAAAAACCTTGATCATCGGTAGATTTTTTATGCGGATTATGGTCGGATGATCATGCAATTTTAGACATTAATTTCTCCCAGTGGAACGGTATCATTTGTCCTTTTGATCTCTCAATCATTCGGGCAGAAAGTGTGCTTTCTTTGTTGGCCGATTGGCGATTTCGAAGTATCCGATGAAGAACACATGATTTCGGCGATGAATCTGTGATGTGATCGAAGATTGACGAATTTCATGCCCCGAAAATCAGTTTTTTGGACAATTACATAGGCCAAATAGCTCGGAATGCTAAAAAAAAAAAAAAAAAAAGACCAAAAGATGGGTTTTCGGGCAAAAATCCAGCGACCATGGGGCTTCTTTTCCCCCTTTTGGTAGTCTTTTTTTGCCATCTTCTCTTTTTTTTTTCTTCTTCTTCTTTTACATTTTTCTTAGTGTTTTTGTACAATTTTTGGCATGATTTTCCTACCGAAAACTTGATGAGAAGTCGTGCAAATCAAAGGGCAAAGTTTATAATTTTCCGGGAAAGCCGAAGATTTTGTCACGCAGAGGTGCCGATTTACCATCGGATGCCAAAACAGGGTCAAACGATGTCGGAATGACCTGAAATTTGAGGTGAAGTTTCATGGGCAATAAATAAGACCAACCACATGCTTTCGTTTGTTTGAGTTTTGAAGCCGTGTGTGGGGTCTTGTCGCCAGTAGACTTGATTTTGTAGCAAGGAAGATGCCGTGCTTGATGTACAGTCAAGCGATGTCCGATTAACCTGAAATTTGACAGGACCTCTTGGAACCATTTTAAGATGATCCATTAGCTCTGATTCGGAAATCATAGTCCCGAGGGACTCCACCGCAAGGAGGCCTAATTTAGCTTCCGGGAAGTCAAAGTTTGGTCAAATGATGTCAAAATGACCTGAAACTTAACATGTAGCCCCTTTGAAGTATTTTGAGACCAGCCATGTGCTTTGTTTAATCAGTGATGGCCTCAGTGGTTTCCGCCACCGAGAGGCTTGATTTTGTTGTTTGAAGGTTAATGTTGGGTCAAACGTTGTCGATTTAACTTGAAATTTGACATAGAACCTCTTGAAAGTGTTTTAAAATCATTCATAGGCTATGATTGAAGATTTGATGTAGCAATCATGGTTCAAAAAATCGGCCGAGACCGGTTCATCTCGGCCGAGATGAATCGGTCTCGGTCGAGACCGAGCCGATATCTTAGTGAGATATCGGTCTCGGGCTGTTTTCACCATTATCTCGGTATTTTCAATATCTCGGCCGATATATCGGTATTATGTTTTTTTTTTTTTTTTTTTTTTTTATTTATAGATGAAGCATAGAGGTTTGTCACTTACTCACTTGTGTAATTGTGTTGTTTTCTTCATTTAGAAGTTAGATCTATATACTTTCATGCTAGATCTACTCATACACATGATTTTGAAATTTTTTTTCAATTTTTTTTATTTTCGGATTTTTTAACATTTGAATTATAATATATCATTTTTTGGGGATTTCATCATAAATATGTTGTTTTAATGATTCATGATCATTGTATGGTGTGTAAATGATAGATCTACATACTTTTATGTTAGATCTATATATTTAGGATTTTGAAAATGATTTTATTAATTTTTGTTTTCCAAAAAATAATTGTTGTTACTTGTTAGGATATTTGTGATACCAAAGGCTTATTAATAGTGTGTAGATGATAGATCTACATCTACTCATAGTCATAAACATGATTTAGATTTTTATTTTAATTATTTTATTTTCGGATTTTTTAATATTTGAATTATAATATATCATTTTTTGGGGATTTCATCATAAATATGTTGTTTTAATGATTAATGATCATTGTATGATGTGTAAACAATTTGACACTAATAAATTGATCATGAGCAGAGCATCAATAATGTTTGCATTATATGAAATACAGGAAAAAAGACAGTGAACTGCGAGTCTGCGATACAGACAGGACTCATAACTTAAGGTGACCGAGATTTTGATTTATTGTTGTTATTAATGGAAACAAATATAGTTTTCCAGCATTTTCTAATATTCTGGATTTTTTGGATATTTTTGTGAATTTTTTTTTATTAAAAAAAAATTCACACCGCGATGACCGCGACGGACCGATATCCGCGACCAATACCGATATCATATCGGTTTTTCGACCCGACCGATACCGCGACCGAGACCGAGATTTTGAACCATGGTAGCAATGCTATTTTCGTCTAAAAGACCAACTTTACTGCATGGAGAATGCAGCTCTTTGCATTTTGGGTCAAATAGTGTCAAAATGACCTTGAATTTGATGTAGAGCTTTCAAGTGGCATTTTGAGGCCAACCGTGTGCTCTGTTTTGTGAAACAAGGCCTTCAACTTCACCCCCGCTGGGAGCTCCTGTTCAGCTGCTAGAAGAGTGAAGTTGGATCAAATGATGTCAAAATGGCCTAAAACTTCACGTGTACTCTTCTTATGGCTATTTTGAAAGATCTTGAAATTTATGGATGATTCTGACAAGATCTGATGCTTAAAGTAGCATTGCCTTTTGTGGTCGGATGCAGCTTCATGTAGCTTTTTGATATTTGAAAGGATATGAATAGGCAAAGTCACATTTTTTGTATCAACAATCGTCCATTCCAATCACCTAGAGGGCCAGCGTGGGGCCCACGGCTATATATTTATGCTGCAGCCAATTTGCTAACATATCCACTATCATGCTATCCAAGCGTCTGCGAAAATTGCTGTCTAGCCTTGGAGATGCCAGGAAACAAGAGTTACTTTGAGACCATAAAAGTCAAAATTGCGATGAGCCTCCTTAGGTAATCATCTAATGACTACTCACAGAAGGCAGAACCAGCAAGAAGAGCCCTGAGCTCGGCTTCCAAAGGATCACTTTCAGTAATCCGATTGGAGCTGCAGCCTGATGACACACGGATGATAGCGCCAACACGAAGCGTGATTATAGATCGATCCATCCATCAAGACGAAGTTAAAACAAATCCCAGGGAACAGCAGTAAGGCATTAGTCGTCCCTACAGCAGTTATAGAATCAGATAGTGTCTGTAGTATTCCATTCATGGAGCGGAAATTGTTTTACAGCCAACAGTAGGAGTATGAGAAGGGTCATGCTCAAAGATGTAGGCACTCCTGGCTTTCCAGAAATACCAGAAAACCTGGGTTGCAATGCGGCAATCAGCCCTTTTAGATTGACTAGTACAAGTTTCATAACGAGCTCCACTGTATAGGTTGGCCATACTGTGGGAATACGGTGCCGAACGAAACAGATGACAGGAGGACATTGACAAAAGAGAGATTGCTGGCACTTACATGATTAGAAAAAGAAGGCAAGTGGAGCTCATATACAAGGCAATCCCTCTTTGAAAAAAAAAAAAAAAAAACTCCCATGCAGCATTTCCAGAGAAAAAATAATAATTAAGTAGGTCTAAATTTTCCTCCAAGGGTGGTTTGGAACAATACTGGGCCTTAACAGACCAACGACAGTATTTTCATATCTCCAACATGCCACCCAAAGGAATACGGAAAACCTGTTGGGCAATAATATCAGGTCCCCATCAAAGCAGAATTTTAGAGAGATTCCAACTTGGACGGTCAGATTCCTACATTATATAATCAATAACACGTTTCATGGGGATTATGATGGGTGATAATTAAAATGGAAGTTGTATGAAAGACAGCCAAATGAAGCAGACATTTTCAGACGAGTTTGAAATGCTAAAACCTGAAGGGGTCTTCAAAATCAGTGGGGTAGCAGAAAGGCAACACCGACATTCACACATCACTGCCATCCAACTGGCAGAGTACGATAGACAACTGGTTTCTCACAAACAAATCTCATAGGATGATAAATAATCATGGAGTTGCTGAAAAGTCACAGCAGATGGCTTTTGCTAGAGCTAGTGAGGTTCTTTTCAGGTTTTTTCATCTGGGTATGGTATTATTTCAAGGCATGGTTGTAACTTTTTATTGTTATTAATAAATAAAACAAGTTGGTGACTATACAAATCAGCACACTGCTGCAGCCTAACTAGTAAGTGGATCATTAAGTAATTTACCAAGATCAAATCGTCAATTCAAGCAGCTGGGACTATGTCCGCATGTATGAAGTTTTATATCAAGTACCATGCTGAATAAGATTTACCAAATTACTGATTACCACACTACAAAACAATTCACTGCATATTTATTTCATGTTTAACTAATATAAGAACTCACGCAAATAAGGAGCTATAATTTGGCTTTCGAATGGTGGGTGACTACATTTATATATCGAATTTTTAAACAATTTGCAAACCACCAGCTCTGTTTTCTCTTTCTAGTTAGATTAAAGATTCAGCAATCTTTTTGTCCTTTTTACAGGAATGTAAAGGGAGGCCGGGATTCTTTCATTCACATAGGGCTAGGTTACCCAATGACAAGACCCAAACTTACACACAATACAAAAAAAAAAGGTCCAGGAACAAAGCTCTCTTAGCTTTCCAAAAATTGAATACCTTCTGATTTATTTTCAGTTATCTCCAAATGTCCGCCACAACAAAATCATCAACAAACGGTCCGACCATAGCATATTGAAGCAATGTAGAGGTTTTTGGACCATTTTTCCTGCAAAAATCATTTAGAACTATGAGAAACAAATTCCATACTAACATGTTTCTACTTTCTAGTTACTGAAGGCAGCAAAACAATATATCACAACCCGGTAGTAACCAATAGCAAATCTAATTTTTGAAGAAACACCAAGCAAAAAAACTCGTGTGTTTTCATTATTATCCCAAATACTACATGCACTTAAAAGGAGCATAATCATAAAGAACTTAGCTAACCTTATAACCACCCGTTCACGTGTTCAACAGATGCATTAGTAACATATAAGATCGGTACATATATATAATAGCCTATGTAACCTCCTGCAAGAGTACCCTCCCATGTTTCTCTGGGAGGTAATGATAATGTGTTCAAGAGATGCCTTAATAACATAAAATAAGGGTGCAAATAGACAGCCTACAAACCTTCTTAAAAGAGGAACATTTTCACAGTTTCATGTGGCCCACTTGGATGTATGCCAATCATGAGAGAATAATAGGGTGATGGAAAAGTATCCTACAACCCTTGATTTAAGAGCCTCAAGTTTTACACAGCCCAGATCGTTATGTCAGATTTATTTAGTTTTAATTTTTTTGAAATTCAATATGGAAAGTATAGGTCCAATGAGTGTCAAATCGGGAAGACTCAATTCAAGGATGTAGTGAGTTTAAGGTTGGATTGAAAATAAGGGGTCCCATCAGGGGCCTATAAACAATTACCAATCACATAATTCCATGAGGCACCTCTCAGCGAAAGATTTTCATGTGTATGTAATATAACAGCTTCAGACTTTAATATCCTATATTTCCAAATCCACGTGCTGCACAGAGCATGACGGGCCTTCTCAGTAACATCAAAGCATTTGGCAGTGAAAATGACGAAGGCCATAAAAATAAGACACAAATTTAGAGATGTAAACGGGCGTCTGATACTCCGATTATCCGGAGGTTCCAACCCGTAAAAAAGCGGATTTGGAACCTGTTTCAGGTTATGATTCTTAAACAGGTCCGGGTCCAGAACCCAATTTAAGTTCTAATTGATAAACAGGACCAGTTCCGAAGCCATACCCCGTGGACCCAGTACCGACAAAATGAATCTTTCATATTGTAAATTGAAGCTCAAAATCAACTTTAGTTGGTCATTTTCTATGCTACCAAGATACTTGAATAAGCCCCACAAATCCATATCGGACCGATACAACACTTGTATTGATACCCGATACCGCACCAATACTTCTAGGGTACAACTTTAGCATGTCCTACTTACCAAGTCCATTATTTCATACTAATTCTTTTAATTTGTTTACTTGTCAATATAAAAATTGTTAAAAAGTAACGTAAACCATGATAGTTTCATTAGTTCAAAAGTGATTTAAAAAGAAATTTTTCGGACACCCGTATCCATTCCGTGAGCTAGATTTTCAAAAGTGCGGAGTCGTACCAACCATCCCTGTATCTGTGTCCATACTTGTACCAATATCTGAGTATCATAGGTCATTTTTATGTTTAGTCTTGGAGGTCGTAGAATTGATTCACATTTCTAAGTTGAATGACATCGTTACTTCAAGCAAAAAAAAAAAAAAAATGAAAAAGAAGTCAGAACTAGTTTTGGAATTAGATTACAATCCTCTAGTCAGAACCGAATTCGGGTCCTCTTATCAGAATTGGGTTCGGAACCAACAAAACAGGTTCCAAGTCGAAATCAGAACCATCATTTAGAAATAGTTCCGATACCGGGTCAAATATGTTTCCGACCCAATACCGAGCCGCTTACATCCCTACACAAATTGCTTCATCTAAGAAAATTTTCGGATGCCCGTATCCATTCTATGACCTAGATTTTTAAAAAGTGCAGTCGTACCAACTACCAACAATCCTCGCATTTGTGTCCATACTCGTACCCGTATCTGAGCATCATAGGTCATTTTTATGTTTAGTCTTGGAGGTAGTAGAATTGATGCACATTTCTAAGTTGAATGACATCCATACTTCAAGCAAAAAAAATAAAATGAAAAAGAAGTCGGAACCGGTTTTGGAACTAGATTCCAGTCCTCTAGTCATAACCGGATTCGGGTCCTCTTATCAAAACTGGGTCTGGAACCAACAAAACAGGTTCCAAGTCAAAACTGGATCCAAAATCGGAACCATCATTTAGAAATAGTTCCGGTACCAGGTCAAATATGTTTCCTACCGAAGACCAAGCCATTTACATCCCTACACAAATTGCTTCATCTAAGCAAACTTGCTTCCCAGCCATGTTCGACTGTTCACGTTAATGGTTATAAACAGACATTCATGGAACTGCTTGTCTGTATCTGTGGGGTGCATGTGTGCGTGTGGTGATAAGGTACTGCTAAGCTGAAGCCCTCCCCATTGAACCACTATTGGTTAAGATGATTAGACAGATGAGTTCTGAAATGAGTAATATATCACACATTAACATGAATTATTGTGTCTAATTCTACATGACACATTGGACTTCTAAAAATTTTAAACATCAATTATTATAATTGACATACTTCTTTCCCTTTTTCTCCTTTCTTTTATTGTCATTTGACATTTTATTAGATGTCAGTGTGTTTATCACCTAATTCATATTTGCTCATTATCTTTTGTTGGTGTTACTTTTTCATATTATTTCAATTTAAATAGACATACTTAGATTACCTTAAAAATTGTGCCAAATCCAGACCACTTTGTCTGATTTTTCTACAGAATATCCCCATGATGGTATCAGATTCTGATACATACACTGGCACTCATGCAACACAGCACCCAACTATCCTATAACCAGTCCCATCGTAGGACCATGTCCTCTCTATGCATAGGAATAATCTCAAGAACATTCACTAGAGCAGACATGCACGGATATTTAATTCCATCAGGTCCATCTTTTCAACTGCAGCTTGCATCAAAATCATGGGTTTTTAGATATCAGGGCTCAGGCTAGTATTATACTATAGTTTGGGTGGCACATAAAAATATAAAACCGTAAACAGAATAATTTTAACCAAATGAGGGATTTACGAATAGTTTGGTAGGGACATGAAAATATAAACAATAAACAAAATAACTTAAATCAAATGAGGGATTTGCAGCACCTCCCAGTTTTCTTATTTCACGTCACAATGTGCCCAATGTCTGTCAGTACCACCATAAATATTGGACAACCTAATGTGTGCATTTCTCCCCTTTTCTATTATCATGTGGGAGATTTGGAACGAATGGAAACACAAGGGGTTTTGAACGAAAGAAAATACAAGGGGTTTTGAAAATTCATCTCAGGCAGTGGCAAATCACACAATATCCAATATTCCTTTAGGCATCTTAAAAAAGTGCAAGGTTTATACTGCACAAGATAGATGTGGAATCTTTTCAGGTTAGGATAGGTCGTCCCTAACAGTGAAACGACTTGGCCTGTGAGGTCTTCCTGGCCCACCCCACAATCAATCTGAACCTCCTAAACCCATTAACCTCAACCCCCAAAACAACTTGAATTAGTACTCATCCAAATTTGACATTCATCTAAGTTTTATATGCCCTTGGAGTGATCATACAAAATTGGCACATAACTGATGCAGGCCTAGGGTTAGGGCTTGCGTGGGAAGTGCTAAAAGCACAATGGGTGCCGAAGCACGTGTCCTAAGACACAATCAATCTCCAAAGAGACAATAAATGAGGACGCACCTCAATGGGAAAATCAATTTCATTAATAAACTCTAAAAATAATCTTGTACAATGCCATATAAATAGTAAAAGAAGACTTAAGCCCTAAGAAACCTAATTAAACTAAGAAACTAAATAAATTGGAAATCTAATTCTAAATAAAATTCTTTAAATAAAATCAGAAACTAATAACCTATAATTAGTTAATAAAATATCCTAAATCTAAGTGGGCCTTACACATGTGGCCATGAGGTCTACGCTGCATCATTCTCCCCCACTTGAAAAACAAAGAACTCGACCTCGAGTTCGGAAAATGTCCACCTCAAATATCAATATAACGAACTTTTGATTCATCGATTGATCTACAACTTCGTGTAGAGCTCCATGTAAAACTGCTTTTGATGGGTGAAATTTGTGTTGATATGCATCGACCTGTTGGATGATTTACTTGTAGAATTTGCACCATCAAATCACAATATCTGACTAGCCGTTCTTGATCTCCTGATTGCCATTGGTGATCCATAAAGACAATCAATTTGAGAGCTTATGTGGGGAGTATCAACAACTTGCTCTTCACTTGGAAATTATTTGTACTCAAAAGGAGAAATTTCAAGGCCAACCGTAGATGTAGAATCTTCTGTGTCTAACTCTGGCTGATCGGTTTGCATATCCGCTAGCACTGGTTCCTCGACATGGTCAGTTACGTTACGTGAGACGACTTTTCTTCTTGAGGAGTAACTTCCACTATATGAGACCTTTTAAGCATCCGCTCCACACGAATTGCTTCCCAATATGCCTCATGAATGGTCTTGCAGTCACACATTCTCTCCACTGTGTCCGGTCTCAAGCCTCTTACAAAACTAATGAAATCATGTTCTTCATCATCTTCTAATCCACACTTGTCTTGGAGCCATGCAAACATGTCACCATAGTCAAGAACAGATAATTCTCGTCTTAAATCAATAAAGGACCGAAAATAGACTTCATTCTCAACATACCAGATTCCATATTTAGTCACATATTTGAGTCTTTGAAGATTATTGTAAAATCTACTGATATCGAATTGCATCTTGACTTGAGAATGGACTGACCTTAACTGTAGATATACTCTTCACAATTACAATAGCAAAAACGGATCTGAAATCGAACGGTGGATGTGCTGGATATCGTAAAAAGAAATCTCAACCGTTGATCGGGTCAAATCTGTTGTTGATCAGATGTGCTAATGCAGAGATGATGTCAGCACAACTTTACTGGGCTTCAAACAGACTTGGATCCTTCAAAATGTAGACCTGACTCGACCCAAACTGACTCGGATCTAGAAACAAGGCCCAATTAACGTAGGCCCACAGAGTAATGGAGACTGGATATTTGTAGACCCAATCGGACATGTGGGAGACTCAATCTCTCTCCTTTCTCTTGACTTTTGTGTCAAAAGGGGAAAAATGAGAGACTTGAATCTCCTGTTGATTGCTGGTCGAAGGGGAGAACAAAAAAAAAAAAAACAAAACAAAGAGCCTTTTCTCTCTTCGCTGGCAACGTGAGAAAGAGATGAGAGCGTGGCTGTTGGTGGCGACAGCTTTTACGGCTGGCAACTACAGTGCACAATTCACCTTTCTGCCTCTTCTTCTTTCTTTTTCTACTCTTTTCTCTGCTGCTTCTTCTCTCTCCTTTTCTTTTCTGGGTTGCTGTGGTGATTTGGGTTGGAGGCAGTGCTGGTGATGGGGTTTCTGGAAGAGGGCGGGCGATGGGGTTTCTGGAGTTGTGGCAGTTTTTTTTTTTTTTTTTTTTTTTTCCCTCCTGTTGCGTGGATGACGTGGGTGGGATAGGATCTGATTCTGGGATGTCTGGGATACAGGGCCGGTGGTCTAGATCAAGGGACCTGAGAATGGGGTCAAAGATGGGGATTGGGCTGACGGGCTTTTTTTTTTTTTTTTTGGAGGCTCCGGTATTGGCCGAAAGGGGGGTTTCGGCTAGTGGGTGGACTGGGAAAGGGCTGGGGATGGAGATGGTGACGGACGAGTGGGTCGGGTTGGGTTTGGGATTTTGGACGAGGATTTTTTTATTTTTTTATCACGGATTGGTAGGGAGGTGGCAGGAAAGACAATAGTGTATTGGCGAATAGGTTGAGATGAGTTTTGGGCAGCAGCTAGGGCTAGATAGGTTTCTGGCAGCGAGAGGGTGACGTGGGAAAAGATTGTAGGCGATGGAAGATGAACAGGATAGACGGTATATGGTGATCCTGATTGACGATGGGGATGGGTGAGGATGGGATGGACGGATAGGGGTTACCAACGCCGATTGATCGTAATGATCGTTTGGCTGTAATACCAATTGATGCAGGCCTAGGGTTAGGGCTTGCATGGGAAGTGCTAAAAGCACAATGGATGCCGAAGCACGTGTCCTAAGACGCAATCAATCTCCGAAGAGAAAATAAACGATAACGCACCTCAATGGGAAAACCCAATTTCATTAATCAACTCTAAAAATAATCTTGTACAATGCCATATAAATAGTAAAAGAAGACTTAAGCCATAAGAAACCTAATTAAACTAGGAAACTAAATAAATTGGAAATCTAATCCTAAATAAAATTATTTAAATAAAATCAGAAACTAATAACCTATAATTAGTTAATAAAATAACCTAAATCTAAGTGGGCCCTACACATCTGGCCATAAGGTCTACGCTGCATCAATAACCCAACTATATATGATGGCTGCTAGGATTCTGACAACTTTGAGGCCCTCAAAACAGTACACCCTTTGACCAAACAGTTCTCGTTCTTTGGGCAGAGATAGGTCATGAAAGGACCTTTAACACTATATAGGGGTGAAAACTAGATTCTGCATGTCCAAAGGTCCAAAAGTGAAAATATCATGCAAATTTGACCCAAGCCTGACACTAATACCTCTCAGCACATCCCCACTTGCAATTCATATCTTTTGTCTTTGTACGACTCATTTTAAAGCCCTTTAATTCTTAACCCTCCCACAATCTCTCAAGTTTCACACTCACACCATCTCTCAATTTGTCAACCAACACTATATCATCTGCAAACAACATACACTAAGGTACCTCATATTGAATGTGAACTCATCAATAATCATTGCAAAGAAATAAGAGCTTAATGCTGACCTATGATGCGAGCCTATATTCGCTGAAAACTCACTCATCTTCCTATCGTAGGTAGTTCTTGAACGAGTTGTTGATCCCTCATACATGTCTTTAATGATGTCAGTATAACCTCTTGAGACCCTCTTATCTAAAATCCACCAAATCAAATCTATAAGCGACCAAGTTGTAGGCTTTCTCTAGATTGATGAAGACCATATGAAGATTTTGCATCTTCTCTTGATACTTTTTCTTTAAATGTCTAAAGCGAGAAGATAGCTTCCAAAGTTAATCACCCTAGCATGAAACCAAATTGATTTTCGGATATCTTGGCTTTTCTTTGCATTCTTGATCCATTACTCCTACATAGTGTGCGTGTGACTCGTAAGTTTAATCCCATAATAATTGGTGCAACACTGTACATCTCATTTGTTCTTGAATTAGGCACTACAAAACGTCTTCACTACTCAACCAGCATTTTCTTTCTCTTTAATATCGTATTGAAGAGCATAGTTAACAAAACTCACCACTTTATCCTAAGCATTTACAAGACTCAGTCAGAATGCCATCTAGCCCCGTAGCCTTCAATGTCCTCATTCTTTCCAATACTTTTTTCAGTTCTATTATCCTAATGCCACAGTAGAAGGTATGACCTACTAACAAAGTACCCGCTCTCGTTCCAAAGCCCTCTTACAGAACCTTCATTTAAAAATTTGTTAAAATATTCTTTATACCTTTTTAAAATATCACTGTCCATCACTAAAACCTTTTGGTTGTTGCTCTTTATAGACCTACTAATGAAGTACCCACTCTCGTTCCTAAGCCTCTTACAGAATCTTCATTAAAAATTTTGTTTAAATATTCTTTTCATTTAAAAATTTGTTTAAATATTCTTTGTACCTTATTAAAATATCATTGTCCATCACTAAAACCTTTTGGTTGTTGCTCTTTGTACATCTGACATAATCTAAGTCCTTACTTTTCCCTTTCTCATTCTTGCGAGCTTCTAACAATCATTTTGCCCTTCTCCTGTTCCCAACTTGTTGTAGGTCATTGCATGCTTTAGACTTTGCATCACCATCACCATACTGCACTTTACTGCCCGTCACAAGCCCGGATAAATGAGGGCTGGATCAGGCTGACAGCCAGCGTATAACTTTCGTCACATTAACATCATGAATTCCATGACATTGTTCCCAAATATGAGGGCAAAACAACCCCTCCTAGAAATAACTCCATGAGGGACTCTGGTTGTGTTTGATTATGTTAATAAAACAGCCCCGGATATCCACTTTTGCACATGGGCAAACGCTTTTTCAAGTCTTGGACCTCTTGGTGCCAAGAACCAATCCACCTTGACGCCAATAATACTTGCTATATTCTCACTTCTTTTATTTCTTGATTGATAACGTCTTGAAACCACACTGATAAAAAAAATGACTTGAACCTACAACCACCTCAAGGTTGAAATAGTGAGCATCATTGAACTGTGCCACAGGCTCCTATAATATATTAGAACTTTAGTTAATAGAATGTTGTTAAGAATAACTTAAAAAAATTGTAATGATTAGCTTAACAAGAAAAGACTAAGACCACAGTGACAAAGCAGCAGTCAGAAATAAGCAATTTCCAAAATGTGTTTGTGCAGGCGTTAGGTTATGTAGAACGTCAATAAACTCCCAAAAACTCATTTTGCAGTAACTGTGGAGATTGATTAGGGAAGTAAAGTCCATTCAGATTTGGGTTGTGATTGTGTTTTTGTCTTGTTGAGAGATGAAAAGAATGCAATAATTTGTTTTGACCACTTCAGATGAGCATACCTTCACATGGGTGCTTGGAAAGGCAGAGGTGCGAAGAGTTTCTTGTGTTTCATCCATCACTTTGCGTTTTGGTATGCTCAGGATGAAAGCGGCTTGATCTGGTGTAGCAGCAGTGGAGGTTATCCTGTAACCACTTTCCCACCGCCGGTGTATTCCTTCGCTTGGGTAAAGAAAATCTAGCTCGACAACCTGCATTAGAAACAAGGCCCATAAAATAGCAGAATCAACATGGTAAGCTCTAAGTGGAAGTGGGAACAGTAATTATATTTGGTACAATGAATTTATATATTGGCCAACTGAGTAGCCAATTGACAGCAATGATATGAAAGATAAAGACGATAAAATGTTATTACAAGAAGATACAAATATATTTTGTAAACTACTCATGGGAGTTCCCATCGTGAAATATTTGGTGTAGAATTTATTCCTTTCCTTCCCCAGATATTGTCCCGTTGACCTAACATCCATCTCTTCATGGACCTTAGATTGTTGTATCTTTTATTCTTTACTACAAATGAAGGTTCATTGTCTCTCAAAAGAAAATTGAGTATGATGTGGTGTGCTCGCCACTGAAAAGGACACCAGACCTTTCAAAATGACTTAACAGTTCTCTGAAGTCTTAACTCTTAAGTCATGAGCATCTTGTGAACTTTTTGTAATGAAAGCCATAATTTAAATATGAATTGCATGTTATTGCCTCCTGGGTTTCAAAAGGATGGGTTGTGTTCCCAATCCCGATACTGATTCATTATCCATATCTTTATCAGCCTCATTAACAGTTCTATCAGAGAGAAAATTAAAAGCAGCAGCATTGTCCAGTCACATTTACAGTTCATACTCTCTTTTTTTATGATATCTCGGGGTATCCCCACCTTAGGCGGGACTAATCCCTGGGCCCCACGCCCGCACCCACACAGACGGGGGACGGTAACGCACAGGGAAATCGATGCCAGGACCTCTAGGGAGCAAACTCAGTGTCCTAACCACCGAGCCAACACCCAGTTGGGTATTTACAGTTCATACTTCTTTCAACATTTGAGGAAAAAATTGAAAACGAATTAAAGTTTTACTGAGGATCGGAGAATTTGCTTATGAGCAGAGCTAGAGTACATGCAGTAAATTGTGTGATTGGATTAAGCTTCCCTCGTAAATGGATGGGATCATACCTGGTCAGAAAAACCAGAGTTCCTAGACATTACAACACCCCAGCGGCTGCCAGCAGTGGTCATTGACGTAACATGGAAACCTTCTTTCCATTTTTTATTTATCCACTTGAAAGGAAATGATTCACTCACTTTATACGACTGCTGGGTGTAAGGAGTTCCTACAACAATTATAGCACCCACATGTCAAGAGGCAACCATGACGAGCTATACATCCAAAAGATATTTCAACAATAATATAAGCAAATGAATTTTCGCCAACCAATTAGTTAAAAAGATTTTTTTAAAAGAGTCTAAAAATTTTCAATATAAAAAAATTGCATCTATGAATGCATAAAGTATATAAACACGAGTGTGATCCAAATAAATAAACTGTATCCATCTCAATACATAAACAAATAAACTCCATTTCAAAAATAAATAAATAAACTCTAGAACACATGACATACAATAACAGTATAATTAATTAATCAAATCAAAGTAGAAACATGTCATATCATACCTTTCCGAAAGAAATTAAACGCCGTATCCAAAAAAATACTATCCATTCACTTTGCCACCAATAGCAACAAAGAACAAAAACGAAAAGGCAATTAACAACCTACATTCCAATTTCCAAGAACAAAATAAAAGGTGACAGCTAATTGAGAAATACAAGGGCAGTGAAACGCTGTTTATATTTTTATTTTATTTTATTTTCAAAAAAATCCATTTCTTTTTATAGGAAGACAAATTCTTTCAGCTTTTAGTACAAGAAATTATGGCCAAAAACAATAACTTTAAAATGCAAATTATCGGCTGATATGTACCGGTATCAACCATGACAGAACTGATATTCTATTGCATATCGGTCTCAGTCTCGGCACAGTAAAATTTTACAATCATATCAATAAATATCGGACAAATATTGGCATCGGCCAATACGTTTTTTTGTAACAGTTCTTAGGGTAAAACATAGAAAGAGAGACGAAGATAGAGAGGGAGGGAGAAACGATATGAAGATCTGAAAAAAAACAAAAAAACAAAAAAAAAAAAAAAAACAAAGGATAAAAGGAAGGAGGCGTACGTTCCTGTGCAGTGCTCCTGCCATGGCTTATGCTCTCCTTCTGCTCCTCTTCCTCTCCCTCTTCTTTTCTTCCCTCTCGGTGTGTTTTTTTTTTTTTCCCTCCTTTCCTCTTTTGGCCTATCCCACTTTGGAAGTACCAAAGCTGAGAAAGGAATTTGATTTCACCCAAATAAGGAATTTCCCATTTTAAAGGGATTTGTCCCTTTTTGCTACATTAGGACTTGGACTATGTTGGCAAATGCCCCACCCCCAGCTAGGCCTACATTCAAAATTCATGGGCTCACAATGGGGCCCGCATTCTAGACCTATGGATCCCACATTTTAATAGAAAATAGATGGGCCCACTATGGAGCATACACAACTTTCTAAAAATTTGTACTTTCTTTAATTAAATGCACTCAGCTAACTGGCCCACATAAGATAGATGTATACTGCTCAAAATGCCCCTTCTTGGATGGTCCTCTAACAAACTTTATTCAAATAAGCATTGGGACTAAGTTTTTCACAAATTTTACTTATATACTAATAAAATATTGAGAAAAAGAAAGTGTTCCAGGATAATCAATTCAACAATTGGCCTAAGTCCTCTTAAAATGCAATTCAGAAGACCATATAAGAGGAGGGCCTTTAATATTTATTATTCTGAATGGTTTGGATTTGGAAAAGGGCTGCATTGATGTATTTATAAATATAAAGATGGCAAATGAAATTAAACACTAAAAAGTTAACATATTTAACAATTAAACATTTAACAGCGATATAGGATGTTATGACTTAGGGGCACCGATATTTTAATTTATACTTGTTGCTAATGGGAAAAAAAATATTGTTTTCTTTCACTTCATGATATTTTGGGTTTTGGGGTTTTTCTCAAATTATTTTGGAGTAAAAAACTATCACACTGCAAAAACCACAACAGGATCCGATACAGCGATTTTCATCCATACCCGTACGTGTTGGGCTACATAAATCGCATTTACAGGCTCATTGAGCAACATGCATCTGCCCCACCCCATATGTGGTCGTCTCTCTTCTTCCCATCAAGTTCTAAAATGAAATTTTACATTCTCTTTAGCCTTCAAGGATAAGACTAGAATGTCCAATTTTTTGCAAGACTGATCCAGGTGGATCTAGGCTTGAACAAAACAATGCGAAGATCAACATAGTAGAGTGCTCCAAAAACTCAGATTAGCAGAAGGTCGATAGGCCTGAACATTAATTTGCTTGGGACCAGGAAGGATAGTGAAAGGAAAGACTTTTGATGGTTCAGATGAGAGGAACCACAGCAAGGATGGCAAGGCACCACCTCCCTGGCGAGTAATGGACAGAGCCAAGGTTGTGGACCAGCCCATGGACCTATGTAACCCCAGTTTAAGGGCGATCAAATGGGCCAACTTGTGGACCTATTGAAGACCAGCCTGAGCTATCGAAGTCAAGGCTTATCGAATTTGGAATGCAAGTCATACAGCAACAATGGTAGATTCCATATGGCAATTTCGATGATATGACCCTTCAAATATGTTTGGAAATATATATATATAGGATATGAATCATATGGCCCAGGGACATGGCTATCGACGGGCAAAAATAGGACAACTAACTTATTGGGAGCACTGGCGAGTGGCAAAAGCAAGAGCGACAGCAACTACCTCATGGTTATTGATCGTCGGATAACAACTACACAGTCTACACTGTAAAAGTAAGGGGCTTTCTCCACCTTCACCTTCTTTTTTTTTAGCAGTGCTCCAACTTCATCTTTCGGAATGGATTAGGGCCAAAGGAGAGGAAAAATCACGAGGATGATGATATTCAGGCTGGTAGATTCTCCAAATGGTTATTAAGTTCAATGATGGCTCATGAGTGGTCATGGAGATGGAGATTTGACAGGCCAACACAGGAAAAGAAGATTTGAGTTTCAAGTAATCGTATTTCAATAGTCGATTTATTAAACAATGACTGACTATTCAAATGAGCACAGTGCATTTACTAAACTTTTAACTTGAATTGACCATAACCATTATGTGGTTATGTCATGAATCATGAGTTATGTGCTATGCATCTTGGTTTACCAGTTCAAATTTTAAATTTTAAATGATTGATTCAATCTTCACTAGTTTTTTAATACAAACTATTAACTATTTAAAGAAGGTAAACAAATGGAAAAAAGGAAACCGATAAGCAAGTCCTCAAGAATATCATACTTTGATTCATTATTAAGAAATGAAACCAGTCAAATCCAGATGTATATGGGTTTATTTTTTCACTTATAGCTTCCTTTTTTAGAATTTTTAACACTCACTATGGACCAAGGGCCAACACAAACCGACTCCAGGGCTACAACAATGCCTCACCTGGGAACCCCATCCCAAGAAGCGGTTATATTCTTGAGACGAACTTACAAGTAAAATCGTCTACTACTAACCATCTTCCAAACCTTCTGTAAACAATATTTTGATATACGGCTACTTGGTCCAATTCACACATGAACTCCATGAACATAAGTTTTTCAAAATTGAATGTCACTTCTGAAAACCATACCCCACTTACTGTTTCCCCAAAATTCATCTTTCTTCTAGTGTGGAATTATTCAGGCATGCAACCCTAAAGAGCTAAGAGGGTTGAGCATCAAGGTTATCTAACACGATCCCAAATCCAGAAGCCATTTGGTGATCCCTGGTCAACCTCAACTATGATGCACGGATACTTCAAAATGGGCAACATATCGTGTCGTATCGTATCCAATACTTCACTTTTTGTGTGTAAAATCAGTATCCCTGTCGTGTCTATGGTGTGTCCTGCCGTCTATGATGCACGTATACTTCAAAACGGGGCAACGTATCGTGTCGTATCATATCCAATACTTCACTTTTTATCCGTGTCATGTCCCTATCGTAGCCATGCCGTATCTGGGCATCATAGCCTGCCATATTCATGCCATATCTGGGCATCATAGAACCTCAAAGGAAATGTCTCTACTTTTTCACATATCCTTCCAAACATTTGACCTAGTGCCATTAGGAGCTAGACAGGATTCCCAGACCCATGGGCCACAACCCCAAACCTACAAAGACGGCACATTAAACAGAAACAGTCAAGATATGGGGCCATAGAGGACACTAGAATTTAACCTATTTCATTAGTAAACAAGATTTGAGGCCATAGAGCACATCTCATTGCTATAGACCCCTCATTGAATAGAGAACTTGTATCGCTATATGATTATAAAATAACAATATTGATTAATTTGTCCACATATGTTTATGTTGGTCATCCATATTAAGTTGGAAACTAATAAAACGCTACTAATCAAACAATGTCAGAAAAACTTCATCACTATATGCATTTCTAAATCCTAAACTCAAAAACAAGCAATTAGGACAGCCGCATAAAACACAAGAAGTATAAAGTAATGTTTACATTAAGTGTGAAGTTCAGACACCAATGACAAAACACCTTTCATCAATGGACTAATGTAAGTTTGTTGAGAATTGGAAAACATAGATCTACAAGTTAGAATGCACTTGGATGTGATTTGATTGGCTCCATATTGAGAAAAGTTCATTCAAAAAAAAATCCAAAATAAATAACAAAAAGATTTTAAAAAAAAGCTCAAACAACTCGTTTTGATCTATTGGAAACATATATCTACAAGTTAGAATGCATTAGGATGCAATTTGGTGGGCCACTTGGAGGAAAAATTTTATAAAAAAAAAAAAAAAATTTAAATCCCCCAAAATTAAAAAATAAATAAATAAAATAAACAATTTGAGATCAATCTAAGAAAAATAAATCCACAAGTGAAACGGCATTTTCAAGTGTATCATGGAGGGGGGAAGGGAAGAATAAAAAAAATTTGATGAAAACCAGCTACGTAGCGGCCATTATGAAAAAATACACTGGCTCTGGGTTGTTATGGAAAAAGAATCAGTAAAAAAAAAAAAAATGAAACCCAGCTACGTAGCAGCCATTATAACAAAATACACTGGCTACTGGTTGCTACAGCAATAAAGTGGCCCAGCGCAAAATACTGAACAGGGGGGCCTCGCCATATCGGTCACTATTTTGAACCATGGCCATGCATTAACTCTTAGATTTTAAAACCATAAGTTAAAACAGGCCCTATCAACAATGGCTTACCAGTCAAATTTGTTCATGTAGTTCTCTGCAAGATGCAAGAAAATAATTCCAAACCACAATTGCTGCAAATGTCAAGAAATCATAACAGAACAAAAGGACTAGTGGCAGAAGTTCTGCAACCACGACCATTTTCAAAATGATAGAGAGGCATGGAATATGGTGAAAGTAAGCTAAGGCTTATATACCCAACAGGAATGAGACAAAGCAGGCAATGCACTGAACGGGTACTTTCAACTTCGAACGCCATATGAAAAATCATAAATTGAGGAAATCTTACAATATATATGGCTCTCAACAAACCTTTGGACATAACAACCAAGGAACTCCCATTGTTAGCACCAGCTATTGAACTAATGTAGTAATTCTTTTCCCACTGTTCCATTATCCAGTCCTGATGAGGATCCAAGATCAAAGTTAACAGTTGTTCCAGTTATAGGTATACATATAAAATTTGACAAATAACAGTAACACTCCATAAAACTAACCTTATGTAAGAAGACAGCAGACAGTTCATAAACCTGATCTGAGAAACCTGTTCCTGCATCCATGATGAGGGCCCAAAGATTTGTGGAAGAAGCCACACAGCTGATATATAGACCATCTTCAGTACCCTTATCCACGTGCTGTGCAAGCCTTGAATCAGCCACATTATAATGGTACCTAAAGGAGTCCAAACAGAAAAATAGTCATGCAAGGAATAGGAAAACAAAATCAATGTTTGTTAAAAATGGTATAGACAGGACAAGCTGACACAATAAGGGAGCCTACTCTCTTCTGGAAGCCAGTTTTCAACACTGCTGCATCTAAATACTATAATACATTGCAAGAATACAACAATCAAAAGATATAGCCACAAAAACAATTAACAGAAGGAAAAAGGATTTCAACCAACCCCCCCGCCCCCGTGGCTAAGATTTAGATACCAATCCAACAAATGCAGCAATGATTTCGATTTAATTTTGTAATTGAGGGTTAAGATTAGATTAGGCCTTCTTTTGCTGCGAGTTTTTTGCTTTTCTAAAGTGTTGTAAGGCTCTTGCCTAAGAGAGCTTTTTAGAACAATATTGAGACTCAGTACTGCAGAAGACTTCTTCCTTCTTTCCTTTTGCTTTCTGCCAAAGGCATGTGAGGCATTCAGAGTGAGTCCCCAAAAAGAATATTTTCTTTCAAATACAAATATGATGACAATAAAAGCTAATGTACAATCCTATTTTCATATCCTTTCACAAGAATGACAGTAATGCAGAGGTGTTACATTGTTGACCATCTATTGAATGTTATTTGGCTTTTAAGAATCAGACTTTATTACACTTGAATTGCATCAACTGATACCACCAGAGCTTGTTCAATCTCGCCTTCCAAGTGTAACATAAATCTACAACAAATCAATCAGATGAAAAGCCATTTATGATCCCACAAGGAAAAGTTTTCAGTCATTGAAGATTGCATGAATCTGTACGTCAAGACTTGACTTGGATTATCAAACGAGCAAACCCAACCATTTGATTGGTGGAAAGAGTACTGTGCTAAGACATGCATAGCACTCAAAATAAATTCATGATAGTTTTGACTAGTAAATACAGACGCAAATAAGCTACTACAACATTACAGTATTAGCCAATCTTCCTTTAGCTAAGGATGCTGCGCAATCATTCTTGAACCAAAAGATCACATGATAGAAAACCTTGAGAAGATCACATGGTAGAAAACCTTCTTCCTTATTTCCTTCACATGATACATTTAGGTTTTAGGGCACCTTTGTGTAACGCATTTTCCACAGAATAGGAAAAGAAAAGAGTTTAGATGTTCCGTGGGGGAAAAGAAAATTTGTTGGCTTCATTTTCTACAAATCTGCATAAAAGCCTTTTCCGTTGTGTTATTTTCCCTTTTGGCGCACAGACAAGAATGATGGTGTAGGAAAGGTAGAGCATTCCGCAGAAAAGTTTGTTTTCACTTACACTACACAAACATGCCCTAAGGAAGTGAGTCCCTTGGCACTGGGCTATCTTCTTCTTCTCTCATATATATAACTATAACAGCAAGAAAAGTTAAGTTTTCAATCCCATTATCTCATCATTCCTTAGAATTATAATACCACAAAAAAAGGTGTTGGGTTATTCAAAAGATGAACCTAATCAGCTATTTTGCATGTTACATAAATTATTTCTTGACACAGATTGAGCTTTGTAACCCTAGGATTATGTCAATAAACTACAACGATACAGTATCAGTCGTAATAATCAATAGAAAGTTCATGCATCAAAGTCCTGAGGCTATTCTTTGAATCAAGGTACTGAGGTTAATCTTCATGAAAGCTGGATATAAATAGGTGGTCAAATTTACAATCCACCAGCAACATGATTGAAGCATAACAATATGATGGAAACAACAGCATCCATTTTGAAGGATGCATAAAATAATTTACCTCTGTTTCATGGGTCGGCGTGCATTGTAAACTGATATCCACTGGGTTGCCGGGCTTCCTAATCGAACTTTCTTCCTAGGTTGCTCATCTTCTTCCAGATTTACAAGCATCCTTCCCCTCTTTTGTCCAGCCTAATCATGTGAATGATAACTGGAAAGTCAATCCTTTGAAAGAAAAATCATTTAAAGATAATATATTAACATGAGATACACATTTAATTGAAAGACAATCAATGGTAATCCCTAACACCATCTAACATGCTACTTCAAGCTAGAAACAACCTTCAGAGCTCCATCAATTTTGATCGGTCTCAAGGGTGCACATGGCTCGATCAGACTATCGAAGAGGGAAATGAGCTTGGGATAGTTTGGTTCCTCATCATATTTCATATTCGTCACGGTCTCAAGAAATTGTTTGAATGGAGGTGGGCAGAAGAAGCATAACAACTCTGGGGAAGTAGCCATCTTTTTTTTGCAAACAAGAAAACTCTTGTTGTCTCCCTGCATTATCAGATGAAGGAAGAGAGTGCAGACTGCAGATTGAACCAAACAATAACAAAGAATCAACAATATGAACCACGAATCTACTAAGAAAACACTACCTGATAGCCTTGCCACGGCAACCTTCCTTTGATGAGAAACACCAAGGTGTAAGCCAATGACTCAAGATCATCTCTTCTACTTCCAGTTCGACCTAAATGTGCATGTACACTTGCATACCTTATCGTTCCCCTGTTAGAGACAAACATTACTTTTTTCAATGGTTCAGAGAAAGACATTTGACTGAATACATTAGATGGTATGTAAAATGGATAAAAATTCAGAAACATACAAACCTGAAGATGTCAGGCCTTTGGTCATAGTCAACATGTTGCCCCGATGATGTGTCCTTCCACCTAGATGCTGAACCGCACACATATTAATGGCACTAGCCACACTGACCATGGAATTGAAATTTACTCCAAAACAGTTCATCACCATTAGGTAGAAGAAGAAAAACAACTTATTAAAGATTTCCAAGTAGAGCAGGCTGCTCTTTATTTATCAGTTAACATTTTTGCATGACAAAAAAGAATAGGATGGAGACTTGAACGTTGACAACATACCCAAACCAAGATCAATAAGAAACAGTTTCTTTTCATCAATAGTTCCAGGTTGACCAAGTAAAAAGTTCTCTGGCTTCACATCCCCATGCACAAATCTTGAAAAAAAAAATTAAAAAATAAAAAATAAAAAATAAAACGATTAGATATCAATAGATAACATTTTTTTTCTTAAAGAACAACAGAGCTGGCCAACTGAACATTATCAAGGGAAACAACAGAGATTGCATTAATAAGAGGTACCCCTTTAAGTGAAGCTTCTCAAGAATTGATATTGCTTCCACAGCAATGCAGGCCACCATATTAGGTGACATCCTGTTGCAAGAATTAGTCAATGCAGAAGACAAAAGTAAGGGATAAAAAATTGCAATGTTCGCTTCTTACGCCTGTCCAACAGAGTTCCAAACATCCCAAAGACTGGGTCCAAGCATGTCCATGACCTGAAACAATGGATTATGTTCTGTTTAGTCTGTGACAATATAGATGCCCGCGAGCGCGCGTGTGAGAGAGAGAGAGAGAGAGAGATCAACATTTTAGCAAAACTCACCAGAATGTAGTAATCGCCTTGCCGACCCTTGTGGTGAACCGAAGGCAGTCCATAGCATCCATGGAGATTGCTTGGTGATTGCAAAGCAAAGCATTAGATATGTAGCTTAAGATACAAAGCAGAATCTAAGAGAAATTTGCAAGAAGATTTCCTCATCAAAGTTAAATGTGCTTACTTGTAGACTTGCCACTCATAAGGAGGTCCATAATTATTACAACCTTTACTGCTACGATGCTCAAACTTCAAAGCAACCTGTAGAGGAAAAGAACTTAGGGAGTTTGGATACATGTAAAACATAATATCAATGTACTTAAATGCTCTCAGATTTCATTATCACAGAAAAAAATATCGTCATGTTATGATATTATGCTACCTACGATTTTGGCTGTTTCTATAGATTAAAATACACACTCAATTGAAATGTTTGACAGTCAAAAGATTCCACTAGATATTCGACCAAACAAGTAAAGAGATCAGCAGGAATGATTGATCCACTATGAGACCCACTAATTAGTAATTACAGTGGAGTAATCAATAGTCAACTAAAATAGGAATCATCCAATATGAAAAAAAAAAGGACTCAACTTTTGATGGTAATTCCAATTAGACCCACCCAATACTAGTAATCAAAGTAGGACCTATCTAATGGTTTCAATTGTTTAATATTTGAAATCACAATGAACATACTAGATAGGGTTTCAAATGGGTATCCAATTCTCCGATCACCTGAAAGTTCTGACCTGTAAAAAACCGGATCCGGAACCTAATTTAGAATTAGGTTCCGATTGATAAACGGGTCCAATTCCGGGTCAATATAGGTTTCAACCCATGGACCCGAGACCCGGCATATGAGCCTTTGATATTGCAAATTGTACCTCAAAATCAACTCTTTTTTGGACATTTTATGTATAACATTAGAGGTAATAGACTTGATGCACTGTTATAAGCTTAATGATATGCTTATTTTAAGAAAAATGAAGAATAAAAAGAAATGAGAATCAATTTTGGAACTAGATTCCAGTCCTCTAGGTGGACCCGGTTCCAGAACCAGATCTGAGTTTTCCTATCGAAACCAGGTCTAGAACCGACACAGGTTCCAAGTCAAAACCAAATCCGGAACCATTATTTAGAAACAAGTCCGGGTCCACTATGGTTCCGATCCGGAACTGTTCCGTTTGCAACCCTAATATACTAGGTGACTCTAATCATAGTCGGTTTTACATAACATTTGTAACAATAATAAGACCCATCTCTTTTTCTGATCATGGTAGGACCCATCCAATGTTAGAAAATCATTGGACCAAATGTAAAGAGTCAATGATGTTCAATCAAGGTGGGTCCAATAAATGTTGGTAACCACAGTGTAACACATTTAATGATGATTTTCACAAAGGGTCCCTGTCTAGCATTAGACATCATTGAAGAATCCATCTATGAAAAATCATTTAGGACCCATGTGATGTAGGTAGTCGTCTAATAATTATAATCACAAGGAGAGCCATCAAAAAATAAGACTCATTTAAAGACGAGAAAATTATAATTAGTCACACAATTCAATCTAGGTAATCAAATATGGGACCCACCTAATGTCGGCGGTAATCACAGTGGAAGCCACCTAGTGTGAAATTTTTAGAACCCACCTAATATTAGTAACCAACAAGGGGACTATGTAATCATGACAATGCTATAGAAGCTACATAAAATTTGGATACACTATGGGCCATTCTAATATTCGGACTTATAGCAATTAGTAGGGCTCATTGATTGCCTATAATAATTATAAGAACAATCAATGTTGAAAATTATAGCTATCCAAAAAAATGCTGAAAGTTATAGTGGCCACTATGATAAATGGTTGCTCATGGTCTTATGAAGATTTGTTAATGCTCTTCACCGGTGTTTTCGGTAGAGTTTTTTCACAAAAGATTGTTTTATACAACATATCCTTGAATAATGTAATATGATGGTTTTTGTAAGAAAGTTGCAGGATACATTCCAAGTTGGCCAAACAACAATCTTTTAGGTGTGTAGATTATGTTCAAAACTAGCAGATAATCTAGTGAAACATTTAGAAATATGTTGTTTCCAAACAACCCCATAACAAAATACAATAAAAAAATGGTGCATAATAATGATCTAAAAGTTGATAAAGTCTAGTACTTCCAAGGCTTCCGCTCCTGTACGCTCTGTGCCACCATTTATTCTTCTCCCAACATAAACTTGACCAAAACCACCTTTACCCAACTTTCGCTCTATCTTATATACAGGAGAATTGCCGACTTGCACCTACAGGGAAAAAGAGTGCACCAGTTCCCATGAGAGAACTTATAAGTTGTCAATAACCTTGAAATATCATCAATTAAAATGCAGTAGGAAGCAGAGCATGCTATAGTTGGGACATTTAAGATTTTATGCATAAATTGAGAATAAATGACAAAGAATTAGTCTCATCAGATAATTAATAAAATAAGAACAACAACAAAAGAAACAACATTTTTCTATTTTGAATAATGAGAATTGAGACTAACACTAGAATGGAATCAAGTACAGAAAAGAAAGAGATAAGTAATTAATAAAAGAGGCAAAGTTGGCTTTTTTAATCAGGAAAGCGGAATGAGGAAAGTTGTTTGGATTTACCAGGTTCCAAAGAGCTGTCACCAGGTAAAGGTTAAGGGCAATAATTAGGGCAATTAATTCCGTGCAAGACCAAAAGGGGGCATATGTATGACTTTAATATCCTTCATTTCATTATTTAAACAATCACAAAAGGGGTATTTTTGTAGAATGAATAAGGACCAATCCAATAAGATCCATCAGAAGCAGGCCTGTGGGATATTTATGTTCATGGGCCAAGTTTAAATATCCCACGTGAGATATTTATGTTCATGGGCCAAGTTTAAATATCCCATGCAAGATCTTTATGTTCATGAGTCAAGTTTGGGTCAAGCCTACTTCAGATGGATCTTATTGGATTGGTCCTTATTCATTCTACGATTTTGTCCAGCAGGGAAAAAAAACCCTCAAGTAGCCAAATCGCCTTCATTCTGAAAATTTAGGTTTTACCCCTCCTTTATGCTTAGAACCAAGATGCATTAATGGGGCATATATACAACCCCGATCCCCCTTCCTACTATATGAACGTGAATGAAGTATACACCCCAAATACAAGTTACATGCTAATATGTCAGACCTGACCTCCGGGAATTTTTTGGACACCTCACTCTGAAACATAATTTGAGGCAAAATCCCAAACACTTGCAACAACGTTAGTAAGAACATATCATCAAACCAAGCCTTTTCCCACTAGGTGGGGTCGGCTTTATGGATTTGACGACGCCAATCAAATCTGTATTGTGATCCCGTACATCCATCTTAGCATTCTCATCTCCGCAATTTCCATCTTCTTAACATGATTATGCTTTACTACCCAACACTCTAATCCATATAACAACGCTGGACGTACCACCACCTTATAATACTTTCCTTTAACCTTGAGGGGGACTTTCCGATCACACAAGACCCCCGAAGCACTCCTCCATTTGGTCCACCCGGCCTGAATCCTGTGACTTACATCAATATCAATCTCTCCATCCTGTTGCACCATAGATCCAAGGTACCTAAAGTTTTCTTTATCTACAATCTTTTAGTAAGAACATATATTGATGGTAAATGCTAGAGTCCCACACATTTTTGGGACATCTTGCCATGAGACAAACATTGAAGCGTAAGCCCCCAAACACTTCTAAAAACATTAGTCCGAACAACAAGAGTGTGAAGCATCTATTGACGATAAACTAAGGACTAACCAAATCAAACAATTAAATAATAAAAATAAAATAAAAAAGCAACTTCTCTTATTAATGATAATGCATTAAAAAGCAAAAATACATATAAGCAGGATCAAACTCCAGGCAAAGATGTGGACCATACTCAAAAGGAGAAACAACATTCTTCTAAAGATATTTCTGCAAAAAGAGATTATCATCTGATACTTCAAGTCTTCAACAGGACAAATTAAGCAAAGGAACACGAATGCATGATCTTAAGTTTTCTGCAGTCTAATATTCTCTCCATTCCCTTGCAAGTTCCTCATGTCACCACAAATAAAATTTTCATTATAACAAACTATGTGGTGATGATTTTTTTTTTGTCAGTAAATGCAATAGGATTATTATACCTAAACTCAAATGCAAACAAAGTTGCTTGAGGATCCGATACTAGTACGAGGTGTTTGATTTGTCAAATCTCAAAATGTTGGATTCATGAATTCGGCATAATAATCAATACATCAAAAAAATATTTTAAAAAAAAGCAATAATAATAACAACGTACAAATCTTTAAAAAGACAAGTAATAATCATTTCAAAGGTCAAAGTTAGAATTCAAAAGCGTGTGAAAATAGTATATAACTACAAAACATTGTTTAGATTAAGTAATAGAACTAGAAGAACCCACGAAGAATCTGACACGATAACTTGACCAACACGTGTCTAGCATAGTTACTATCATCATTTCATAGAATCCATGCAACAATGATTGCAAACAAGACACGATTAACTTGGTTTACATAAAGTTCTCATGAAGATCCACCACTGAGCTACCAGAAAGAAAGCCTCGGAAGATTTGGGAAGCATGATAATTGATGGAAGCTGTCCTGCAGTATAAATAGGCAAATAAAGCACAATATCTGTAGTCAAGTTAACAGCTCAATCTGGACAACATTCAAGTGCATTTAGATCACCAAACAAATATTTCATTTTCTATGTTAGGAAAAACTAGCTTAAATTGTTTCATCTATTTCAAGAAAGTAGTAGGTCAGAACTCTAATTTGGCAACTTTCACTGGTTAAAAGTTGGCTATCAGAAAGAAGAACTCAATATCAATGCTCTGAACATTAGCAAAAGGCAACACGAACAAATATAATAAGCATCTCATAGCACTAAAAGGAAAAATTAGAAGATTGAGTGCCACACCACTCCCACCAAACACGGAAACAAACCAATGCCAAACAGGATCCAACGACTTTTTGACGGGAAAAATACAAAAAGAAAAGGAGTGGCGCACGCACCCTCTCAGGAACAGGAGTTGCACCCGCTTCTTCATCAGCACCTATCAATTTCTCAGCACTTCCTCCTCCTTCCATCACCAGGTTCTTATCAGCAACTCTCTCTGCACGAATCAAACCAGGGTCTTCAGCACCTCCAACAGCAGCTTCAGGAATAACCTCACAAGGCTGCTCTAGGTCCAAGTCTATCAGCCTAACACCTCTCCCTCTACCAGCAGCACCTTGCCTGGCCGGTGTCCCTAAAGGCCCTTTCGCTACAGCCGCAGCATTAGAACCCCTTCCTCTTCCTGTCCCTACCCTTCTTCCGGCTCTATTCTGATTAGGCAACACCCAATTCTCCGCTTGATCAATTGGCTGAGGTGAAGGCTGAAGATCATCAAGACGCTTGGATCTTAACCGAGCCTGCCGTGTTCCACTACGCAGTTCTGGCATCCTATCCCCATGCAAATCACACCTGCATTAAATATCCAGAAATCCCTTCCGGACTCCTGAGAAAGGGAACCCAAGGAACCAAAATCAGATTATTACATTACAAGAATGGAATTTGCAACAAAAGACGCCACTCTCCAAAAAGAAGATGATCAGAACTCAGCTTAAAGAACAAGCAATGAGCCACAGAAAAACATCATTTCCTGATGAAAATTACCATCAAACTTGCTGTATTAGCCATAAGCAGCGAAAGACAAAAGAGAAAAGGCACAGATGTCTTCCTTGGTATATGAGGGTTTTGTATTGGGAAAAAAGGCATCAAAACTTACTCTTTGAAAACCACAACCTTTGAAATGAATCGAATGCAGAGAGCAAAAACGGCAATCTATATCTCTTTCCGTACAGTTTGAGAGCGGAAACTCCTCCCCCCTTTTGTTAACTATTAACTAATGATCAGTCATTCACACAAGCAAAAGCAAAGATCTCTCCTAACATAAATCAAATGACTTGCACAACATATCTTCATCCAAGACCAAGAAAACAAACAACAACCAAATCCAAACAACAACCACCCCCCACAAACTATCACTATCCCCTCCATCAACTCTTTCACAAAAAAATCAGTTACCGTTCCTCGTCGTCATCGAGATTCAAATCTCATCAGAAGCAAAAAGAAGCAAAAAAAACCCGATCATCAATCATCTTCATCATCATCAGCAGCCAAACCTCAAACCAAAACATTAAAAAAAAAAAAAAAAACCTTCAAATACGTCAAAAAATCCAATCTTTTTCTACCTCCACCACAAAAAAAACCATTCCAAACCACCTTTCAACCATCAAAACCCAACGAACAAGCTCAACCGAGCTGCAAAAACCGATCATCAAAATCATCAAAAAGAAAAAAAAAAAAACGAAAGCACAAAGAGAAACTCACAAACCGATCGCGAAATCCTCGGAAACCGAAACGATTGAGCAACAAATCAAGCTCCGATCGCGTCCAAAACCATCAATCTTCGACGATCGCATTCAAATCTCCAGAAAAACCGATTCCTTTCTCCAACATTACTCGAAGACTGCGATTCTCTCCTCCGATCGTCCAACGGATATATATATATAAAGAGAGAACCAGAGAGAGAGAGATTTGGTTCTTGTAATGCCAGCAAGATCTGAAGAATTAGGGTTTGCTCGAGAGAAGAAGAAGATGATGAAGAAATGAAGGATTTTGAGAGGGCGAAATCTGGATGTATTTTTGTTGTCTTCCGTTTCTGTGTGTCCGAGAGAACTTGTGTTTGTACACAAAAAAGAAAAGAAAAGGCGAGCAAAAAAAATATATAGAATACTCGGCTCTCCCATGCAAATGTGGCCTTGTAAACGCCTTTGGATTATATGATTTTTTTCCCTTTGTCCCCTACTTTTCCTTATTTACGGTTTTACCCCCTGGTTTTTTGAAAGTGGGGAGAGGGGTCGGTGCGAGTACACGAGAACATGGTGAGTGGATCCGCGTTGTGGGTGGGCCATGGAATGATCATGGCCGTTGGATGTGTGGGAGGTTGTAAAATGTAAATCCAATGGCTGTGGATGAGTTTGTAGGTTTTGACAATTGGGATGAAAGAATGAACTTTCTGTTGAGAGGTTAGGGGTGTTCAATTGGTGTGTGAAGAATGAGACTTGGGCTTGGTGTTTTAGGCTTTTAGGCCTTTGTGGGGTCAAGTTTGGTTGGATGATGAGTTTAGGCCTAACTGACTAAGCTCTTTTAAACTGCTTGATATAAAAGTGCCAGGGCCATCCCAATATTTGATGAAAAAATTTAGGTAATTACTATGTATGTGTTTATGCTTATTATGTTTGTGAATTCCTCCTTTTGCTATATGAGATAACGGAGTCGTTAGAACTGACGATTTTAGCATTAGGTGAAGTCGTTTATGATTAATTGAACGACAGTTTCGATCGGTAACTCTTTTATGAATCGATGCTTTCGCTATAATCTATCTATACTGACCGTCAAATTGAATTTTGAAAAAGAAAATGTAACTTAAGAAACCATTAAAATTTTGACGTGCATTTGATTGGGTAGTTACCTTTTCATCAAATTATCTTCTTATTGCCAACCATCCAAGCCGGTCCCATAAGAACTCAGGCCATGGAGTTTGCCTCTCACGTGTGGGAAGTGTTTCAAGGAAACGTAACATTTGCTGTGTATGATTCTTTATATATATGGGATTAAATGTATATAACCCTAGTGGGTGGGGGAGAGGTTTGAAGCGTGGCAGTTTGGACATCCCATTTATATAATTCTCTAACATCGAAAGCCAGAAGGGGCAGGCATTGGGGCAGATGAAGCTCGTCTAAGTCCAGCTCATTTCAGTTGGACTTTTTTTTTTTTGGTCCAAGAGGCCTTGAGTTTAGTCCCCTGGTCCAGCCCACCTGCCTCATTTTGGCTGCTTTGTGTTAAAGATGATGGTCCAGGGCCAGGCCCCCAAGCATGAGTCTATATGCATTGTATACCATGTGCAGTCCATTTTACTATCAAAGACAGAATAAAAGAGGCAGCCACAATTAAATATAAACCCAAATACAAACCAATGATGACCGGGGCAATTTGTAGTGAGACGAGCCATTTTCATCCCTTTAGAATTTCTGTTTTTCCCCTACATCGGGGACGCAATTTCACGTAATCTAATACACACTCAAAAATCCCTAACTAATTGAGCTACTGTGAGAGACCATTCCCTTTAACGTTTGGAATATGAGCGTAGAGAAAATTATGAGGAGCTAACTAAGTCAAACAAACTAGGTGGCATTCCTTTTCATGAGTTGCACCCTCTTGTGATGTTATGTTAACCAGCAATAAACGTCGTTTGACTAAGTTCGCAATTCTAATTCTAAACTTTCTTCACAGTTCTACTACTGAATGGGGCCCATCATGTGCTCTACTCGCATGAAATTGACTAATTTGAAATAATGTCATTCGAGGGTGGCCAACGAAGGCTCGGAACAAGCCCATTCCATATTTAGTAAATTAAGGGTCATTTGTTTGTACTCATTTACGTATGCAATCAGTTAACATGCAAATGGCTAGCTGCTCACCAATCATGTTTATCTACACTCATTTACGAATAAGATATAAAAATGAGCCCCCACATTTGATCACCTCAAGAGATGGTTAATGAAAGAACACTCTATCCACATATGTAAGGAATGCAAATCAAAAGGGAGAGGAGTAATTACAAGTGATGATAGATCCCCAGTTTGATTCCCCTCTCCCTTGATTCTTGCTTTTATTTATTTCCCCAAATACCACGTGACCTTTCTTCTCTATAGAGTTATATTCACCTTCCAGTTTCCCCAATGAACCCTCTCGCCCAAGGAATTCTTCCTTGGGGGGCTACTATGTAGAAAGATTCTTGGGATGGCCATACAAAAAAGCGCATGTAATTTCCAAGATATATAAGGGTCTTCTTGAAAATCTTTGGGAGCCATATGTAAGGAATGATAAAATTTTCTCAATTTGAAAGGGGTTTTTAGAAAATTTGGGGGGCCAAGACCCCTACCAGCTTCCCCGCTCCACTAGTGATGCTCGGTAGCAAGAATCGTGTACAGGTGGTGAATCTCTCTCTCTCTCTAATCCCCATCAGCCCCACCCAAAAGAGACATAATATTTCAAATATAGTTAAGGTTAAGGCCTTACTATTCAATTTCTAGGCCCAAATATTAGGCTGAGCTTGAACCAAATCAAGGTCAATTAAGCTTAAACCACTTGTTATTGCCACAGATCTGATGGCCCTTGAATGGTGGATACTCTGAATGCATCATCGATAAAAAGATCCTAGCTCTTAATTGTTTTGTATACTCTCATTTTGATGAAAGAAATTCCAGAGAAGCCTTAGAGTTTTGAAGAGTTTTGTTTGTTTGCATAAAATACATAGGGATTTGCAATGAAATAAACTGTACTGAAATATCGTAAAATAGGCGACATGTATAAAATAAGGTGGAGATTTAGATAAAACCTTAACTTTTATATGTATTAAATTACCAAGGTGATGCTGGGTATTCATTTCCCTTATTCCCTTGGTTTCAATTTTCATTAAATGCAAGGTCATTTGATGGTCATTTTTCGAACATTCACCTTTGATTCTTCATTTTTAACCACTTCTAGAAATACAATCCTAGAAATTAAATTACATGCAACAAACGAGTTTGAAATCTTTTAATTACCTGTCATACAAGCTAAATTCAACTTACCCCAACATCGCTACAATAATGTTACCGAAGGAAAAAAAAAAAAAACATCTTAATATCCCCTCACTCCGTGGAACTTTCAAATCGGAACTCTAAATAATTAGGTCTTTTGGTTTTCCTTAAGTCCACTTCAAATGTGCATAATTTGACTATTTACTTCAAGATTATGCTTCTTTGAGGTGGTTTACAAAAACATATTTACCGTGATTAATAGGCCATGGTTCTTTGAGGTGATTAATAGGCCATGGCCACATCATGTACTATTTCTTCGCTCACATAAACCATATTTATGCTCTCTTTTTTTCCAAATATAATTGGAAACTCTTTTGACGATGTTTTTCGATTTTCGCAAATTCCACTTTGACATAGAAGCGTGAGATGCCTTGGTGGTAAGAGGTTTCACCTCACAGCCGGCGTGCCAGTGATCGACCCTTGGCACGGCCATAGTACTACCCCGAGTTTACTTGGGTGGAGGGCAAGCTGGAGGCATGTATTTGACCTCCTAATTATCTACTGATAAAATAAAAACTAAAAAAAAAGGGGAGGATGAAGGAAATTGGACAATATAAGGATTGAGAGAAGTCCACCATTAGATATCATTGTCTTTAGGAAAGATGAAAATGACCCTGACGCCTTCGAGTATGAGATGACTTGGACTTGATAGAATCCTTATTATGTAATTAGGCCAAAACCTAAGGACAATTTGAACAATGTCATTACTCTTTAGTTTATAGGTAAGCCAGGATTATGAACACTCAGTTTTCCAAAGGTGAGCCTTGTAGTATATGTTGGACCCTGTTTATTAGAAATTCCAACCATTTATTTGATAGGCCAAGCTCACGTTATTTGATGTCCAAAAACTTAAACATTGGGAGATTGTGAATCTTCAACCAATGTGTAGCCTACACGGTAAAATAATTAGTATAGAAACTGAGTCACTGATAACTCAATGGGAAGGTACTTTAATCTCACACTATCGACTAGGGATTAAATTCGGTTTTCATGTTTGAACTTCACTCCTTGACCAATGACCCGATCATTAAAAAAATATAAAACCATTAAATCAAGCACGTCGAGGGAGTTAAGACTGATTTGTTTCACTAAATCTATGACTAAGAACGTAGCCTGGACCTGATAACTTAGTAGTTTAGTTTTGGTCCAATATATGTATAATTGTCCTACTACATGGGCCGGGATACTATGTTGGTTGGCTACACAAATGGGTCATATATCTTTTAACATAGTGTAAGGACCAGCCCTCATTGTCAGGCTTGCAAACCATATCAGGACCTAACAAGAGGCTGGCCACTCAATAGACCAGACTCTAGAAGTCTTGCTCGGGCATTGCCCAACTCATTTGCAACCCTAATTTTAAATGAATTGGACAATCATCCACCTTATGTTATTTTAACCATATGAAAGAATAGAAGACTAAGTTAGAATGGAAGCACATCATCAATTATCTAGTTAGAATGGAAGCATCTTACAACCCTTACACATACATGTGGGGCCCACATTTGATGGTCGATAAAATCGACCTAATGGGCCCATCTTGGATACATCACATCCAAAAACATTATGAAAAACTTGAACTAAATTTCAATGGATGAGTGTTGAATCCCAGGATAACAAAAGAGTCCGGATGTAGTAAGGTAAAAACTAAGGTGACGTTGCGGATCGTGGTTGGTCCACCCACGGTCACCGTGCATATACCCACTTAGAGGATCCCAATTCGTTACAAAAACAACCCTCTTAGGTTGTGACCTATTAATATAGTGGCCTCCTATAAGATCAGTGGTTGGGACATTCAAATGGTGGGCCCCACATGTACAAAATTAGGTTAAAGATGAAACTGGCCATGACACCACAAACCTGCCAAAAAAAGGGTGCTTTCCTTTTTGTGCTAAGAGAGCATTGGACCTGGGCAATGAGTTAAAAAGATTTGAATCCATAAAAATCTCCATAAAGACCTCTCGTTTCAACTTTCAAGCAATGAATTGAATAGCATATTTCTGTTTTTGGGAAGGGCCACAAGAAATCTCCCCTTGCCCCCCTTCTGTGACGGCTACAAGATAGCTCTTATGACTTGTGAGAGTTTCAACACAATCAATATGGTTAAATTAACTAGGTCATCTATGAGATCCAACTAAAATTGACCCGGAAATATCAGGTCTAGATAGGTTCCTGTCTAGGACCTTCATGATATAAGGAAAATTTATATGCAACCCCCATTGGTTTTAAAAAAACTGCAAATAGCCTTTTATTTATTTATTTTTTGATATCCACCTCTATTAATCTATATACAGTTTTGGGCCCGACGGGTCAGGATTTTGTCTAGGATCCACATCATAACAGGAATGTTTATGTGCAACCACCGATGTCTTAAAATAATTACAAATAGCCTTTTAAAAAATACCCACCTCTATTAATCTGAAAAACAGGTAGTTATTTTTCATTTATCGATAACAACCACCTTATTGATAATAGATTGGAGGACATTGGGTCTTTAGCATATTTGTTCTCTTTTTTTGTTAATTTTTTTTTATTTGTTCTTAGACACATGACATGTTGGGGGGTCTTCTATGGTGAGTAAGGGTGTAAAAGAAAACCGTCTAACTGAGTAACCCAACCGAGTTGAACCGCGGTTAATAATTGTGTTTCACGGTTTGGTTACATTATTAAAATCAGAAAACCGCATTTCACGGTTCGATTACGATTTTTAGTATCGACACACAGTTATTAATTGAACCGAACCATGAAGTGTGGTTCAATTAACCGGCACACGGTTAATTAACCGTATCGTTATACTAATAAAAAATAAATGTATGGCCCAAATGAAATATATATAATTTTTAATAGTTTCTAACGTTTTTTAACGGATACGGTTCGATTACGGTTTTTAACAATTTTAACGGTTAACCGTGGTTTGATTTTTAACCCTTTTTACAGTAGCGGTTACGGTTTTTTAAACCAAAAACCATGATTCACGGTTCAGTTAACGTTATCAAAAAATGAGCGGTTAACCAAACTATTACATCCCTAATAGTGAGGGATGGATATGCATTATATATATATTTGTTATTTCTTCTTCTTTTCATCATGTATTATATAAGAAATCAATCTAGAGAATCTTTCATGGACATTGAATAAACATGCCTCTAGTCTTTAACTTTTAAGCATACATACTTTACTATGATTTCTATCAGTAGGGGTGAGCATCTATCTAACGAACCGAAGTTTCGAATCGAACCGAACCGAAATTTTTTACTTGGTTCGGTTATACGATTAAATTGGTTAAGATTTACAGTAAATTTGGATAATATAGTTTGGTTCGATTTTTAATTTTTTTCACCAAATTAACCGGATTTATTAATATATATATATATATATATATAAAAGTTTGTATTTTAGATATATAAAATATATAAACTCTTAAGGCTGATAAACTGTTGAATACTTGGCTTTAATATCTTTTTTATTTTGGATATTTAGAATTTGCTAGTTGTCTATACTTTGAGTTTTTTTTTATTATAGAAATGTTCCTAACAAATTTGGGCCCCATAACAAAACCCAACATATGGCATTTCAACCGAATTGACCGAAATTTAACCGAAATATTTTCGGTTCGGTCGAATTCGGTTATAACTCATAATTCGGTCGGTTCGGCTAAGAATTTTTTCGACCAAAATATTTTAGTTTGATCAAAATTTCGACCGAACCAACCGAATACTCACCCCTATCTATCGGAAGGACACATGGATTTTCATTCCCCTCTGAGCTTTTCAACTACATATAGTAATTTATGCATCCAGCTGATATCGTGCAGTCCATATTATACCGGTACATGTGTTTCAAAGGCTACATAAATTATTTAAGCCATGAAACTTAAAAGATATGTCAATTTCTATGGGGTCGTTTGGATGAGGGGAGGAAGTTGAAAAATGGCACAATTCCCCACCATGTGAAGAATGTTGGGGATGAAGAATTTTACTAGTACCTACTTTAATCTTGTTTGGAGTAATTTTAGCTATGTAGAGATTGAGAATTAATGACTTTTCTAAATGAACATAAACTAAAAAGGAGGATTGTTTCACCTTGTAGAGAGGAAAAGTTTATCAGCTTTGCTTGTAATTTAAGACATTTGTAAAGAATGAGTTGCCTTTTTCTTCAGAGAGCTGCATTTCTCCTTGTATGAAATGACCCCAAGTTCTTGACAACTTTGAATTAGAAAGGGTAAAAAATCATTAAACTGGGCTAGTTGGGTTTGAACCTTAAAATGGTCCAATGGCCGACAAAGTTTTTTACATTTTCCACAGGCACAGTCCTTACCCCAGCCCCACCATTGATAGCCCAAGTTGGCATGGCTGGTGGAGCAACATGGTTAACATGTATATGATTAAATTGAATCTAACTCATATTTTTAATTGGATTAGAAATCTCAACCTACATCCGTAATATCCAATCCAAGCTTGACATGGGCTGTATGTGCCTGGCACAATCCCAAAATGCCTAAAAATGTCAGGCATGAGCACGCCCATTTAGCCAATTGAGCCAGACTAGATCGGCCTTCCTTCACATATTCAGGCAAATAAATCACAAAGCTACATGCACCACTACCTCTTGAGCGAGGCCGGGACCGCTTTCAGGCTTTCTATCACTTAATACAAGTTTGGCCCAATTATCAAATATTCCCGAATTTTAGATCCATACTCGACCGAATACAAAAATCTAAGGTCCAAACTTGGCCTCAAATGGAAAAGGGTACGTTGCTTAAATTGATTCGCTCTCCAAACATGCACTAGAGTGGAATCCTATTGTGTTAACCATATAGCCCATAAAGGTTTAGTCGGTCCAATGGTCATGTGCCCAGAAATTTACATTGAACATGGACCATGGGAGCCAAAATTTCAAGCTGTACAGTACTCATTTTAGTCCATTAAATAGGTGAATTAATGCAGGCTCTCAATCTCATGTACTGGTATGGAACACGTCCTACCATATCTACCAAGCAACACTAGGTCCCCAAAGCAGGTATAACGTGGCCCACCCCATAACCTCATGTAGGCTGTTGGTGGGTCTTTATATGTAGACTTTCCAGCACTTGAGACTTTTCCAACTCTATTTCATATGGGGCCAAGTGTGGCCCACTCACATTCTCAGCAGTATAGAATGACCACCAATTCAGACGGTTAGATCTTCTGATTAGACATGCCTGTCATGGTGGGTGAAGATGCATGCCAAATTGCCAATTGCCACAGCATGTATTTATGGTGGATGAGTTTGGCATGGTCAATGAATGACTTGACTTGTGGACAAATTTTTGGGTTGGCTTGTTCACTTCTATGTGGATGAAGTCGTGGTCACCAACCACACCAAGTGTTTTTTTTTTTCTCTGTTATTGATTGAGGGGTAGATGAATGGCCTTTCCATATGGGATATGGGGTAAATCTGCAAGGGAGAATTAAGGTCATTTGGTTTGCAGGAATTTGGATGCTCAAGTATAATTCTGTATTTGAAAAGTTGGAATTAGGAGAATTTTAAAGGCACTAGTATCAAGGCCTGAATTCCTGAGCTTCTACAATTCAGTAACTTCAAATGCTCCATAGTCTCTTACTCAGTTGTATATGGAATGGGGTTGCAAATGGATATTTATTTATATCGAAGCTTTTGGTTTTGAGTAAAGCGGGTATAAAATCTATTTTTTTTATTCCAAAAAAATTTACTTTCATATCCATATCCATATCCATGTATATAGGATATGACACATTTTTAAAACTAAATCCTTCTTTCCAACCCAAGGCCGCCAAATAGTCCCACTTCTCTATTTAACTTTTCTTAAGCTCTTTTATCTCATTATACTGGTGCATGTGCTTCTTATTTGGATTTGGATTTGGAATTAAATCTGGTTTTTTTCCTTGATCTCGTTTCAAGTTGATGCTCTATCCGGACACAACACATAGGTAATAGGTTCCATGTAGGATTTAGAATTGGAACAACATACACAGTTCCCCATGGTTTAGCCCAATCTGACCCGTTTGGATCCTTCATCCTCCTATATGAAAAATGCAAAACTACATATTTTTGTTCATTAACCCAGCCAAGGGGGCTGGGACCCAAGTGAGAGCTCATATAAATACGAGAAGACAGCTTGCACAAGTAGAAAAGAAGCCCGCACAAGCGAGAGGAAAACGAACCCTGAGCAGCCAAGTGATAACCTCTGCCACTTACCAGTGAGGTAAGTGGTCATTCTCATGCATAAGTACATGTTGAACCAAGTAATGGTGTAACCTCTGTAAGATATAAGGTAGTCCATGCAATATCATTGACATTAGACTCCATTTCCCTAAAAAGTAAGATTATTTGATGCTCATTTTTTAAATTCTGAACCACTTATGGTATAAATTATATGTATTCTATTTCTATGTATTATAATGCAAACACACATACTCTTAATTTTTCTCGTGCTGCCATGAGTGATGGAATTCCATAATGGGGACCGCCTATTGAAAAGCCGATCACTAAACCCTCACCTTTGGTGGCTTCACTCCAAATTTTATACCGGCAGGAGTTGGTTCCATCATAAGATTGGGCATGCAACATTCATGATCATATGCTCAATCCTATGGCGGGACCAGCTCTGATTGGAGTAGATTATGAGGCAAGCCCCCTTAAAGAATGAGAGTTCATTTTGAGGAATTCAGATACTTAAGAAGTTGGCTCTACTATGGAGTTTCACATCCCTCGTAAGCAGCACGAGCGAGACATTCAAAGAATCCAGATTCTTAACTTTCTATTATCATGTCGTTTACACCTTTAAACTTCATCTTTTAATCACATGACGAATGGATATAAATGTGCCCTTTCGACCATCCATGCCCATTGTGGAATCGTGGCCCATCAAATGATCATAAGTAGCTAATAAAGAAAAATCTATCATATAAGTGTGGGCGAGTTACTTTAAATATTGTCAATTTTGCATGTGCCCTTCTTTAATTAGAGTGAGATGCAACTCTTGGCGCTAAACAAGGTGAAAACAATTACATTGAGCAGTTGAATTCATTATAGGGAGCACTATTATTTCCGCATTGAAATTGCTCGTGCAAAGTTTTAAGAAATTGTACATTGAAAAAAAAAAAGTTGAAGTTTCAAATTTTAATATCTTCTTCAAATATTATTAAAATTTATAAAAAAAATACATTTTTAAATAACTATTAATAAATTAATAAACATCTCGGTCAGCTTGGCCTCTCATAAGAAAATCAACAGGTCAAGTTGGATAATTTAAAACCACTTCAAAGCTCACCTTGGAAGAATTTTAAGTTTTAACCCCATTGGCCATGGGCGGTCTTAAAAGTCGGCCCCATATAGCTTTTCACAAAGCATGCTTGAAAACTGACATTAGCAAGACTTTGCTCCTATCACATTCAATAATGCAAAATAGATCCTTTTGCAAACAAAATATACCAATGGGGCAGGGCTTGGCACATCAAAGAATTTCATGTCAGCAAAGTTTTTAGTGCCCACTCCAAGGACTAGGCCTACAAATCAGAACAATATTGGAATCTAAGCAGATAGTGATCTAAAGTAATTAAATACTTTTAGACTAGTATGATCTCATAAAATTTATTTGATTTGAACATTCTCTTTGTACACTACCATGCTAAAATCTCACTTCTGATGGCATCTGTTTTTGCTGCAAATTTTCTAAAGAGAATTTCCGCCTTGTGGAGATTTATGAGAGTGGCTATCCCCAAACATTTGGAATTACTTGTTTGATATGTGAGTTTATAAAAATCTAGCCTTGTCGATTGACACTCTTGAGATTTAGAATTTTTTTCGTCAAAATCTTAGTTCTCAAAATGTTCTAGGTCCCTACCAATAGTTAATTCTGGTGGGAGACAACATTTGTGGAATTCAGATATTTCCCGGCAAGAATTATTAGATATCATGCATATGGGCGATGAAATAAGAATTGATAATCATTTACATTTGACATAAAATCATAATACTAAGAGCAAAGCCGTGTTAAGTCGAAAATTTAGGTTAAAACATAAACAATTTGAGATTGGACTAACTTAAGCCAACCCTTTTGACAGTTTATAGGTCAGGCTTTTCACCATAGATAATCAATGTGAAACCATAAAGAAAAATGATTAGTGGAAATTACTCCTTCTCTGTACACAGAGTGGAGAGATGACCTGTATTATATAAACTGTGTGTTTGTGTTGGATTACAACGTGATAGATATAGATAAAAAGAAATTGAAAGAATCTACACAGAATGCTGATTTACAGGATCTGATGGATTGTGCTGAGGTGGAGATTTGAGTATATCAATCTACGCTATCACAAAGATTCATTCCAATTAAGTATTTAACTATCTTTCCAGAAAACTTACTGAAGCCCAACCCAAAGGTGAAAAAAAGGCATATCCAGCCCAATGTGGGCCAGCCTAGGTCAAGTTGGTTGGCCTGGCATATGACCAGCACTAGGTAGACATCCTTTCATTTATTAACAATGTATTAGATTATAAATATTTTACGCAAAAAAATATATTGGGTTCCAGTCATGTTCGAAGCTTATCCATTCGAAATTTTACCTGTACAACTGCCATAAGAGGGGAAATTTAAATATTTACTACATAATTGTTCGTTCGATATTCTATGCACTATGTAATGTTATAGGGCGGTGCGATATCACATATTTATTGTACAAATAACTCTATGGGAATTGTTTAAATTTTGATTGGGCAAATATCAACTCTAAAAGTAGTTGCGCGATCAAAATTTTAAAATCTTATATTAATAATAGGTCAAATCTAGGCCATCGTGAAACCCACCCAAATCAAACCATTTATTTCAACTTCCAACAATAAAACAAAGAGTGTGGCTATCTACACACTGCAAAAGTCCCTCCACACCCTGCAATTTTTAAAAAAAAATTAAAATTAAAAAAATCCCCAAACTACCCCTCTCCCTCTCCTCCCCTATCTCTCCTTCCATCTCCCCGCCGGCCGACTGGCCCCTCCACCCTTCTCTCTCCCTCTTCCTCTCCTTCTCCCTCTCTATTTCCCTATCCCTGCTCGTCGCCGCCCGCCCACCCTCTCTCCTTCTCTCTCCCTCTCCCTCTCCTTCTCCCTCTCTTTCCCTCTCCCTGCTAAACCCTAAACCATGCTCGTCCCCAGCCACCGCCCGAGCCACCATCTCCCTCTCCCCCTCCTTCTCCCTATCTCGCAACCCACCTCCGCGAGCAGGTGGTTAGACAGGGAGGGGGAGGGGGAGAGGGAGAGGGAGAGGGAGAGGGAAAGAGGGAGAGAGAGATGGTGGCGTGGGCGGCGTCGGGGACGAGCAGGAGAAGGAAATAGAGAGGGAGAAGGGAGAGGGGGAGAGAGAGGGGAGAGGGTGGGCAGCCGTTGATGATCAGGGAGAGGGCTCAGTCGCAGGCGGAGAGGTCGGGCTAGCGGCAGAGGACGGAGGGGAGGAGGTCGATTCGGAGCGGTTTGAGGGTTTTTGCGGTGGTGGGATCCGACTACGAGGAAGGGTTTGCAGACGAGGGAAGGAGAGGGAGAGAGAGGGCTCAGTCGCAGGCGGAGAGGTCGGGCTAGCGGCAGAGGACGGAGGGGAGGAGGTCGATTCGGAGCGGTTTGAGGGTTTTTGCGGTGGTGGGATCCGACTACGAGGAAGGGTTTGCAGACGAGGGAAGGAGAGGGAGAGAGAGGGAGGGAGAGGGAGGGAGAGGGAGAGGGAGAGGGAGGGGGAGGGAGCTGGGTTGGCGCAGGCGGCGACTAGCTGGGTCGGCGCAAGGGCGGCAGCAGGTGGGGCTATGGAGAGGTAGAGAGAGGGAAGGAGGGGGAGAGAGGTAGTTTAAAATTTTTATATTTTTAATTTTCTTTTAAAAAAATTACGGTGTGTGAAGGGACTTTTGCAGTGTGTAGCATGACTCTAAAACAAATCCCTTGTTGACTCTTCAAATGGGTCATTGAAGTTACAATTTCAACCTTCCAGTACAGTAGTACTTTTGTCACTATCTCTAGACCCACCCGTCACTGCCTCTACCAGTGTCTCTCTCCAAGCAGAACAGATCTGTCTTCTTCTGGGAAGAAATTCTCTTTGCGTTTTTTGGGAAGAAGAGACAGAGAAAATCAAATGGGAAAGCCCCCCTCATTCCCATTCACATGGCAGGCCCTCCCATCAATGTGCTAAACAAAGTCATGGATCCAACCACAAGTCAAAATCATAGTAAACATGGCCCATCTCTTAAGATCCATATCTCTCATTCATTTGGTATCTATCATGAATGGGCCTTGAATAATGATTCTTGGACAATTTTGGGCCATCATTTCTGAAACGACGAACATGTTATTAAAATTTTAGCGTCTCACTATCCATCATAAATCAAAAGTTCATTGATTAAACGGTTGGGATCGCCCGATCAATTCTAATTTTGATTTGGAGCTAATTAAAGCTTGGATATCACATGTTAGGTGGTTCATATCATCACACGCAGGGTTACAAACGGGTATCCGATTCTCTAATTACTCAAAAGTTCCGACATGAAAAAACCATGTTTGAAAGGTATTTAAGGTTCGGATTCATAAACGAGTCCGGGTTTGAAACCTAATTTAGGTTCTGATTGATAAACGGATCTGATTCTAGGTCAATAAGGGTTTCGACCCGTAGACTCTAAGCCAGATTTTTGATATTGCAAATTGTACCTCAAAATAAATTATCTTTTTTTTTTCTTACATTTTTATGTATAATATTGAAAGTAAGAGACTTGATTCACTGTTATAAGTTGAATAATATACTTATTTTAAGTAAAAAAAAAAAACGAATAGAAGTTAAAACCAATTTTAAAACTAGATCCAGTCCTTTGGGTAGACCCGATTTCAGAACTGGAGCTGAATTTTCTATCGAAATCGGGTCTGAAACTAACAAAACAGGTTCCGAGTCCAAATCGGATCCAGAACCTTTATATAAGAAACGGGTCTGAATCAAATATAGTTCCGAACTAGAACCGTTCCACTTGCAACCGTAATCATACATGTAGGTCAATTTGACTGTGCCTTTTAAAGAGGAAAACTCGCTAAGGATGTAGCTTGGATAGGTCATGTTTTGGGCCCGTCGACGACCGACCCGCCCGATATCTTTGAGGGCTTGGATGAAGCCCCACGCCCACCTAACTTCAACCTTTTTCGTGCATACTTGCATTCTAGCTTATATCAAATTTGAAGCATACTTGAGAGAAGTCAAATTTTCAACAAACCCGAATGTAGGTCAATGTGATTTTGCTTATAGAGAGGAGAACTATTTAAGGATGTATCTCGGTTAGGTCATGTTTTGGGCTCACTCCGCACTGACCCGACTCTATGTCTTCAAGGGCCTAGATGAGCCCCACCTAACTTCAACCTTACTTGTCCCAAGTTGCATTCTAGCTTATATCAAATTTGAAACATAGTTGAGATAAGTCAAGACTTCAACAAACCCGAATCTGACCCAATCCCACTTCTACGGATCCGAACTCAAATTCACTTCTAGTTCATCACATCCCAATTGAAGACAACTAAAAATCTGTAATTAACACTTCAAGTTCCAAAGAAACTAGATTTCCAAAATATATATTGATCTTTCTTTATGGGAGTTCATGGGCTAGGTTGGGTTAAATGAAAATTGTCTAACCCTGGCCCATCTAGTTATCGATCGTAATGTTTAAGATCAATCCAGTACATTGGCCCGAAACTCAGACCAGGCCCATTTATAAACTATGGCCCAGATGGACCTTCGAGTACATATTGGTCCAGATGTGGCCCATGTAATTATTGTGCCAGGACTTAGGCTATGCATAGGCCATGGATTTAAAAACATAGAGACCAAGTCCAGCCCAGAATGTGCAAGGCTTGGGTCATAGTTCATTCTCAGGCTGGCCTGTAACCTTAATCTTCATTATCAATTTATTTTTTTGGTGAAAATATATGTTATCAAGTAACCCAAAGACAGTTCACAATTTTTCTCAATGGCTAAAATGACATATAGTTTCTTTATATCCACCAATTAGAAACAGTAATAAGTATGGATGAATTGTATTATGGGATTAGTTTTATACACAAAAACAGGATAATGACTAAAGCAAAAAAAAATTAGCTCTTGTAAGGTAAGATGAGGTAAAACAAGTTATGAGTCCCAGTTAAATATGACTCATAAGCCACTATTATCATCTAATAGTGATAATACTAAAATAAAATTAGAAATAACTTCTTATAGGGTTTTCCATTATCAAATCAATGTTAATTGTATTCCTTATTTCGGTTTTAGGAGTATTTTTCGAAATATCATTGTATTGTTGAGTATTTTAATCCAATATTGTGATCTCTTTGTTTATATGTTTGCAACATTATATCTACAATTCATATTGATAAATAAACAATTTAAATAGAATAATTAAAAAATGTAATCAAGCCCCACTATCAGTAATGCTATTAAACCTAGAGATTCTTTTAAACCCAGCCCAACCCATTTATCCAGCACGACCCGACCCGCATAATATATGGGTCGGTTGCGAGTCAAGCTTTCCTAACCCACATTTAAATAGGTCAGGTTAGGGTCGACCCGTTTAACCCGCATGACCTGTTTGTCTTTTTTGTGTAGCTAAAATTGTATGCTCAATACTTAATTCTATGGAGTTTTTTTTTATGTCATATTTTATTAAAATTCTTACGAAGAATTAAGCTTAAACTATAATTAAAAAGGTTTTATGAAGAAAAATCATAAATTGACAAAATAATTGTTCGTACATGTTTTTTGACGAAATTACCCAAGTTGACGATATCATCAACCTCATGCAACTTTTCTTCTTAGTTGATGGTTTCCATACCTAAATGTCTTAGGTTTGGAGGGGATGATACTGAAATTTGGCGGAAGATGAATATCCATTTTAAATAAATGAAGGAAAATCGAAAAGAGGCGATGAATGCATAAAAAAAGAAGGGTTTGGCAAGTCTTTCACAGATCACATAATGAAGTCTGTTCAATCCGTCCACTATCAAATCCATTTTTAAAATTGGTTCAAAAATTATAGATTAAGGAAACAAAAGGCACTATTGGGATCTAAAACTCCACATAAGTAATACAATATTTAGGTGAGAACCTCACATTCACTTGTGCAAAGATTTCCCAATGGCTCTCTACATGTTCCTCACAAATATCAAAACCTACAAAATTTTCAGACAAATGGCTCCAAACTCTTAATGTCCATAAAAGCATACCCAAATTCATCCCCTCCAATCTCATTTCCAGAGAAACCCCTCATTTAAGCATTTCACCGAACACCTTGCACTCCAAACTTGAACTCCCAAAAATCATGTGAGGGAGGCGACAAGTACGTGAAAATACTAAACATGAAACCCATACACGTAAGGAAGATTGCCAAGACTACTTAAGGAAGATCACTTGGACACAAAAATGCAATGATTCTCATAACCTATCCATCACTGGATAGAAGAAGATAGAGTAGTATATTATTTTTTGCCATGATAGTTGGCGATATCGTCAATTGGAGTGATTTCATTAAAAAAAAAATGTATGAATAATTAACTCATCATTTTATAGTTTTTCTTTATAAAACCATTTAATTAATGTATAAGCTTAATTTTTTCATAAAAATCCCCATTTTTTATTTTTATGAGAATTTTATTTAATTTTTATTAGTTTTGCCATTCTATTTCAATAGTCACTATTTTAAAAAAAATGTATATTATACTCATTGTATAAATTATCCCTTATCTCCTTTTTTTTTCCTTAAGTTGACCCTCTATTTACTTAAGAATATTTTTATGTGCTCCTCTATTAGGAGGATTGTGGATATGAAGAAAATACAATGAATGTTACAAAAATAAACTAAAATAATCGAATAATGGTTTATGCGGGTTAATGTGGGTCGGGTTGGGTTGACCCACAACGAGTGCAGATTAGGAATTTCTGGCCCATTTAACAAATGGGACGGATGCGGGTTAAGTGCATCTATCCCGTTTCATTAACGGGTCCGCCCCGTTTAGCCCAATAGGACCCGTATGCCACCCTAGGCAAGAGGTTGCACAAAAATGAAATGAGATCACGGGCTAAGTCCAACCCAAAGCTCATTGGACCGTTATATGCAAAAACAAAATTTGGGATGACAATACCATATAAGAATGGAGCAAATTGACATACTTTGTTATCAATATAAATGACGCTATAATAAAGAAACCTATTGGTGGAGTTTAGAGGTTAACGGAGTTGATAAACGAACATAATTGGCCCGACCCACCTGCAAGCACGTTTCCCTCATTTTAATAAATGAGTACTCCACTCGACCCACATAGGACTTCTTTGAAACTGGATACAATAGAAGCATTATTTTATGCCCAGGATTGGTTCAATTAGGACTTAAACTGGCAATGATGATTCATACAATGATAGGAATGCCCTAAATGATCTTTTAGACGTATTAAAAGAAAAATGATTTACGTTGAATTTTGCCGAATTCTTTTGGACATTATTTGACCCACATATGATACTTAGTTAATTTTTGTTGATTTTCTACTCAGTCACTGGTAAGAAATAAATAACTTCGTCATGTTGCTTATTGTATTGCATTGTTGGACGTAAGTCCGGAAAAGATGAGGAGGGTTTAAAGTCTGATTCACACACGATGTCCGATGACGGTATAGAAATAATTAGAGAATGTTTAACTTGTATTTAAGCTCGTGCTAAGCCCTCACCCGACTCAAATGCGCACCACACATGATCTAATATATGACATTTAATTTAGAGTCGGGATTGGACAGCTCCGTATGGGCCCCTCCAATATACTTAGACAGAATTGGACAGCACGAGCCACGTCCGGCTCCTAGGTCTAGGCACCCTTGGTTGAAAGGTGAACTGCATGCAGCAACAAAATAGAATGTGGGTTTTATGACAGGTTAAAGGTAACCAGTAGTGCCGTAGAGTCAGCACATTGAAGCAGAGAGCATCAACATTTCTCTGAGCACAGTGACGCCGACTGCTGTATGCACGACAATGTCAAGACTGAGAGAGATGGCTTGTATGACTGAGATGATGATCGAAGTGATTCGAAAGCAGGCCAGGCCTACTATCAGCGAAAAGGGAGTATTCAATCTATGACCGAGTAGGCGAGTACTATTTTCTTGCTTAAACCCTTCTGGGAGGGTCTGACTGCTCCTATTATCTACATACCCATCTTCTCCTCTCTTTCCAGTTTCTAATCTTCTTCTTCTCTGCACTTCAAGAAACCCGTTTTAAACTCCACTCTTTCATCAGAGCATATTCAGCTTCTGCTCATTGAGAGAAAAGGGCTCCTCTTCCTCAGAGGAGGAGAAGCATTAGCATTCTCAGAGAAAAACCTGCAGAGATGGAAGGGAAAGAGAGCATTGAGTTCAACAAGAGAAGGGCAGAAGGGACAGATAACAGCAAGCCCAAGACCCTTCAGTTGAAAACCAGGAAACTCAATCCTTCTAGTACTAGTTGCTATGTGCAGGTAAAGATCTTGCCTTTCTGTTCTTTTTCATGTTTTCTGGGTGATGGGGTTTCTGGGGGTGGTTTTTTTTTTTTTTTCTTCCTGTTCATTTTTTTTTAATATGGATTTGGGTTTGGGTTTGTGTTATTCTTAAGGGAAATTCTATATGCACCCACTAAGACTCCTGAATACACCCACTTGCTGAACTCACCACAACCATTCTAATTTTGGCTTGATTTTACTCAGCTCACCCACCATAATCCCCAAACTGCCCATCCAAGCTCACCATTCGTTCCATTGCCTGAATACATTCCCTCGTTCAGAGTTTTCAAATTTCTGGCCATTTCGGAGTCGTCGACGTTCTCCACTTCAGATCTCTCACACCCTCGTGGACGGTTGGTGAGCTGCGTTCCTTCTTCTTCGTCTTCTTCATCAGCAGGGACACTCAAACAGGTGAGAGCCCTTCTTCTTCTTCTTCTTCATAGGTTTATAATTTTCACAAATTTGTTTAGGTTGTAATTTATGCATTAGAGAGTATAGTTGTGAGACCTCTGCAACAAATAGGGAAGAAGTCCGTAATGAAAACATGAATAGTTTCGAACTCCAATGTTTTCCATTTTTGAAAACATGAATAGTTGTTCGCGATCTGCTCGGCAGTCCAGAGACGTGCAGGGATTTTATGCACGGTAAGTGTAAACCGTGCAGAATATATATGCACGGATTCATATTACAGTGCAAACAGATTTTGCACGGTTACATTGAGCCGTGCAAACAGAATTTGCACGGTACCATTTCGCCGTGCAGAACAATGTTGCACTGTCTATTTAAACCGAGCAGTACAACAAAATATGATAATCTCTTTTATTGGTTTTCATTTTTAACAGATTGGAAGAAATGCCGAGAAGACCAGCTCGCTGTATTGGTGCCAGCTCACAGATGACAAGGGGACGGGCCAGTTCTTCTAGCGAGCCATCGAGAGTTCGGACGAAGATTGGTGTCTCAAGACCGCGTTCCCGAGGTGTGCATGCGAGTTCTTCGACCGCCGGCCGTCAACGGCCAACGGCGTCTGAACGAAGACAAAAAGTGCAACAGGATCCACTCCCGGAGCAGGTTGAGGAGCATGTTGACAGTTCATCAGAGGATGATTCCTCAGAGGAGGAGGCACAGCCGTCCAGTCCCCGTGCATCGGCACCAGGAGAAGAGCATGGTGACAGTTCTTCAGAGGATGATTCCTCTAAGGAGGAGGCACAGCCGTCCAGTCTCCCTGCAGGGGCACCAGGGGAGGATGATTCCCATTTCGAGGAGGGACAGCCATCCAGTCCTCCTGCTGCGGCGGCAAGGGAGGGTCCTATCCCCGGTGGTCCGGCCGACCTATCTGTCCTTATGAGTTTTAGGACACACGTAGCCTTGTCCATATGGGACGGGGAGGTACAATTGCCTTTTTTAATGTTTTAATTAATCGTTTTTCAAATAAGATGTGTTGAAGTCTATAATAACAGATATTAATGAAGATTTATACTTGTAATGTGCAGGAACGTGAGGCACTCAAATGTATCAATCATTGGCGAGGGCTGAAGGATTGGTACATACCTTTGCCCGGGGATGGGGCCGATATCCATGTTCCTCGGTTTCATGCTATTATAGAGGAGTCTGGATTGGCAGGTTTGAAGCGTCTTTCTTACCGATATATCTCCAGCCCTCTGGTATCCAGCTTTGTAGAGAGGTGGCAGCCCGAGACAAATACCTTCCACATGCCATTTGGTGAGATGACGATCACCCTAGATGATGTGGGTACTCTCCTCGGCATCCCAGTAACGGGACTGCCTGTCCAGGCATCGACTAGTATGGGATTTACTGATCAAGTAGATTTACTTGAGCGTGGACTGGGCGTGGATAGGGCATCTGCGTCAGCTGAGTTGAGAGTAGCGCGTGGTGGGGTAGTGAGGATGGCCTGGATCAAACGGGTGTGCGGCGAGGTGAGTCCTGCGTCGTCTGTTGAGCAGGTAGAGTGTGCAGCTAGAGGCTATCTTCTGTATTTGTTAGGCTGCACACTCTTCGCCAATAAGTCAGCCACTCGAGTCCCCATTGCCTACCTACATTTACTTATGGACTTGCCACGGGTCCGTCGCTATGCATGGGGGGCTGCCGCACTTGCATATCTTTATCGCCAATTGGGGACCGCCACGAGGGCAGACGTGCGACAGATTGCTGGATATTTGACACTGCTCGCGGTAATACATATACATATACATGTTCCATCGTAATTGATCCTTTAAATTGTATAATTAATAATTGGTATCTTTTGCAGTCTTGGGTGTACGAGCACTTCCCATTTACCCGTCCTCCTGTCCAGTGGGGATATACCGCTGGTATGCCTCAAGCGAGCCGCTGGAATGCTGGACAGGATTCTGGGATTGCGAGGGAGAACATAAAACTGTTGCGTGAGAGGCTGGATGACCTCCATCCGAGTCAGGTGAGCACCCATATGGGGTCCTTGGTATAATGTTGCACTTTTTTTCAATGGACAAATTTTTATTATAATAATGAGTTCTTTCATTTACTTGCCACAGGTCCAGTGAGATCCGTATACTGGTGTCAGGGCTCATCATCCATTCCATCAGATATCTTTCTTTTGTGGTTGCTTGAGAGCGCTAGATGTCATTGAACCCTACCATCCACATAGGGTTCTTCGACAGTTTGGATATGTACAGACCATCCCACCCGCACCGCTCGCCCCCATTCGTGCGTCTCGGGGATCTACTGCTGGACAGTACAGGGTCTCTTACAGATTTCTAGACCAGTACTGGGTTACTTGGGAGGATCATGTATTGTCCTTAGCGCACCGCGGCCATCGAGTGCAACATGCATGGGAGTGCTCACCCGATTACCTCGAGTGGTTTTTTAGGATTTCACACCCTCGAGTACAGAACCCCCAACGTCATTCCCACTATCACCCTAATGAGGGTATAGCTGACCCGACTCCAAGAGTGGTGAGTGTTTGTACTTTATCGAAACAGTATGCATCCATTTGTTATACTTATCTTAGGTATTGACACAGTTAATTGTTTCTTACAGATCACTCGGGCGAGGGACCATCTCCGCGCTGCGACTGCACGAACGGAACAGCCTGCAAATTTCTATTACCGGGCACTCCAAACCACCCTCGAGATCCTGGATGGCTTGCCGGTGACGTACCGACGACGTACAGATACATGATGGCATGAGGGTTTTTTGTTTTTTTTTTTTTTTGTCTTATTATTTTGTTAAGTCTGTATGGATGGGAAATTAATGTATGGATGTATGGATGGGTTTATCCATTTTTGCGATGTAAGAAGTTTTTTGGATATGTATGGATGGATCACCTAATTTTTTGATGTATCTATTTTTTTAATGGATGTTTTGATGATACACTTTTTTATGTTTGAACTTGTATTTTTATATGGATATGTGTGTTATGTGTTTCCGTCCGAATAATTGGTAAAACACACTGCACGGCCACCATGTTCCGAGTAAATACTGTATGCACGACACTTTATTACTGTGCAAATAGTTTATGCACGGCAACTTTATCCCGTGCATTATCCATTTGCACGGAACATATGTGCCGTGCAGAATACATTTGCACAGCCAAGTTTAACCGAGCAGTTGTTAATAAAGTAATACCTTCTTTGGAATATTATGAATGAATTAATATACACAATATAAACACATAAAGACCTCATCGAATTCATTGGCCATCCAATACAAAATATTTAATATGTTTCTTTACATCAAATGGAGAGTACACATAATCAATCGCTGTCAAGATTGACCGACTCCTGCGTTGCGACACTGTTTCCAATCAATTCTCTGAATTGCTCGATGCTCTTTGCATATGGGAGCTGCCATCCGTCTGCTTCAGGATGGTGGTGTCTATGCCAATTTGTAGCAATGGGAGGCATGGGTGATTCGGGTTTCATGAAGACCTAAACAAAATGGTTTCCATTGACGAAACCAACCGCGAGCACTTTGTGAGAACTTGATGGAATCGGGGATGATCTCAAAGGCAGGAAAGTAAGGCACTGCTGCAGTGAAAGAAGGACCAATACAACGTTATAATATGAATATATTAAGTGACCCATGTCCGGCATTGTCATCCATCGATCAAATGAAGGATTGCTTTCAAAGTAACACAATGCGTAATACAGCTCCCCAACCCTGTCCTCTCCTCCATAGACCAGTGCATAATAATTTTGATGCCTCTGCAATTCATTGCTCAAATCCATTCTAACCTGCATCCATTTATCCTCGCCCAGGCCTAAGAGACCAGCTATCGCTCTGAATCCACAGTTACCATCAGCTGCAACATCCTTAATAGTGTGGATATAGGGGCCCAAAGACTGAGGAAGCAAATGCAGAAACGTACATGACCGAGTGCGACGGACAGTCATTTTCTCCTTATTCTTCGTTGCAACTGTATTGCTTAATCTAGCTGGAACGCTATCTTTTATCGACAGTGCGTATTCAAAATTAGATGGTTCCCGACGCGTAGATCTATCCAACTTCTTTCTTTTTGATGATGACCGACCGCGGGTATTCAATTTTATGTCTGGTTCGATAAGAGAAGTAGATGAAGGACAACCGAGTTCTCTAAGTTTTCTTAAAATTTGTATTTTACCCTTCTGATCACTACTTTGAAATCTCTTAGTGATCAACTCGAACTCTGAAGTTGTGGTCAACTCAAAGGCTTCGTTCACCATAGTGGCTTCTAAATTGAGCTTCCGCCAATAGTGGTGGACACTACTCAGTGGTATATGAGAACCTTCCCTTATGTACTCAACAATTTCATGTGCACATGGCAAACCATGAGTCCGTCGGATTACGCACCCACATGACGTAGTATCTGGACCAATATGACTAGCCCTTAACGACTCATTTAACACTATATCCAAAGCATTCCTTGATAGAAATCCTCTCAATTCACGAAACAGTGCCGGTTTGAACTTATGTTGCACGGTGTTCAAACTCTTTTCAAAAGAAGCCTTTATTTCTGTAAAAAGCAACTCTAGTAAGGCATGTATAACCTGCCAAGACAAATCAAAGCTACAGCTCGATGTGCCTAGGTGTCTCTTTAATTTTGCATGTGCACTCTCAGCTCTGTTAGTAGTGACGTTCCCAAAGTGCATATGCCGATCCGTCCATGCAGCCACAAATTGCTCCTTATGCTTATTCAACCATGAGGTCTTCACATAATCAACAGCATGTGGATACCCGCAGTAATTCCGTTCCAAAGCACTTAGCATTTGCGTGTAGTCGCTTTCAGTTGGAGAGACTACCAACGTGTTCCAACAAGAGATAAATGCAACCCATCTGTCATTGGTCTCAAAACACTTCTTACAATTTGCCAAGATGTTCCTAGAAATATGCCACCTGCATAATAAGTTTGCTGCATTCGGAAAAATAACATTTATTGCATTCATCAGCGCTAACTCTTTGTCTGTGACAATTACACGGGTCGTGATGCATCCATCCATTAATTCCTTAAGCCTCTCCAAAGCCCATCTATAATTGGCCTCCCTCTCTGATTCAAGGTACACAAAAGCAACGGAGAACGTCAATTGAGTAGATGTGACACCAACAATCTCAAGCAAGGGAAGTCGATATCTATTAGTCTTGTATGTGGAATCCATTATCAAAACTTCTGGAAATGCACGTAATAACTGAATAGATGATGGATGTGCCCAGAATAGGTTCATGATAACATCTGTATCATCGTTGCTAGTGTGATACTCAATGTAGTTGTTCTCTTCCAAATGCCTCATGAGTTGCTGTATTTGTGATCGATCGGCCATCTCTGTCACCCTAAACTTCTGGCGAGCATTGTAGATACTCTTAATTGTAGTGGTGTTGTGCACATCCATTTCCTTCAATGTTCGAAGGATGTTCCTCGGTTTCACTAAACTCTTAGACATATCAAACAAAATGTTGATTTCTTCCACAGAAAGCCTCCCGGCAAACGAGTGCCCCTCTAGATGCTGTGCGTTTGGATGATTGTGCACCCCACAAACCACTGTTAACATCCAATCGTCGTCAGTTGCCAACTTTCGACCCTTCAAACTAAAAGGGCAACTACACTTCTTCGTTCCCGTTGCCTTCTTAGGATTTCTCTTCTCGAATACCTTCGATGGACTCCTGTAACTACCACTTCTCTCACAAGAAAGAACGACTCTCGGCTTCCGTCCATCTCCACCAGCATCCGAAGTCTTGATTACAATTACCAAGCCATGTTTCTTTCCAACATCCCTTGTCCATTGAATTAGGCCCTCTCGACTTCTGAATATCATGTCAGTGGTGAAGACATTTGTAAAATCCAAAAGGCACTCACTGGCACCGGTTGATTCAACCTCCTGCAAATATATCACAAATTTATAGATTAGCACTGCACACTCATTTATTAATTTTGCACGGTTTATATATGCGGTGCAAAATTATTCTGCACGGTTTATATAGGCGGTGCAAAATTATTCTGCATGGTTTATATGGGCGGTGCAAAATTATATTGTACGGTATATATAGGCCGTGCAGAATAATTTTGCACTGTCTATATAGGCCGTGTAATATAATTTTGCACGTCTTATAGAATGCCGTGCAGGACGCGAGAAAACAAAAAAAAAAAAAAACGAACGAAATGAAGTCAAAATGTATATACCTCATTTTCGTAGATCGTCAACTGCTTGTCCATATTGCAAATGCCTACTTTAAATATACAATGTGGTGTAGGGATAATTGTACTTCCAACTTCGTTCAATAAATGGAGGAGACTTGATGATATATTAAAAAGAGTTAGAAGAAATGATGATGAAGGAGATGAAAATCAATGAGGAAGAAGGAGTGCAGAGGTGCAGTGAGAAGGGAATGGATAAAGGGATAGGAGGAGGAGAAGAAGAAGAAGAAGAAGATGAGATGGAGACCCACTGCCGCTGGTGAACTTAAGGAGGAAGACGGATGTTGATGGTAAGGGCAATTTCGTCCTTTCACCCGAGGGCATTTTAGTAATTAAAAAATATTTAAGTTGTGGGTGTATTCATCACTTCCAGTGGGTGCGAATAGAATTTCCCTATTCTTAAAATTTGACCAAGTTCTAAAAGCTTTTGGGGGTCTGTGGAAGTCAATTTCTTGGAATTAGGCTTCCATTTTTATAGTTCTTTTCCTGAACTTTCGATTTTTTAGATTTTTTTTTAAAATTTCTTGTAGTAGTTGAGCTTCGTATGGTTGTAAACCAGGAGAGGATGGTGAGAGACATTGAACGTCAGAGGTTTCCTGCTTACAAAGATGATGAAGGTTGGTTTAGAAGATAAGAAGCGAGATCTAGAACATGGGCCGAGGTTGGAAGTCGGAAAAATGGGGGGAGGAAGTATTTCAGAGGGCTCCTCTTCCGTGGAGGATACAGAGGTTGAGGGAGCAGTCATTCTCTATCTTTGTATCTAATCTCCCACAACATTTCTCCAACATATAACTGGTGGCCATGTTCTGAAGAGCTGGGAGAATAGTAGACACCTTTATTTATCCCCATTGATCAAAGAAGCAAAATGAACAGGGGATTTGCTTTTGTACGGTTCCTTTCTTACACCCCATCAAGTTACCACTTATCCCAATACCAATTAGTGATAGAAAATGGTACAACAATAGTTTTATGATGAGGGCTCGGGCTCGACCATAATTATTACTGCTCAGGAGCGAGGGTGGACGTTGAGCTCAACAATCCCTCCCTCAATGGTACACCTGCCGCGACTCCTATTGCGTACTCACAAAACGCGTGTCTCGTGACTCAAACACCCGACTTACCAGGCTCTGATATCACTTGTAGGATCTTACACCCCATTGAGCTACTACTTATCCCAAAACCAATTGGTGATAAGAAACGGCATAACAATAGTTTTATGGTGAGGGCGAGGGCTCGACCATAATAATTATGACTGCTCAAGAGCGAGGGTGAATGTTGACCTCAACACTACCAAAAGGGAAGATGAAAATGCTGTTGAAACTGCAAATGGAAGATCTTGGGGAGGGAGGAAGTTGCAGGCAAATCTAGCTCTCTTTCAAAACAAGGTAGGGAGAGGGAGAGGGGGCAGCCTTTGAGAAAACAGAAGACAGAGGTCAAGCCGGATTTATTAAAGGAGATGAAAAAAGGGCCAAGGATAAATCTGCAGGGTGGATAGTAGATGATGAAAGGGAGAAAGGAGTCAGAGTTGCTTCATGGGTGGGCAGGCAACAAAAGCCTTATTTGTTTTGTAGCCTAGTAGGCTTTCTGAAATCAAAGGTGGATGGCTTAAGACAGGCAGAGGAATGGATTGATAGATGTTGGGGGAAGATGCCAGATAAGATTCAGAGGCTGGGGAAGCAGGCAGTTTGGATAAATTTTATTTCAGAGAAAGAAGTTAAAGAATTCCTTCATAGCGTTGAGGTTGAGGGAGAGTCTTTTTCTCCCTTCTCTGTGCTAAAGAGATGGATGGAGTGTATGGGGCCTCCTCCAAACCCAGTGGGGCTAAAAATCCAGGGAGCACCTCTTCATGTCTAGCATGAAGATGTTTTCAAGCTCATAGGAAACTGCTTGGGGCGGACTGTGGAAGTTGATCACCGGCAGCAAACAAGGACTGTCTGGAAGCAGGGAGAGTGAAGGTGATCCTGGACAGCATAGTTTCCTTACCAAAATCAGTGCCCATCTGGGTGGAAGAGGGGAAATTCCTTGCTATAGTAGAGAGAGAAGAGGATAATGTGATGAATTCTGATTTTGAAGGGAAGGAAATTGTTGAGGTCAACGTCCACCCTCGCTCCTCGCTCCTGAGCGGTCATAATTGTGGTCGAGCCCTCGCCCTCACCATAAAACTATTGCTGTGCTGTTTCCTATCACCAATTGGTTTTGGGATAAGTGGTAGCTCAATAGGGTGTAAGATCCTACAAGTGGTATCAGAGCCTGGTAGGTCGGGTGTTCGAGTCACGGGACACGCGTTTTGCGAGTACGCAATAGGAGTCGCGGCAGGTGTACCATTGAGGGAGGGATTGTTGAGGTCAACGTCCACCCTCGCTCCTCGCTCTTGAGCGGTCATAATTGTGGTCGAGCCCTCGCCCTCACCATAAAACTATTGTTGTGTTGTTTCGTATCACCAATTGGTTTTGGGATAAGTGGTAGCTCAATAGGGTGTAAGATCCTACAGAGAAACACACAAGGAGATAGATGGATTTAAGCTGAAACGATTGGAGAGGCCAAGGGAGGAAGAAGACGATGATGACATCATCTGCCCATTTTCAAATTTTGAATGGCCTTCCTCAGTCTTAGTCTCGAATAAGGTGGGTTTTCATTTTCAAAATAGAGCGGGGCTGGCCAGATTGGAACTGTCAATCATGACATCGGGTTAAACAGTGGGCCAACTAAAGAGTGGGTGAAGAGCTTGCCCAATACACTATTATAAGGCAGAAGTAGGACTGGAATTTAATGTGAGGGAAGATTTTCAAAACGAAAAAGGTGAAGTATCGAAGGATGTTGAAAGGGAGAATCACAGAGAGCAGGTCTTGGGGCATGAGGAGTTGGTGGCAGGAAAAGAAGGGGGCGATGATGTCTACAATGAGGAGGAAGTTGAGGGGAAGCAATTGGGACAGAATGAAAAGACTCCCATGAATTCAGGCGGCTGGGTCTCTGTCCCAAAGAGGAAGGGTGCAGCCTCTGCTCTGGCTCCGGCTCCCTGTTGACCTTGGCCGATCTCGCCAAGCTCCATTGACAGCATCATCTCCATTTCAACTCCAACTAGTGGTGGGTGCGGCCAGGAAGATCAGTTGAAGGAAAATCAGGAGAAGGAAGCCCCAGGTAAGGACAACTCCAGCGTCCAAGATGCTCACTGGCTTCTAGAAAAGGTCATCCAGTGTGGGAAGGCTGCGGGGGCCTCGGTTGATGAGACGAATGGGGATGGGAGGCATTATTACAGTTTGCCCAAGTTGGGGAAAGCAATGTTAGACTGGAGTCAGGCAAGAGAAAATAAAAAGGAGAGGAAGCAGAGAGTTGAATAATCTTTCTTGTTCGATTCATTATGAGAAGGGGAAGGAACAAGAGGTGGAGAGATCATCCCAGAGTAAGGGTGGTATAAGATGCCAGGGGGAATTCGAATTCTCTTCAGTCAAATGAAGATAGTTTCGGGGAATGTTAGGGGTTTGGGGTGGCGTTATGAAAAGGCTGGTGGTGAAGGCGACCTTGAGGAGACAAAAAGTGCAGGTGGCTATGCTTCAGGAGACGAAGTTAAAAGGCTTAAATGATAGGTCGATAAGAGAAATCCGGAAAATGAAGAATATAAGTTGGGTGGCAGCTGGTGCAGTTGGATCTTCAGGAGGGATCCGTATTATGTGGGATACTAGGTATGTTGTCATGGAACAACATTGGACAGATGCCTTCTCTGTTTCAATCATTGTGGAGGATTTGTCTGCCAGATCTAAATGGCTTCTCACTGCGGTTTATGGGCCTAATGATGGCCAAAGGAGGAAAGAGTTGTGGAAGGAGTTGAATGAGGTCGGAGGTAGTTGGAATGGGGTGTGGTGCATTGGAGGAGATTGGAATATTATCAGGTTTCCTAGTGAAAGGTTAGGAGGGTGCAGATGGAATGAAGATATGAGAGCTTTCTCTGATTGGATAAACTACCACTCTCTCATAGATTTGCATCTTTCCGGTGCATCCTTTACCTGGTTGAATCATCAATCCCCTCCCATAATGTTGAAACTTGACAGGGTTTTAGTCACGCCTGATTGGTTAGACTTGTATCTAGTGGTAAATTAGTTGGCCCTTCCTAAACCCGACGATACAATAATCTTCTGCGACTCTAGTGAAGATCAAATTAAGAATGTGAAAGCGACCATAATTTGCTTTGAAGCGGTGTCGGAATTAAATATAAATTTCAGCAAGAGTGAGCTGAGTGGGTTAGGAGTAGAGGAGGATATTGTGCATCACTACGCTGATATCTTGGGTTGTAAGATGGGTCATCTTCTAACTTCTTATCCAGGCCTCCCCTTGTCTCTAGGCTCTCCGAAGAAGTCATTATGGAATCCAGTTGTGGAGAGGGTGGAAAGTAAGTTAGCTTTGTGGAAAGCTAATTATCTTTCCATTGGAGGAAGAGTAACTCTTATTAAGTCAGTTCTATCTAACTTGCCTTTGTATTTCATGTCCATATTCAAATGTTCGGTTTCGGTTTCGGTTGTCAAGTGCATAGAAAAACTTCAAAGGGATTTCCTTTGGCATGGGATAAACAGTGGAAAGAAGTTTCACTTGGTGGACTGGATTTCAATCTGTAAACCAAAAGTTAGAAGGCGGCTTGGGCATCAGACCCTTAAGGGAGATGAACCGAGCTCTGTTGGACAAGTGGCTTTGGAGGATTGGGGATGTGTCTGAAGGGTTGCGGAGACATCTGATGTTAGCTAAATATGGGGGCTCGAGGAACGGATGGGACATCAAGTCCATCCCCTTTATGAAAAGGGATTACATCGGTTCAGGAAGAGTTTAAAAGGCACATAAAGTATCGGGTAGGGTCAGGGGAGGAGGTTCTATTTTGACTTGATAATTGGGTTCGCGACCGCCCACTGGCAGCTCAATTTCCAGATTTAGTGACCTGTGCTTTAAACAAGAAAGCTACTTTTAGTAGCTACCTAGAGAGGCATAAGTCAAGACATCATTTGATTTGGAGCCCCAGGAGAATGAAGGGAATCAAGTTATCTCTCTCCTCGATCTTCTCTCTTCGGTTTCAATTCTAGGGGGAATGACGAGAGAATTTGGACTCTTTCTAAAGACAGCAGATTTTCAGTCTCCACTTTCTTTAGGACATTGGCAGGGTGGACTAATCCAAGATGCGCCTTGGGAAGGATTTGGAAATTAAAAAGCTCCTCCTAGAATTTTGGTGTTTGGGTGGCTAGCCCTCAGAAACAGACTCCTAACAATGGATAATTTAAGAAGGAAAGGTATGATTGTGGTGAATGCTTGCCTTTTGTGTTTACAGGATGAGGAGTCAGTGGAGCATCTTCTGCTTAAATGCAAATTCACCCATAGGATTTGTAATGCAGTGCTGGATTGGTTTGGGTGCAGTTGGGTTCTCCCAAATTCACTTCCGGTCCTATATGAGGCGTGGATTAATCCTTCTTTGGCGCCTAGAGGCAGAGAAATGTAGAAACTGTCATTTGTTGCAGTCATATGGAATGTCTAGAGGAGAGGAATGCCAGGTGCTTTGAAGGAATTGCCTCAAGTGCAAACTCAGTGAATGATAAGATAAAGCTTTTCGTGGCCTTTTAGGTGTCTACAAATCCCCTTTTTCATGGGATCTCGATAGACCAAATTATGTAAATTGCAAGGATCTTGTGGTGTCCTATTAGATCTTTCCCCCTTTCTTTTGATTCTTTCCTGTGGTTTTTCTGCTTGACTGGATTGTTTTGTCTCGGGTGTTGTTTTAGCTAGGCAGTATTGTTCTCTTGTAGTGATGGCTTTTTTTTTTAAATGAATTTTACCATTCAAAAAAATAATAATTTTGTAGTAGTTTCCAATATGAATTTGTGAGTGTTCTTGCAAAAAGCACCTCTTTTTTTTTTTTTTTTTTTCACTTGGGTTTGTATTAGTCCTATGTTTTCTTTTGTTCTATTTCATATATTTTAGGGACTGGAATGGATACACAAGATACGGTGCCTTCGATTTTGCTGTTTTTCGACAAGCAGAGGTTTATATTCAATGCTGGAGAGGTATGTTTGTAGGAAATAGTTGCAGGAGGAACTTGCTCTATAGTTCAGTGACTTAATTAACATTTGTATTGCATCAACTTTTCAATTTTAGAATTGGCTTCTTCCCCCTAACCAAATCATGATGCTTTTTTTTTTCCTGAAGATTCAGTGAAGCTCATTACTCCATTTAAATGCTAATCAACTCCAAAGCATCAGACTGTTCTAAATCTTGTATTTTTTTTTTAATTATTTGACATTACATGCTCACCAATTAGAAAAAGGGATAACTTGCTATATTCTATCTGACCAGGACATCTGCAGTCATAGAATTACCATGGCTAGAATTGTTGAAAATTTAACTGCATTGCTCTTACAACTGATAGCTTTATTGTTGGCTGATTTCATTCTTCACCTGTGCCGGTGTTCTATTGCCACATTCATTGTCACTATAGTCATCATGGTCGTTTGTTATCTTCCTTATAATGTGTCCACATTTATTTTTTGCTGTGTAGGACATATCTGTGCTTTCTGCACTGGTTTCATTATGCCTACTTTAATATAACTTCAAATTCCCAAGACAATTGAATCCTAAAAATAGGTTCTATGTTTTATTTTATTTTTTTAATTCTATTTCTGAATTATTTTGCCTTGTTTGAGGGGTTGCAACGCTTCTGTACTGAGCACAAGGTTAAGTTATCAAAAGTATGTGATTATCCACTTTATATGCAACTTGTGGAGATCATTTCTCATGTTTTGAAATTTGCTTAATTATCTGTGTTTCCTCTTCAGATTGATCACATGTTTCTTACTCGTGTTTGTTCAGAAACCACTGGTGGTCTTCCAGGTTAGTTCTATTGACGTTGGCATTTTCTCTATTGCTCTTAGTTTTTTATATGATTGTCTAAAATGTTAGTTAGCTTGCCACACCTTTATTGCCTAAGCATTTTGGGTGTTTTGGTTAGCAACTTGAAATGGTATTAGATCCAACACGTCCCGGGTTTGAATCTGTGCGTGGCAAAAAAAAAAAAAAAAAGAGGCCCCATGCTGCGTCTTGGGGGGGCATGTGCTTCTAGTCCGGGCAGTGTCCCGCCCGAGGGGGGGTGTTAAGTAGTTAGTTTGCCGCACCTTTAATGCCTAGGCATTATGGGTGTATTGGTTAGCAACTTGAAATAGTAATGTGATATGAGCTTCAAACAAACAACATTGAGCACACGGACTGAAAACTGAAGGAAGTGTTTGACTGTATTCAACCAAGCTTGGATGTATTCTAATGGCATTAAGTTTGGATGAATCCAGGTAGAGGGAAAGAACTAAAAGAACTAGCTGCTTTTCCCCCGCGGATGCTATTTTCAGGCATTTGGGGAGAAGACCATTGATGCAACTATTTGGAGAATGGAGAGTAAGGGGAATTCCTCCATATTTTATCAGTCAAACATCCAGTAATTGGTTGCTGCTGGTTACTCTTGTTTTTTGAGGAGATAAGACTGAAAAAAACTTATTGAACTAGTTAGTGTTCCATATTTATTTTGGACTAATGAAGGCAAGGGGTATGGTTTTATTGGGGACTGGCCTGATTTGCTCCTATTAGGGCAGGTTTTGTAGTGAGTTGGTAGTGTTTGGCATGGATATTGGTTTCAAGATTTTAATCTGAGTTGAGTTCAGGGGTTCATGTCTTGGGGTGGGTATGGCCATATGGGTTTCAAGATTTTAATCTGAGTCAAGTTCAGGGGTTCAGGTCTTGGGGTGGGTATGGGATCAGGTCTTGGCCATGCCTCACCACCCCTGTGCTTTTCTTTAATTTATATAATATATATGTGTTGTTATTGTTATTGTTTTATTATTATTTAATTTTATTTTGTGTAAAAGTTAAATGGCACAAGTGGTTGTGGGTGGGACCTCTGCTTCCACAGTTAATGAGTTCAAATCCAACAGGACTTGGGTGCTATTTTTATTTTTGGGAAAACTTCAAACAAGCATAAAACCTTTGGCCCATTTTCAAAAAGTACATGAAGATTTGAATACTTCCAGAAAGTATAAAAGTTTTTCACAATTTTTTCAATCAAATCCACTCCCTTATTTTTTTTCTGAGAAATGACAAAAATTACCCTTCCCTTGTGAGAGGTTTTTGTCTTTCCTCCCTGGCCATTTGATTTTGATGATCATAACCAGTTAATGAAGCTAGATTTTTAGTCATTTGGAATCCCCCCTTTTTTAACCGTCCATGCATCAAGTAGTTGAAGTGGGCCCCTCTAGGTCATTTGGGTGGGACTTGATCATTTCTATTAAATGATTATTAAATGAAAATTAAAAAATGACATAAGGGCATTTTTTTCATTTCTCTCTTTTATTTTTTATTTTTTATGGAGAGAACTTTATGGAAAGAATTGTGGAAAACTTTTGTACTTTTTTGAAATCTTCTAGTCTTCATGTACTATTTTGAAAATGAGCCAACAATTTTATACCTTTCTGAAAATTTCCCTTTATTTTTAAAAACAAACATGATCAAACCAGAGTTGACCTGTAGTGTTGCAAGCAAGGTTTGGTATTAAAAAAAACCATAAACCCGTCACAGATCAGATCGGGTCGGGTATGAGGTAGAGTGGGTGTTAGTCGGATCAGGTTCAACTCGGCCAATACCCGAACCCGACCAGACTTGTTGCCATCCAATTTTGGACAGTAATAAATCTACCAAAATATTGCATGCATTCACAGCTTTATTATTATTATGTTTTAAAATCACATAAGTGTTAATGGTTTGTTCTAGATTTTGAACTGGTTCTGCAAAGTATGATTCGACGAGTCTGATATTTAAGTTGTCTTCTATACCCCATGGGTATGCTTTTGACTTTGGCTGGCATGGGAGATAAAGGGATGACTGTAAGTGTCTTACTTTGTTTTAAAACTCTGTTTCACTGATCTTTTCCATAAAGCATTTGGCATTAGTGCAATGTACTCAGGTTCAAACACTGTAGCATGTGATAGTAGTACATATTTTCATTAAAAAAAAGGAAAGAAAAAGGTGTTGTAGTGTATTGCAGGGGTATCCTTTTTCTTTGTTGTCATAAACTTTCTGTCACTGTTTTGAAGGTGAACATATGGGGTCCCTCTGATCTCAAATATTTAGTTGATGCCATGCGGTCATTTATCCCAAATTCTGCCATGGCTCACACTCATAGCATTGGATCGGCCCCTAGAGGTAGTGATGCTGGCATATTTACAGATCCCATGGTTCTCATTGATGATGAGGTTGTCAAGATATCAGCAATTCTTCTGCGACCAAGTTACTCAAACATGTTGAACTTGGCTGCTGTGATTTCAGAAGAAAACAGGGACCAATCGTCAGAACCTGTTGCATCCTCTTTACAAAGTTCACCTAGAAAAGAAGGAACAGCTTTAAAGCCTGGTGATATTTCTGTAATTTATATATGTGAGTTGCTTGAAATCCAGGGAAAGTTTGGCCCAACAAAAGCTGTGGCGCTTGGGTTGAAAGCTGGCCCTAAGTATCGTGAACTGCAACTCGGAAACTCAGTCATGTCAGATCATCAAAGCATTATGGTAAGTCATATTATAAAATAAATAAAAAACCTTCATTTCCCTTTCATTTTTACAGTTTTGATCTCTAATTTTTAGACTAAGAACACTGCAAATTTCAAGCCAAGCATCAGTATGTCCCAAGGCATATTCCATTGCTAGGGATGCAAACAGGGTCGGATCTGGGGCTGCACCATGGTGAATCCAAACCCAGTTCCGTCTTTATAGATTTGGATCCAGATTTGACATGGAACCTATGTATTGTAACCAGATCTGGCATCAACTTAAAAACGCTGGTTCCGGTTCAGAATCCAAAATAAGATGTGGAGTACGTCAATATAAATGGATAAAAGAGCTTCAAAATTTAAATATACAAGTGGGGCTATTAAATGGTGTATGACTAGTATTCTCAAATATAAATATATCTCAAGCTATGTAGGCCCTTAAAACCTCTGTATTTTTTAATATGGGAATTTAACCGTTTTAAATTCAAATCCTCAGTTTGGAATATATATAGGTCCTTTTCCTGATCCTATATGTGTATCAAACAGATCTGAATCTGAATTTCTCCCGGATCCAAAAAAAAAAAAGGGTCCCGTACCTGCTTTATTTGGCACTGGAGATTTCTGATACTCAGATAATTAAATACCAATTTGTAACCCTATCCATCGCCAATAAAGCCTCCTGCTCCACCATCAGGTGGGAGTTATGCATATCGAAAGTAATGGCAAATTAAAGAGTGAAGGAAAATGGTTCATGTTCATGATAACATGCCCTACTGGCCAACCTGATGCACAGATTAGGCTGATTTAGGTCACTGAATAGGCACAGTTGTCTCGTTGATGAGTGGGTTGGTGTTGCACTCGTGGCACAGTTTCCTGTGATTGGTGAGCAGGCTTGACAAACCATATACGTAGAAATGCACAAATCCCATATTATAGGCACTTTAGTTCTTTGCTTGAAGTTCATATTTCCATAAACTTGGTCTCATCTACTATTAGTTTCTTCAGTATACTGTTCTTCCTTACACTGAATCTAGTTAAATGTAATTTAAATACAAAATGCCTCTTCACCTGTTCTCCAATATCTGATTCTCTCATGTGTTTATGGTTGTAAATATTGCTTAGTCATTTTTACATGCAGGTCCATCCAAGTGATGTCCTTGGTCCATCATCCCCTGGCCCCATTGTGCTCCTTGTCGATTGCCCCACTCTTTCTCATGTGGAGGAAATGCTATCCATACAGACTCTTAGTGATTTTTATGCAGAGAATCTTGAGCACCATCCAGAAGGCATGAAGTATGTGAATTGCGTAATTCACCTGGGCCCCACTTCTGTCACAATGGCTCCCATTATCAGAAGTGGATGAAAAGATTTGATGGGGCACAACACATCATGGCTGGACATGAAATGTGAGGTTTAACTCCTATGAGTTTTGGTCTGCATACTTGCTTTCTTCTGGTGTTTTTACTGAAAAAATATGTTATAATGTTATCAAGTGGCATCTTGTCTCTAGAATTATGTATTCTATGTATTCTATGTCATCTATTTGATATGTTACCATTAAGAATCATATTTTACTGTTACTCGATATTACATAATTCAGGTATAAGATAAGTTGATGATGATTTTCAGAAAAAAAAAATGATAAGTTGATGATGGTCAGTGTTGTTGTTGTTGTTTTTTTTTTGGCGAAGGATATGGACAGATCGGCTTATCCTTTGGGTCTTCAGGCCTTGTCCATCACGTCATGGTTAGACTAAGAAGTTCAGTTCTGATTGTTGATTGTCTAAGCTTATGTCATAGATGGTCTGTGGATTGGTCAGTGCTAATCTTGGCATTGTTAATCATACATATGTTTATTGTATGTAATTAACATTTTCCATAAAAAAAACTGTAGCCTATAGGGCTGGGTTTTGGGCCTGATGAACTTTTTTAGGGTTGCCTCTAGCCAAGAAAACTGGGTTCATCTTGTAGAAGATAATGGGCCCTGTAGAACTGGGCCTAAGCCCAGCCCATCAAGGTCATATACAGCCTGTATATAGTCCCACGTGTGGGATCTAGTTAGGATCTAGTTTATGCTGATTTGTCTCATATTACTTCCATGTATAGACTAGGAGATATTGTTTACTATTCTGATTGTATTATTAGCATGTTTAGAGCCCTTGATTAGGGGATAATGAGATTATAAATAGACAGATGATCCTCCCATTGAGGTATCAGTTTTCTCTCCAACTTTCGTCTCCTTCTTCCCTCTCTCATTACATATTATAACACATCTGTGTCTTGACTGCTCAACATCACTCAGGTCCTGCTGGGACTTGGTCTATTGACATGGGCAGAACCAGGAAATCTTCCTTTGGTGGGGTTGCATTATTTTATTTATTTATTGGTTTTGGGTGTGGGTGGAGAAATTTCTCCCTTCAAAACCCAAACCACACCTCCGGCGGGCTTGGGCCAAGGTGGCAGGTCCTGTTAAAATCCGATGTGTCCATTGCCCGCCAAAGAACACCCGAGATACAAGGGACTCCACAAGTCCCACATTGGAAATATCCAAGTCTTGTCCTTGGGCTTATAAGTCAAACCCCGTCTTAACTAAACATGACTCGTTTTAAAGTCGTGCGGCCCTGGTGATGCAGGCCAGACAATAGGTCGGCCAACCCATTGGGTCTAGTCCATAGGCCCAAGGGGACATCTATTTAGTTAGGAAATATTATTTAGTAGTTTGGTTTGTTTATGATTAATATTAGTTAGTTTCCTTTTATTTTAGATATGATTGATATATTAGGAAATATAGTTGCTTAAGGATCAGGCCAACTCCTTTATAAAAGGATGTTAGGCCTCATCGTAATAGACATGCTTTACAATTAATAACAGCCTACTCATTTTGAGCCAGCATTTTGTTTCAGCCTGACCCAAGTTCGGGTCTGATCTGAGCCCAACCCAAGCCCACTTGCAGAAAATTGAACCAGGCCTTTCCAGTTTTGGGCCTGACAGGTGCAGAATGTTTGGTCTGAGTCAGTGGGCCTAAGTCAAATCCGACCCGTTCAGAGTGTCATTAACCGAGCCTATCAAATCAAATAAATCAATATGAGACACATTGAAGCTATTATATATGAGTTCAGATATGGAAAACAGTACCATGAAAAAGAGTTCTACTTTGAGCAGCACATTAATTTGAAGCAAGTTAACTGTCAGATGAATATACCTCTCGATATCAAGAGTTGGAAATTTTTTGTGGCTTATGGGAGAGCAATAAGAATGATGGAGCTCGATATATCAAAGGGTTAAGACCAAGCATACGAGCAGAAGTAAATTTTTGTGAAACCATTCCAGAAGCATACAAAGAAGCTATTCGTGTTGAGCACATGCTTCGAACATCTCCCATGTGTCAATCTCAGTGTCAAGAAAGAAATATTCAGCAACGATCAAGAGCTCATGTTGTGGAAATACTTTTTCCAGGAGAAGACAATCCCACTATTGTCATTCGCAAATGACAAGGAAGAAGGAGAATGGAGACATGCTCAAAAATTCCACACACGGATAAGAGTTGAAGACAAGTCTGCTAATTTGATTATTGACAATGGTAGTGCAATGAATTTTGTTGCGCAAGAGGTCATTGACAAACTTCATTGGCCAATTGAGAAGCTTCTTACGCCCTACCAAGTCACATGGTCGAATAGTCATGTTATCCCCGTGACTCAGATGTTTGGTCTCATTCAAAATAGGCCATTATGAAGACAAAATTTGGTGTGATGTGATTCATATGAATATTGCTCATATTATTTTCGGATGTCCATGATAGTTGCTTAAGGATCAAGTCAACTCCTTTATAAAAGGATGTTAGGCCTCTTTGTAATAGACATGCTTTACAATTAATAACATATTTTTTAGGTTGCTCACGTGAGTGTTGGTTGATTCATGGTTTTGTTTGTGCCCTAGTGGCTGGAATCCATCCTTGGATTCAATCAATCCTTCGGGAGATTGATCTACTACCCGATCGCTACGTCACCCTGATCCCATAAGAACTCCGAAATTAAGCGTGTTCGGGCAGGAGCAGTACCGGGATGGGTGACCTCCTGAGAAGTCCCTATGCGTGCATGTGGGCCAAAACAGACTTCGACAACCCCCCCCCCCCGCCCCCCCTCCCCAAAAAAAAAAAAAAAAACTTCCACATGTGTATTGACATCCCAACTTTTTACCATCCTCAAATCTGGAATTACAAGCTAAAATGTTTTAAAACTGTTTATTTCAATTGGCTCACGGAAGAAACCGTGTTGCCCAGATTATTTGAAATGAGCAATTGCCTACTAGATATGACCTTGTGTCCAATTCTTTAGTACTAATCTAAACATTATTTTGAGTTTATATAATATTGTTACACGTCTTTTTTGGATTTTTTTTTTTAGGGTCTTCCATTTTTTTAAAATGAAAAGTTGTTATATTTGTTTAAATATCATCTTGAATCCACAAATCCTATGTTTTGGGATTGGTCAAAATAGACGCTTTCTACTGGTATCAGATATTGACACATGTATTCATGCAACTAAGAGGCGGCCAGAAATCAAGAGGCTGATGACCAAGTCATCCTAAGCTCACGGACATTGGTTTAACAAGTTTGAGGATAGCTGGAAATGCACCTTTGAGGGCCATGATCAATATAGCTACCTGTCCGATTGAGCTCTCATATTACACTGCTTATATTTGTCTCAGGAAAAACATGGAAATTCCATTTCTCAAATCCAGTGCAAGAATTGCATCAAGGCTCAATTACCTGTGCCCTCAATTTTTTCCAGGTCCAGATTTCTGGTCTCTCGGGCACCTAAATCAGATTGCTCAAAGCTCTGCTGCATCAAGTGAGGTTTGCTCTTGATGCCACCATCAGTGGAAACTTCATTCTTGTTTCCCAAACACATCACTTTTTACACTTCAGAAACTTGAGTAGTTATTCTTTTTTCCAGGGCTCTTCTCTGATGCTCTGTGAAAGCATTCATGCTAAAAATCTCCTTAAGGTATTTAAGTGCCACTATAAGAACTCAAGCATTTAATGTTAATTGGTACAATTTGGTAGTAGTTTCAACATCACCATCCTTTCTAAGTGCGACACATCAGAATAATGGCCAGCTGAAGGAGTGGATATTTTTTGCTAACTGATTAAGACCATTGATTCTGTGGGCCATTGATGGTGTGGTTCAATCATCCAGTCATTGTGATGTTTGTAAGGTCGCTCGTGATGAGTGGGTTGGACTAGGTGTCAGATAGATGATTGGACTTTCCACATTTCGAATTATTCCATAATAAAAGTTACATGCTACATACCCTTTTTGTGTGCTTACTTTCCCTTCCTTTACCTAATAAAATGACCACTTCATCTGTTACAGTTCCAATTGCGTCCTTATGCACAGCTTGGACTAGACAGATCTGGGGTTCCCAACTTGGTGAGTTGCACAGAAATTATTAATGAGCTGCTTGCAGAGATTCCTGAAATTGAAGATGCTTCCATACACATAAGCCAATTTTGGGACAGTTCTAGAAAAGCTATAGGGATGGCTTCTCCTACACAGGACAATTTCATTATGATTGAAGAACCATTGGTCAATGGCAATGCTTGTATATCCAATGCATACTTGTCAAACCAAGTCACTGTTGCATATTAAGAAACTACAACTTCAAATGACTGCAGCACAACTGATTTTAAACACGAACCTGAACTTCCTTCTTGTTTGAAGAATATATCAAGAGAAGACATGGAAATTGTTCTTTTGGGCACAGGTTCATCTCAGCCATCCAAATATCGCAATGTTAGTTCTATTTATATTAATCTTTTCTCGAAAGGAAGTCTGCTTTTAGATTGTGGTGAGGGGACTTTGGCCCAGCTGAAAAGAAGGTAATGCTTGTTCACAAAAGTTGATGCCTTAATAGTACTACCATTATTCTCTATGTAACTTGGTAATGTCTTTTAGTGTTGGCATATGGTGGTTGTCAAACAAAGTGACTTAATGAAAACTGAAATGACATCATCCTGACAAATATGTTAAAAGTATTAAATTATACTAATTGAGTAGTTCAGTTATTTATTTGTAAATATAAACAAAATGACACAGCTGGATTAGCGGAAGGATCCGCCCAAGCGTAGGCACCTTCAAGTACACACAAGTGATTGTCGGGTTCCACCCAAATAGAAGAGAATGCCTGAAATTTTTTCTATGGATCATGTTTCAAAATACATGTGAGGTCCCTAAATAGGCCTCTTTGGAATCCGAAGAAAGTAAATTCCTTATTATTGTAGATGGATTTCCCTTCTTGAAAGCAAAACATTCATTGAATGTAGATTCTAATAAAATAGGAAAACTAAATCAAATGAAGATATTCGAGAAGATAGCTATCCTAATTGATGTATCAAGGGACACATTTAATTTATCGACTTATTGGGCCTTGTTGACTACTGCATACAGCTGGACTTGGCCTGTTAGGCGAGCTGTTGACCTGGACTTGGGCCCAATGGACTAGGGCACGACCCAAGAGTCTTGGGCTGTATCACAAAGGCAAACATATATAATTAAAAGCATTATAACTAGTTGTTGATGCTAGTTTTAATATATCGATTCTAGTTTTTTGTCACTACTCACTACTGTTAGAAGTTAGTATGACATGCTGATGCTAGCCATGCCTATTTTATTGGAGAGTGCCTGTGTCATGTGTTAATGAGGAAAGAACTGAAAACTGCTGTGGTTGTTACCTAAGCTGTTTTATTTCCTTTGCCAGTTGTTAGGACACTGATGGATAGTTTCATTTCTAATTTTTTTAGATTTGGTCTAAAGGGTGCTGATGATGCTGTCAGAGGCTTAAGATGTGTCTGGATTTCCCATATTCATGCTGACCATCATACAGGTCTTGCTAGAATACTTTCTTGGCGCTGTGAGTTGTTAAGATGCATTCCTCATGAACCATTGCTTGTTATTGGGCCAAGACAGCTGAAGAGATTCTTGGATGCATATTCAAGGCTTGAAGATCTAGATATGCTATTCTTGGATTGCAGTCATACAACAGAGGCTTCAATGGACGCCCTTGCAGGTTCTCTCGACTCAGACAGTGATTACATACCCTCAACAAGTACTGCCAATGATGGAAATGTAAATAGGATTGGTGGTAGAGTTGGAGGACCTGGATTGTTCTCAGCTCAAAAACATGAAACGACATTATTTGAAGAAGGCAGTGGAATGCAAAGCCACTGGAAGAGGCCAGGGAGTTCAGTTGAATCTGCTGTGGATTTGTTGGCGTTGAAGAAATTGAAGAAAGTGTTACTAGAAGCAGGTTTGGAGGCCTTGATCAGAGTTCCAGTCGTGCACTGTCCACAGGCATTTGGGGTTGTCTTGCAGGCCACTGAGAGAATAAACAATGTAGAAAAGGCTATTCCAGGCTGGAAGCTTGTTTATTCTGGTGATACAAGGCCATGCCCAGCACTAGTGGATGCATCTCATGGAGCAACAGTTCTTATACATGAGGCAAGTAACTCAACATATCCTATAATTTGTTTTGCTGTTGATCATCTATTTGAGCTCCGCATTATAATTTGGCATGCCTATCAATTGATTATATCCAGAAATATTTGTTTTTTGATTGGTTCGATTACACTCACAAATAGTGTAAAAATAAAATATGATGAGTACTTGGAAGTATGCTAAGGAATATGTAAAAAGAATTGATGGAGCATTTTCAAGATGCATGATATTGGTGCTTACAGTTTATCATTGGATAGCTCATATTACTCGCAATTTGTCGACTCCTTTTATTTCTTATAAACTACTCAGAGATATGGGCAAGACTATGGTTTTATGATACTTTTTTCTATATTGTCAGTGGCTTCTTTTTTGCACGTGGCACGTGTACAAGATCTGAACTGATTAACCAACAGGTCCTACCTTGAATGGACAGTTCTGATCATTTGGTTGGAGGACAATTGGACTGAGAATGTGGAAGGTCATTAAAAGTTGGACAAAACATACACTGAACCTCTAGTTTTATGTAAAGATTTTCGAATCACAAGATTTCTTGAGCATGTGATTTTGGGTTGTGAACCAATAGCTACCCAGTAATCCTATTATATGTAACTATGGTTACCTATGATTAGTTATGTCAAAGAAGGAAAGAACTGAAGATTATGGCTTACTCTTACATTGATTTGCCAAACAATAGAACTATATGCTTATGGGTAACTTAAGTTACGTGCAAACATTTTATATGCATGTTCTCATGTGTGGCCTTGCATGCGGTATTAGAGTTTTAATGCTGCATTTGGATATCCTGACTTACATAGAGTAGGATATTTTTGCACTGAAATCACAATCAACTGCATTTTAGGTGGATCTTAAATATTTTTAATTTCTCTTTTGGTGGTATGCCTGTGTAATGTAATGCCCATTTCCCGTTGATTTTGTTAGCCATGTCAAAATTACATAAATTCTTTCCATGGTACGTCATAGAAAAAAAAAATATTGTTCTTTTTAATATCACGGAAAATACAAAATTCATTTCAGCTACCTAACAAATGATTAGAAGCTCTTTTTGTAACTAGACAACTGCACTCAGTTTCTAGGACTTGAATTCTTGAAGAAATGAGAATTGAATACATTAGGCATTTTCTAATTTCAGGCAACCTTTGAGGATGGGATGGGGGAAGAAGCTGTGGCAAGGAACCATAGCATGACAAAAGAGGCCATTGAAGTTGGCGCATCTGCTGGTGTGTATCGCATCGTTCTTACACATTTCAGCCGAAGGTATCCAAAAATTCCAGTTTTTGATGCGACCCACATGGACAAAACATGTATTGCCTTTGACATGATGAGCATTAATGTAGCAGACTTGCCTGTTCTTCCAAAAGTGGTTCCATACCTTACACTTCTATTTAGAAATGAGATGGTAGTTGACGAGTCTGATGATATCCTGGTTTCTACGCAGGATCCATAGGTATTTTTGTTATTATTTATTAAAATAATTATTTATCCCATGTAGGTGGGTACCTTGTGTTTCAATTATAATAAGCATAAAAGATTAGTTATGTATTTTGATGACGTTGCAGATGTTTGTGATAATGATCCATCCATTGTGGGTTATACATCATCAGAAGTCTAAATGAATTAAAGGAAATAAGGTTCTCTAATAAGATAAGCGAATGTGGATTCAGTTATCCTATTATTCTCTTTTGGGCCTGACCTTATTCCAAACCAGATGATAGCAATTGGGCTAGAGCCAAAATTGGGCATGTATATGGATCCAAGTGTTTAGTATTCAACTGGATATAAACAAGACCATAAGTGATCAATGTAGAACTCTTTAAGCCGGCATTAGACCGATGGAGTATGGTCGAGGACCAGTTTGTTTGCATGAGAATTGAATACATAAGAGCTCATGGTCAAATGGATTCTAAGAAAGGATTATTAAAGAGTTTACTGTGAAGGATATAAGGTAGAGCTGCAGATGAGATCTCGACTTTCCTAGGATCTTGACAAACTTGTTGGGTCCATTGATTCATTTTCTACTTAAGGGGAGATTATATGGTCATTTTTGGATACTCACCCTCATTTCTTCATTTTTTAACCACTTAATAGAAATTAGAGTCCCAGACTTCTTGGGAATTCAATCAATTACACGAAACAAACAAGCCCTAAGATGATTATATGATCATGTAAAGTGACAAGCAGTTCTGACTATTGGAAGTAGATAATAGTTTTGAAGCTCAGTGAGTCAACTAAAAACTTTGTTGAATTGAATTGAGTGGTCTGTTGATTTATTTTTCTAATTTTGTTTTGTGGGGGTGGGGGGCGCGGTTTCACCATTTTCAAGTGGGGCCATCTTCATATGCTAATTAAGGACTCACCCAATTCACACAGTGTATTCTCTCTACCTTTTTCAGTGTATGCTCTTGTGTTTTCTTAAGTTCTGCTCATATCAACAGGTCAATTAGAGAAGATTAGCATAGCTCCTGCATAAGGATGGCACTGCAACATCCACTTTACATTAGTGGATAACATGCTGTTTTGGTCATTTATTTCAGCAACTGCAGTGGAGATGTCATTCTATTATTTTATGTTTGAAATTAATATTAAGGGTTTTGACCATACACTTACCTATAGAAATGGATTTCCCCATCCAGTTACAAATGGGCCCTATTGTCCAAAATAATAGATGGACGTATACTTTCTATGTTTTTTGCAACTGACTATCTGTCAAATTAGGCCACATCAACTAAGTAAAAAACTTTTTAAAAAGTACACCAATCTGCAAAAAATTGACCGCTTGAATACTTTAAAATTTGAGGGCCCTCTATCAAGGGATTAGGATGATCTAATGGACATGAAACTTTACAAACTAGTACATACCCCTTCCAAGAACTTTCTATCACCCACCTTCCCCCTTTATTGGTGGGGGCCTAGGTGGTCCCCACAAGGTGGCCTGCACAAAAAGGGTGTGCATGTGGGAGTGAGGATACTAGCTCATATATCAAAAAGAAAAAGGACCGATCACCTGCTTGTTCATGTAACCGATCTCAACATAGTTGGGATAAGTCTTTGATGATGATAATTACATATAATTACGTATATATGTATATGTTTTTTTGTGTGTATGAAAATATTCATGTGTATTCATCCCTCATAATAGGGTGAGGGACACATAGTGGGGCCGACTTTATGATCCATCCGAGCTATCCACACGCACAGAACCCTTAAATTACTCTAAACCCATTCAAGTTTTCACCGATTCAAATGGATAGAACTATTGGATCAATGGTCATAATTTTTTTTTAATATAAAGTCGTTAAACTTGTGGGCCACAGATGGAAGGGCAGGGATATGATTGACCCCAAACTATCGCCTTCTATTCCCTCCAGTCTTGTGATAAGTGGGGCCTTAGGTGGGCTCCATCAAGGTTTCCCTCACTATATTACCCTCACCATAATATAGTGAGAGATGGGTGTATATGAACATCTCCCATATGTATATCACGCTCATTCAATAAATCATGTTATGTGAAATGGAGAATCCTTACCTTTTTTGGGTATTCCAATGGTTCAGATTAGAAAGTTGTCCGATTTTCCTCCAAACATATCTATTATGCAAGGAAGTAACTGACGTTTAGATGTACCTCCTCTTGAATGTGGGCAATTAACTTTTCTATAATCAATGCAAAGAGCTAAGTACTTAGGACTAACCTCTGATACAAATCTATGGTCACTGGGTGCTCAAGTGTCTCGTGCTCAAGTGTCTCTTTATAGGTACTCACGTTCGTTACCGCTCATTTACACATGCATTTAATAATTTTAATATAATCTCTTGTAACATTACTTTAATTTTAAACTCATTAAATTAAATCTCTAGGTACCATGTTTTAGACATTTTCTAGATCAATGAAGGCCATATGCAAAATTCTCTTCTGTGCCCGATATTTTTTCATCAATTGCCTAAGTGAGAAGGTAACTTCCATAGCTGACTTCCCTGTCATAAAACTCAATTGATTCTCGGATATCTTGGTCTTTAATCTAAGTCCTTGCTTCATTACTCTCTCTCATAGTTTCATAGTATGACTCATAAATTTAATTCCACAATAATTGGTACAATTTTGTATATCTCCCTTGTTCTTATATATATATATATATATATATATATATATATATATATATATATGAGTCATCCAACCATTCGGATGGGTGCAAACACATTAGGACCCGTGAACTATAAGGTGGGTTTTGGTCCACTCGGATGGACCTATAGGTGGGCCCTACTGCCGGTGAGCAACTTGCGTAATGGGCACCAATGCTTACTCGTGTGTATGTGTAATATTATTTGAGCATATATGTGGGTTTATTTGAGTATGACTCTTATGTGGGTTGTTATGTGATTTTTATATTAATTCTTTTATATCATTCCTATGTGATTTTTATGTAACTTAGCCACGCATGATTCTTTTATTATTATTATTATTATTATTATTATTATTTTGCAATGACTTCTTCACTTATTATTGTTTTGTGTGGATTTTTTTACTATTGAATATGTGCATATTAATTTGAGCATGATTCTTATGTGTGTTCTTAATAACATGGGATAACGTTTGCTTAGTTATTGGGTCTAATGTTTAGCCTTATATTCAGATTCAACTCCAATGACCTGCTTCTTGGATGAACCACAACTTGGAAAACAAAGTTTTACAAAACCCAGAATGGTAAGTTGTAGGGAAATTATGAGACAATTTCTTTTCTTTTTTCTTTTGTATAAATGATCAGTTCGTTTATACATGATTTAATTCATGAGAATTCAATGTAATGCATTTTATCAAGGGTATAAAATGATGAGTTAAAAGATAATTAGATTCACTAATATTATCAAATAGTCTTCTCTTGGATAGTAAATGAGTGCCTAGCAATCATCTTGTAATACCTGGGCCAAATTAGGCCCAGATTTGTCTGGCCCATAAGTTATTGGGTTGGGTTGGGTTGTCTTAACCTATTTCTAAAACATTTTGGCCCATATGTGTTGTTAATTGTTAGAACGGTATTCCTGAAGGAGAGGAATAGCTATCTCTGAACTGGAGACGAATCAAATTTGGGGTTATCCCCAGATGGCCTCTTCTTCTCTCTTATTAGTTCCCATATTGATCTCCATGGTTTGTATCTGGTTTCCAAAGAAGAAGGTAGCAGAGTGGAGAAAGAGAGATCTCCATTGAAGATCAACAGAGACCAACCAGACTTGTGGGAAGAAGGAAGAAGCCGGAAGGCCTAGTGGATGCAGCACTCGAGATCCCACATCAACCGTGCCACGATCTGCTACACTAGGAGGTGAGTGATCTTTCCAAATACATAGATTTGTAGATTCTTGGGTATACTGTGTTTATATGATTCTTGAATATAACCCAAAAGGGGGAAACCAGGATCAAAACTTGATCACTGATAAATCTTGGAAATTCCTTTGGAGTTAGACCAAGATCTGTAATCCCCCAATTTAATCAGTAATAGATTATGGATGTCTGTTTAATACTGGATGTGAGGTGTAATGGTATTCAGGTGTTGATTTGATCAGGAAGGAGAAAATGGATGAGAAACTCAAGCCAGAGGCTTGGTTTCCAACCCTATCGACAGATACAAAATCTGTCGATGTGGGTACTGTGATCAGGGGGCCCACCCATTCAAGCATCACAACCAGAGATCCAATAGTAGACCCCTGGGCGATCATTGCCTAGATGGACCCTTGTGGAGATGGGTCCCACCTGGGCCACAATTGTTTCCAAAGTATGGCATAACGTCCAGTCTGGGCGTTGGACGTCTGTAGGTAGAACTGGTAGTGGGACCATGGGGCCGACTATATCATCCATCGGACCCAGGGATCTGGTAGTGGACCCCTGGGCGACCCAGGTGTGGGTGGACCCATCCAGGATGGGTCCCATCTGACCACACATCTTCTTCCCAAGGTCTCTGCAGCGTCACTGTTGGGGAACTTCTGGGTTTTTCCATGGTTGGATTGTGGGGCCCACTGGCCCACCTGATCAAGGATCCGGACTGACCAAATTGAAGGTCTCACTTGGGCGACCAAGGTGGGCCAGGTCCTAGGGGAGTTGAACCATTCAAAGGCCCACCATCTGATTAGCCCCCTTTTCCCTGTTATATGAACCATATATGGCTGTCAAATTCCTGTAACAAGTTTTGAGAGTCTTAGAACATTGGTAGTGTGATATGTAGAAAGGAGAAACTCATCCAGGGTGGAGCCCAGCTCTGGAAACAATGTATGAAGCAGAGAATTCATAGAAATTAAGGGAAAACAGTGCCAAGCCAAACAAGATTCTAATTAAGAATGATTAGGAGACAATAGACCCACCAGTGGATTGGATGGAAGATCAGGACCAGTCAATTGATTGATCCTTAGTGGATGATCAGGATGGTCCTGTACCCTTGATGAGTGGACCACTAGGGGCCCACTGGTCAATGTTTCCTTAAGCCTTGGGCGTGAGATCCATTATAGTCAAGTAACATCAGTAACCTGGTGGCAGTCACTGGGAGTAGGTACTGTTACTATTGATTATATATATATATATATATATATATATATATATATCAAATCCTTCTCAGCCATAGATTACACTAGAAGTGGTAAACAAACTGTTCATAACAGTGGTGTATTTTAGAGTGGCTTGAATAACTATATATTTTAAGATTTATATCCACATAAATATTTGATATTATTGACAAGATGTTGGTAATTCAGAATCATATGGTTAATCTTAGATTGAGTCTCCAAGCCATTGGGAAAACCTTAAAATAAATAATGATTCACATATATGAGGAGACAGGTACTAGAACACAGACTACATAATATAAGAATAGTACTACAACAGTGGGTACCAGATGTTGAATCTAAGTGGGGCATGTATATGTACAAACCCAATCATGTGGAACTAGTCTTATATTAACATAATTGGTGTGTAATTCTTTGATGATGTTACTGAGTGCATAATAAATATACACTAATTATTGAATCTTGCATATGAGAATGTTAGTTATGGATTTATATGAAACAGTGACACCTTATTGAAATAACAGAAAGGAGCTTTACTCCTGAGTTTTATTGAATTGAATACTGGACCCTTGGCGGGTTAGGAGGAATAAGGTTGGACTGGGACTGAAATACCATTTGCGCAATGGACTCCATTACTAGGAGTTTTTGAATGTATTATGTAAGAACTTCCTCCCCGGAAGGGACTGAAGTACTGAAACTCTGTGGTTAGAGTTCGATTATAAGAACCCGGAATTTGGGAATCACAGAACCTATCAAAGTTACAGACTGATTATGTACCCTCATTAATTAACCAATAAGGACCATTTATGTAATCCATTATTATATCGTGAATGCTTCCGCACTTTTGTCAATTCATTATTTTATCAATGAACTGTGTATGTGGTAATATTACTCACCAGACTTCTGATAAGTGGTTTGCCCCACTTCAGGTTTGCATCGTTTGGGGGAGCTTGGCAACGGGGAAAATCAGCCATTGGACTTTAATATGCGTGGCTGATAAGAGAGAGCGTCATAATGGAACTGGAATAGATACTAGCATTACTTCTTTCAATAAATGTTGATTTTAGGATTTTTGACTGGCAGATTTATTGATGTTTCTTTTCTAATAAATTTGATTCCTCAAATCAATAATTTCTTGCTCAGCTCCTTGTCTTAACTTGATTTATGAAGTGATATGGATTCCTTATAGTAAGGCCCTGGATCCTGATGAGCTCCAGGATTCGGGGTGTTACACATCTTAAACTAGATTGCAGTAATGTGAATTTCCATCTAGTGCCATGTTGCATGTTCCATTTCCTTTTGACGATGCCAAGCTCAAAATAAAGAAGCATTAGCATCAAATTTACACTTGGTGTCCAATTGCAATATAGAAAACACTAAATTTTTTTTTATTTCTCTTCTTTTCTAGCCCTGGGATTAAGCGTGCGAAGGCCAAGTAAGACACTAGGTAGTGTAGGCCCTCTGAGGGCTTTGGCCCGCCCTAAGCCTGGCTTGCCTATATTGTGGGTAGGGCTTGAAAAACCACTTTAGATGTGGATGTTGCCTCATCTATTAAAAAACAGGATGTTGCTTACCATTTATCTCACAGCATTAAAGTAATGGAAATTTTCAACCTTTTCTTTCATATCACTTCTAGAATACATAGAATAAATATGAATTCATGGTCAAATTAACTCTATGGAAGGATGATTAAAAAGAGAAGGAGTGAAGCACATGAGGTGATTGGTGAACGATATAAGGTAGTGAGGTAGGTGCGACTTTGACTTTTCTTGGATTTGAATCATGAGGATGATGGCATGGTATTCATTTCCCATCTTCATTTGATTCACTTTCAAGTAAAGGGTCGGTTGTTTTTTATGGTCATTTTTGGATAATCACATTTTACTCTTCATGTTTCACGACTTACAGTAATACAATCCTAGGAATGTAATTACGTGAAACAAAAAGGCCCCTAGTGTTTTCATATTTTTGATAACCGCAATTCTATAAAATGTTGGATGATAATCGCAATGGTGTCAAACTGCAATGAGCGCCAATTTTTAAGGTAGGTGTGCATGAAGGGATTTAGATTGATTTTTAGTGGGCCCTAAGTATAGAATAGGAAGAGAGTTAGCTTTCTTTTACCATGGTTTTAAAACAAAATCTTCTAGGGTTTAGTCCAAAATCTCAAATGCATTGGAATTCATAAGGGCCTATCTTGACAACTCTTTATTCCACAACAAGTTCTTGCAGGCCTGATATAATAGCCTATCCCTTTCAACATTCCTTCTACCCAACAAGGCAACAACCTTGGCATGTACTCTTCTAATACATATAGGGCCCTTTGGATCTTCATAATCACTAGCTTTCTTTTACCATGGTTTTTAAACAATCTTCTAGGGTTTACTCCAAAATCTTAAATGCATTGGAATTCATTAGACCTTGAGGGATCTTGATAACTCTTAATTCTACAATCAGTTCTTGCAGGCCTGATGTAATAGCCTATCCCTTTCAACATTCATTCTTCCCAACAACCTTGGCATGGATTTCTTCAATGTATATATAGGGCCCTTTGGATCTTCATAATCAGAAGTCTCATGTATTTATGACCTTTGAAAAGTACCTAATAGATACATTGATTTTCATCTTAAATCTGTCCCTATTAACTTCATGGTTCACATGTCTGGAAGGGAATTGGAGAACTTAATCAACCAGGGTCTGTTTTAGTGATTTTCTGCTGAAATGTGTTTAAATTAATTGGTTGTCTACTGAATTTCTTAATTAGTCATTTAAGGCAAACTTTGAAGCATAGTTATCGACCAAACTTTACATTTAAATTGCTAAATTCTCCACACCAAGATTTAGGTCTCATAGATAACCGAAATGGGGGGCATAATTGTTTTTGAAGCCTCCTTAAATTACATAACATGGTATTGGTAGCTTTTCCAAGCATGTAATCTCCTTGTTGATTTGACTTACAATAAGGGGTTGTTTGGTGTGGAGAAAAAAATGTTCATAAGATATATTGAACTGATCCGCTTTTCTCATCGAAACTAACAGGAGTATGGCAAATTTACCAGTGAAAGTGTGTGGGGTCACTTCGTAATTACGGATCTATGTGGGGCCATTCCCAGTTTCGGGATAGTCCCTAGTCTCGGTAGAAGCACCAGTTCGGGGAGGCACGGAGCCCATCTCGGTGGCCACGTCTGCGGCTGCCCACCTCAGTCTCGGTCTTGGCTTGGTCTCGGCCTCCTGTCATTCAGCCATAAATGCGACTATAAATGCGCTGCCATGACGGTAGACGGCGAACTGACAAATAGAGTGGGCGCCAGACCTAGATAAGTGGCACGCCTTATCTCAAGGTTAACATCCACATGCATTGGGGGATAGCCCGATGGGACGTTCCCTTTTTACCTACCCCCACTCAGGAGAGAAAGGTACATGCTGATGGGACTTCCATCTCTTCCTGAGGGGTCCAGTCCGATTATGACTCTCACGTCTATATAATGCATGAAGGGAAACTACATGAGGTAGGCAACAAACATGTCCCCCCTACTTCTTCTTCCTCGTTCTCCCTCAGTTATCAAACTAACTCAGGCATCGGAGTGCCTTCGGCTGCCAACAGCCAGGGGCTCTGACCTTTATTTTTCCTTTCAGGTCACCGGAGGCCGGTCCCTTCCCATAATCTTCCGAATATTACCAAATCAAGAGTCTAATCCTCTTTTAACTAAGTCCGTAGTTTTTAAGCACTTACAGAAAGCTTTATAATAGGGAAAGTTACAAATAACCACCTATATTTTTTGACAAATATAAAAACATCCTTCCTTTTCATTTTTACAAAAGTTGTATTTAACAGAATCAACTTGATTAAAATCAAGGCGATCAAGCAAAAAAAGACAATTAAAATCTGAATCAACTTTTGAATTTTTTGCTTGTTTGGTATGGAATACGGGAGTTCTAGAAAACAGCTTCCCATAAAAGAGGCAAAAATTTAAGGTGAAAATGCACAAATGACAGCTTATTAGGGTTGTAAATGGGTCCCCGATTCTCCGATTACCCGAAAGTTCCGACTCGTTAGGTTCCGGATCTAGGTCCTTATTTTGGTCTTGATAAGCAAATGATTCCGGTTCCAAATCCTTTTTTTAGAACCGATACCTAAACGGTTCCGGTTCCGGATCCACAGTGGCTCAGACCCATGAACCCGACCCAATATACACTAACATAAAGTAACTTTAGTATGTGAAAACATAACCCTTTTTACTTTTCTACATTAGGGTTTTTACTTTTCTACATCTCATACCCGGAACCGGAACCAGACTCGACCCGCCTCACAAATGGTTCCAGTTCTGATTCCCATTAATATTATCGGTTCCGGTCCAGGAACCAGTTTTCTGGTTCCGACCCGGGTCTGGTTACCCCTCTTAAAAAACGGTTCTGGCTCCACCTTAGACCCAGACCGGAACCGACCCGTTTACAACCTTACAGCTTATATCCTTCACTCTCATGTCTTTAACATTCATTCAGCAGTACACACTTTACCTGACATGAAAGTCAAAAAAAAAAAATCTACTCAATTGGGAGAAGATGGTTTGCTACACACCCTCTACGCGTGCACCCCTTTGCATCCCAAACATCCCTTCCACGGTTTAATCACCATCGACATCGTTTCAGATAAATGGAAATGAAAGGTAGAGATTTTAATCAGAAACACAAGAATCTTGCCAGATTCAATTGATAGAACCATATACTATAAACATCCTATACAAGTCAGTACATCACACCTTGGCCCTTTGGCATGAAGACTGGACAATAACCTCATAAATCAGCATCATACTATCATACTTCAAGCTCTGGTAATTACACTCTCAGGTGATAATATTGAGCAGCACTCTACATCTTTCCCACGTTTTCTTTTTATTATTATCCAACTCTCTACAGTATACTAACAAGCGAAGCTGGTCTTGCTCTCAAAATTGCCTTCAGAAGTGCCTGCTGTAAGCATCAAAACAAGAAACCAAAATAAATGTGAAATTCACCTCCAACTTCTAAGTTGAAGCTGTACATTGCATGTGGCCTTTCTCTCTCTCTCTTTCTCTCTCAAGTGAGTTTCAAGTTCCAACCCCGTCCTATGAAAACCCATGTCTCAACTGAAACATTCCTACTTATTAAGAAGTCTACAGGATCCCATTAGAACTTCCAAAACCAACTGCCGTAGAATTTTTAGCAGCACTTTCCTATAAAAGATTGAACAACCCAAAACCATCAAGTGGGAATACGTGGAGATCTGACACTTGAAACTTCCTCAAAACTAGCAGGAATTTACTTCTTGAGACTGTTACTGGAAAGGACTTTCTTCCCATAAGGGCTGCTTCGGAGCGCTGGGACATGTGGCCTTATAGCCTCCACAAAAGCAGCATGAATAGCCCCCTGCTTGACAGAGAAACAGTTAGGCAAAAAAGGCAAATACAAAATGCATGGCAAGTTGGGATGAAATAAAGTATGACTTGAAAAGAATTGCATGATACTAGAAGCTGATGAAGTGAATAGTATCCCTAGGCCCCAATTTTAAATATGGTTACCATGTTTTAGCCATCCAAAAGGACCGTCAACATTGTTTGACCTTAGAGGGATTATGATGCCTTTTGTTTTCTTAACCGACATGAAGGAGCCTCAATGGAACAACCAGTCAGATCAACATCTGGATCAACCAAGTGTTGCACATACGATTGTCAACAAGATGGATTTGTGCTGGGCTCACATGAATCCACATTAATTTATTTTGCAAGTTGCAGACCTGGGCTTCAATCAGAAGACCAAAATCTGAGTCCGCCCATATAAAAAATAATCAAAGATCAAAGTGTTCACAGAAGATCTGAACCCATAAAGAGCTTCCAGATTCAGGTTCAAGTTGGAATTCTAATCCAAGCACAAATCCAAAATTTTAATAGGCCAATTAGAGTCTGAACCTTAATCTGAATTCAGTTTCAAATTCTAAATGACCAGTTGGGTCCAAATCCAAAATAAAAAATGAGTCCTTAGAGCCGACAGGCTCGTGGCCAGGATATAAATCTGGTCAAAATGAAGAAATTCCAAACCTAGATTCAAAATCCATGCCCAAGTCTTTTTTTATTGTGTGCCCGACTCAAAACACAGCCCACATGCAAGTTAACAGCCATAATTGCACATGTACAAACTCAAGGCCAAAAGATAGTACTGATATCCTCTGATCAAGAAATAGTTGAAGAATCTAACCTTGGATTCAGCAAGTGCAGATTGAACAACATAATTTCCATAAGGGTCCTGCAAGATTTGACCTAATTGGGAATTATCTATCAGTTCCCGCATGATACGCGCACGCTGTTCATCTCCAGAAAATTTCAGGCATTTCTCGACCACATTGCTACTATATTTTTGCATGGAGAGATAGCCATAGCTACCCTCAAGCTGGTCCAGCACATTATCAGTAGCCCATGGGACCCCTTGATCAATAATATATTGCACAACGTAGTTCCTGCAAAATGCGTTTGATTTCAGCACTCAAATTCGTAACCATTGTCAAATGAAATAAGAACTTTCAACATCTTTGACTCTGGACTGCTGCTAATCAGGTGGAAATAAGCCCCATAATGGTTGCAATTGAGTCCAGGCAGCAGAGCATGGGACTGTATTAGGGTAAAGCCCTCAGGCTGGGCAAGGGAATTGAAAATTACTTTGTGGGTCCTACCCTGGACCTTTGGTAATAATTGGGCCAAGTTGGCCCGGGCTAGCAAGGGCTACATTCTCCACTGATTGGTCTTGGACATGAGGGTCCAGCCTGATTGCTGCGGCAAAGAGGTTGCCAAAAGCTCTCAATTCTCAGTGCATGGAAACATGATATAACTGTAACTAAGTATTCAAGAACAGCAAGAAAAAAAAGTAAGATCAGTCTAACCCAAATGGATCTTGAGAAAGGAGAAGAGCATTTGAAGTGATCTCCGACATTAAACGGTGTTTCTGTTCACCAACTGAATGCTGGAGACACTTTTGCAGAACACAGCAGCCATGACGGTCTGTAGCAAGGTCAACACAATGAGCAGTAGCAGCCTCAAAAAGGAACTGCAAAAGAAGACAATGTAATTAGTAATACTGAGGGGAAAAAATGAAAAAGAAAAAGAGTTATTGACTGCATTTTATTGCTATAGATACAAGATGTAATCATCATTCATTGTACTCAGAGCCTTAGCATATCTATTTCAGTTCAGTTTTATGAAGGTCAGTAGTTGTTAAATTTATCATAATAGCTCCTTCCTCATGTGACCAGGGAAAAGAGAGGTGATGTTTCATGTTATCAGTTATTTAAGTAAAATAGGTTATCATTGAGAGAAATTGGACAAAAGTTAATGAAAATAAGATTCATCAATAATAATTAATGTCAACTTGTAAAGAAGCATAGACCTTGTGAGGAGGAGAATGATTGAGTAGGTGTAAAAGAGGGATTCCTGTGTCTTGCAACAAATGGCATTACAGCCTCTACACATGGAAACTTGCTACACATTAAAAAAACAGTGGAGTTTTTACTTGAATTTTATCTTGTATGGTAATGACTACACGCATCCCTTCTCCTTTTGTGAAGACTCCATGGGAAACCCATATGTGATGACACCTGGTTTGTTTTCATATGCAGTAGAAGCCTAAAGTTTACAGATTTATAAATGCATCTATGATCAATAAATCTTGAGGCCCTTAATTAAATGATCACAATCATCAGATCATACTGATATATGGCCCACGTCTAATCCACATTAATGCATTACCATACCAGCACATCCATGTGACTGGTACGCATTAAGATGGGCCCCACAACATAGTTTGGACAAACTCCTTTTGTGGCCAGTTCGTAGCAGAATTTTGCCTCTTGTTATGGCTCTAGATTTAATTGGGGATAAGGACTCTCAAAGACTATTTTCAACACAGTAGGGAAAAGCCTTTGATGATGATAATGATGCATGTTTCTTAGAGATTTGACAGTTTATTATGTAAAACAATGTCGAATTAACATGAAATTTGGTGTGTTGTGTTTGCTGCGTTATTTAATTATCTGACAAGCTGAAGATTGTGCAATTGTGACAGGAGATTGTTTGGTGCAGCGTTTAACTCTCATGGGAGTACGTGGGTGGTGCCGATGGGTTCGAGGGGATTATTAGAACCTTGGCATTTTAGTTATGTACGCGTCATGGTGGTCATTATTACGGCAACCTTTTTTTCGGTTTTGTGTGTGTGTGTGTGTGTTGAGAAGAGAGACGGGATGGGGTGTTCTTCAAATCTATCGTCTCTAACTCACTTTGGTATGAATACAATGATCAAAGTTCAAGGAATAAGAAACTGTCAACAATTGAGGCTGCTTCTAAAGCTAAGTGGAAGGTGATTTTACGGGCCCTATCGAGAAAGGAGTTTGCGGGTCTACAACCCCAGTGCTTTGGCAAAGCACTGGGATGCAGTCGAGGTGCACCATTGGCCGAAGATCTGGCCCACTGTTGGAGGCTAAACATATTAAGCCATCCAATTAGGCCAAGCCCATAGATAATTAATCCATATGACCTAACCCAAGGACGGCCAACCCAGTCGTGCAATTACACTTTATATCTTAATATGTAGTGTTCCAATGAAGTTCATAGATCTGGATAAGACTGCAATCAATTATAATGATTAATTGGCATCTAATCAATAAGATGATTATTTCAATCAATCAAGATAATTGATTGACACGTAATCATTGAAAGAGAGGATATTAAGCACCCAGATATTGCCATGTAACCAATTCATGATGGGAAAAGGGAAATCATATCGAGGTCCCTAATAGGCAGGATTGACCTCTCCTCCTCTATAAATGCGTGGTAATCTCTCATTTGTGAATCAATGAAAAATTCTCTTTCCCTCTCATTATTGTAAGCAAGTGTTTCCCCTTGTGTGAAGATCCCTTAGGTTGCCAGCGATGATGATTCAAAAGGCCGGGCATCTGTGGTGAATGTGTGAAGACTCCGTCCATCATTAGGTCTCATCATATTTGCAATCAATGAAAAATTCTCTTTCCCTCCCATTATTGTAAGCAAGTGTTTCCCCTTGTGTGAAGAATCCTTAGGTTGCCAACGGTGATGATTCAAAAGGCCGGGCATCTGTGGTGAATGTGTGAAGACTCCATCCATCATTAGGTCCCATCATATTTGGTATCAAATCAAGTAGGATCATTCATGTTATCTTGTTTTGATTCCCGTCTTAGGTGTTAGGATTCCCCTTCAACTCATTAGCATTCATCAAAGAAAAAACAATCAGTCTGAAAATTCAAGAAAAACAATAAATATATAAAAAAAAGTTCTGTTTCTTGCAATTAAGTTAGTTTCCTACATTATTCAATTCTTTACCACTGTGAGCTCCATTCAAGTTCTTGTTGCTGTTTTGTTTCTTTATTTATCAACCGCTACTACTGTTGTTATTGAGTCTAAAAATCTTTGGATTTGATCCCCATAAAACCTAAACTCTATAACCTTATGATAGCCCTTTAAATCAAACCACCTCTGTTTTGCCTGAATTCCTGCAGTAACAAAAATTGCATTGCTGCAGTCCCTGAAACAGTCTACAAATCAGTCCTTCATGACAGCTTCAAGATCACTCCATTCAACCCCCTTTTAACCTCTAACCTTCCATCAAATAAACCCTAACATTTCTCCCTCACTTTCCCTTTAGAACCCTATCCAAATCCTTTCAAGTTTTCCTCGGTAGAATCCTTGCTTTTGCGAAAAGCCGAAAACTCATGACCACTGCAGAAACCATATAGAGCAGTTCCTGTAGAAATCCCAAGTCAGCTCCTATTTGAGACTAATTAACCTTAATTTTTGTTCCCAAAAATTAACCCTAATTTGCCGTCCCTCCATATCCTACACCCTGCTGTCCCTTCCCTAAAACAATCCCACACCTAACCTAATTCCATTCAGACAGCAGCCTGACATATTTTCCAGAATTGCAGAAATCTTATTTTGCTGAAACATCAACACCATCAAGACTCAGCAGCTGTTTAAACCCAGACAACAACCTGATTGATGTCCCTAAATTAAAACTGTCCCTAAACAGCGCCCTGGTCTCTCCAACGGCAAGTTATAAGTTACTGTTGCAGACTTGCAGTCCCTAGCCCTATCTAGCCTTATCATACCGCATCAGCCTCCAAATCAACCCTAACCATACCTTCACAAGCCCGAAAAATAGCCACTCAGATAACAACTAAAAGTGACTGATTGTAGTCACCATTCACTTTCATCCATCATGTAGCTCTCATTTTTTGGTTTCCTTCTTTTCATAGTCTGTTTCCATTTAGTAATCATTCAGTTTGAGTCACTAATTACGTCAGGTCATCCATTCTGCAATGAGTTCTCTTCCTTTGGTTTTGTCATCATATATGCCCATAGAGATCATCATTATCGAGGGAGACTTAGTAAAAAAGAAAGGTATTATATGTCCCCACATGCATGACAACTTTATTCAAATCTAGTGAACAGTTTCAACAGATTCGAATGCATGTTAAAGCAACTCATAGCTGAGAAGAAAGAAAGGGTAGAAACTCACAACAGTCAGTTAGTTCTAAGGAAGAACATAGAGAGTTTTGCTTAGCGATTATTCATTATCAAAGATGACTGAACAACGAGACTTTCTGCACGTGTATGGTGCAAAGATCTAGCTCATTATGTGAAAAAAGAAAGAGGCAAAAATATAGTCTCACAAGAAGTCATCTCTAAGTTGCAGCATTAAGCTGAGATACATCTAAGTCCTTATCACATCACATGGGTGAATAACACGAAAGTCTTGATAAATAAAAAAAAAACCTCTTGGTGAGCACTAGATTTGGAACATATGAATACAACATTTGGTGTGTGGTGTTTCCAACTAATATTACTCACATATTGTCGGAAAAACCGCGGCTCAAGAAAAGAGATGCATACCATGATGAAGAGGCCAACACGTAACCTTCACTTTTGAAGGACATAAGCAATGTAGAAAGCCTATGAATATATTCCAAGCATTATTGAAGAATGAAGAGCAGAAGACAGAAGATAAGGCAGAAAAAAGTCACGGTTGAAGTAGAAAGGACAGAGCTCGTAATAGGAACAGAAAAGGAAACATCTGCAAACAAAATTCTTCGGGTTCAGATAGAAGATCAAGGAAACGAGGAAAACATTGAGGAGGCAGTCAAAGACGTCGTCAAACATTAGGGCCAAAAGAAAAAGATCCAGACACCATGATCGATCAGACATCTCAAGAGCACCTCTAGAGACATCAAATGATAGATCATTGGTGATGATGCAACCGGTGAAATATTCAACCACTGAGTTATACCAAATTAACTTCGTGATTGGAGATTGATGGTGGATATATACAGACAACACTTTGATAGACAAATTACACTATTTCATGGATCTGGTGGGAAAATTTAAATCCCTTGTTGATCCAATGATTTGATGACACCGTCAACTCTATCTACATCGCCAAAAGACACCGCCACTTTGTTCTTAATGGAGAAATCCATGTGTATCACCAAAGCAACAATTGCAAATTGATTGGTTAACTAATCGGGAGATGATACAGCTAATCTTTGATCCAAGAGGACTCCATCTTAACTAGTTAGAGTCAAGTTCTATCAAGCTGGAGTGAATCAATGTAGTCCAGGTGCATCATAGGATAAAGATTTTTCCCATTGCAGCCAGCCCATTGAGCCCAGCTTAAAGTGGGCTATCCTGTTGAGCCTAAACATTTTGGGCCATCCCATGGGGCCGAGCCCATAGATGATTAATCAATTGTGCCTAACCCAAGGACGACCACCCCAATAGCCAACTATGCATTCTATCATAATATGTAGCCTTCTAATAAAGTTCATAGATCCAGATAAGATTACAATTAATTAAAATGATTGATTGACATGCAATTAATTAAGATGATTGATTCATTCAATAAAGATAATTTATTAACATGTAATCAATGAAAGAGAGGATATTAAGCACAAAGAGATTGGCATGTAATTAATTTATGGTGGGAAAAGGGAAATCATATCTAATTATAAGCAGACTGGCCTACCCTCCTCTATAAATATATTGTAATCTCTCATTTCTGAATCAATGAAAAACTCTCTTCCCCACTCATTATTGTGAGCAAATGTTTTCCCTCGTGTGAAGACTCCTTGAGTTGCCAATGGTAATGACCATAGTTGTCAATTCCATTTTGGTCACCATTCCGGTTTGGCCCTATAGTGGAATGTTCTGGTATTCTGATCAATTCCATTGTTCCATTCTAGAAAAGACATTCTAAAAGAATATCTAAAATTGGAAAAAAAAAGTAGTAAAATGAAGGATAAAGACTAAAAATGCATATTTACATCATTTAAATTAAACTACATGCCATAATTGACTATTTCTTAGTTTTCGCTTTGGATGAATGAAAGCGTGAAACATGTGAACTTATCATAACTACTTGATAAACATAAGGGGCTGGGCTGTTCTGTCCAGAATGGGCTGCGGTTAGCCGAAATTAGGAAAAGTATTGGGCACAACAATACCAATATGGACCGGAGTGGGGCCCGAACCTTTCGAGGGGGCATTCTGTTCCACCTTAGGACAATTCCAGCCGGAACAGAACAAATTTGACAGCTATGGTAATTAACACTGGCCATCTACTGTGAATGCTGAAGGCTCCATCCATTGTTGGTTCCCCTCACGATGTTGGTTTGGCACTTATTGATTTCTATTAGTAATTCTATTAGCCAAGCAACAACTTCTCAGTCTCCTCTAATGGAAGTGTGGAAACTTAATCCTGATGGTAGTGCCTCAAGGGAGAATTTCAAAATAAGGGTGGGACTTTAGAGTGATTAGAGATTTAACGTTGTTCAAATTCAAAATTATTTTGGTTAGTTGGTGAGGCACCTCCCTTTCACAAAAACAACCATGGATCAATCCCTGGCTATAACACCGATGGTGAGAGACTTGGGTGAGTGTGTGAAGGTGGGTGTTTGAGCACTTACCTTTCAAAAAAAATCCAAAATTATTTTGTATACATGATCCAACTCCAATGAGCCAGAAGATACAGCTATATTGGACGGTTACAAAGAGGTAATGAAATTGGGTGTTGAAGAGGACAAATGGCTTTTACTGTACAATCAAACGGGTGTTCTATAGCTTCGCTCTTCCTTGGCTACAAGCAATTTAACAGAATACATTTAAACTTTATCACCATGCTTTCAGAATTTCATCAAAGAGGCAAAATTAATAGGGAGATGAACGCAATCTTTTTTAACTCTTATTCCGAAAGTGCCTAACCCAGTGGAGTTAAGGGTTTATAGGCACATTAGCCTTGTGGGGTGCTCGTATAAATTGTTGGCTTAGATTTTGGCTAATCGTTTGAAGAGTGTTCTCCCATGTATTATTAGTCCTTTCCAAGGGGCCTTTGTTGCAAGCAGGCAAATTCTTGATGGGTGAACTCATTGATTATAGAAAGAGGTCAAAGAGAGGAGTGATCTTTAAAACCGACCTAGAAAAAGCATATGATCATGTGGATTGGGATTTTGTCGACTACATGTTTCATCGGCTGGGTTTTGGGGATATTTGGCAAAGATGGATCTGCAAATGCATCTCTTCCACTTCCCTTTTTGTGTTGGTTAACGGCTCTCCTTCCAAGCTGTTCAAAGCTTTTAGTGGTATTTGGCAAGGGGACCCCTCTCCTGTCTTGTTTACAATTATGGTGGAGGCCCTGAGTTTGCTATTGTTAAAAGTGAAGGAGCTGGGGGTGATTGGTGGCTTTGAGATGGGTTGTTGTGGGAAGGCAGTTACTCATCTTCAGCTTGCTTATGGCACCATTCTTTTTAGTTCTTCCAAGAGGTAAGAAATCTTGGTTCTTAAGAGAATTATCTGGTGTTTCCAATTAGTGTTAGGGTTGAGGTCAACATTTCTAAGAGTCTTTTGGTTGGGATTGGCTATTCCAAGGAGACAACTAGGGTGTTGGCTAATATAATACGGTGCAAATCTAAGCGTCTCCCCATTATTTATCTCGGCCTTCCCATTGGAGTAAACTCAAGATCAATGTCTTTGTGGGATCCAGTGGTTGAGAATTCTGAGAGGAAGTTGTCTTCTTGGAAGAGACAGTATTTGTCTTTGGATAGGAGGATCACTATGATTGAAGCTTGTTTGAGAAATCTTACGTTCTATTATATGTCGCTCTTAAGGATGCTGAAAGCTATGATCAAGAGACTGGATCGCATTCAGAGGAATTTTTTGTGGGAGGGCCAGGGCAACAAGAAGAGATTACACTTATCAAAGTGAAATGAGGTGATTAAACCTAAATAGAATGGGGGTCTTGGTCTTGGTAGCTTGGAAAATAAAAATTGGACTTCATTGGTTAAATAGTGGTGGAGATTTGGGGAGGAAAAGGAGGCTCCGTGGCAAAGATTGATTGCTTCAAAATACGGAGAGGACAAGTTGGGGTGGTGGCCTAATCCCAGTTGTAGTTATTGTAGACTGGGCCTTTGGGGGTATCGCGGCGGTTGGCGATGGGTCTTCAATAAGGGGGGAAGTGTTGTACAAAGGGATGGACTTTGTGGTGGGGGATGGGAGAGATGTAAGGTTTTGGGTGGATGACTGGGTGGGGGTGGGCCCTTTATGTGTGCTATTCCCCGGGCTTTTTAGATTAAGGACTCTTCTATTTGTGATTGTTTTCAAATGAGGGGTGGTAGTATGTTATGGGCTGTTCACTTTAGGAGTAGTCTTCATCCTTTGGAGGGGGGTTCATTATGAGGAATTGTTAATCTTCTTTCTAACGTATTTCTTTGTAGGGTACTAAGGACTCTCAAATTTGGAAGCCTTCCACTTCTGGGAAATTCTCGACAAGCCTTCCACTCAACCTTGGTGGGAAACCTCTCTCCCAGGGGCGCTTTTTCTCTTGTTTGGTAAGGTCTGGTCCCTCCTAGGTTTGAGTGTTTCTATTGGCTCGTTGTAGCAGCTAAGGTTTCCACAACGGACAGTCTAAGGAAAAGAGGATTGACTTTAGAGAGCATCCTAGATATTTGTGTTATGTGTGGTAAGGAGGAGGAGAAAGTTAATCATCTCTTTCTTCATTGTGAGGAAGAGGTTAGTGTTTGGAGTAGCTTTATCGGGAGGTGTAGTCTTGCTTGGTGTTGCTCGAAGGATACTGCATATGCGGCAGAGTCTTGGATGGGTGGGGCCATTGTTGGGTGTAAGCGCATAGAATGGAGGGCTAGCCCATTTGCTATATTGTGGTCCATTTGGAAGGAAAGGAATGATAGGATCATTAGAGGATCTTCATCATCTTCAATAGATTTAATTCCAAGGGTTGCTTTAAGGATTGCAAAATGGGCATTGGTTAGAAAGAAGTTTTCTAATGTCCGCCTTAATGATATTCTTGAAAATTGGGAAGCTTGTATGGGGTGTGGCCTTCCAAGGTGAGGAGTTTTGTTCCTTAGACTCCCCCTTCGATTAGGGCTTTGAAATTCAACGTGGATGGACCTTTAAGGGGCAGCATGAGCCGGCAAGTACTTGAGGTGTGCTTCGAAATTATAAAGGCAGGTTTTAATTATATCCTCTAAGCATGTTGGAGTTTGTGATTCTAATGAAGCGGAGGTGTTGGTGATTTTGGAAGGTCTTCGTTTGTTCAATAGGAATTTTTTTTATGCATTGATTGTGGAAAGTGATTCTTCGAACGTGATCACTTGGGCGCCTACTAGGAAAGTGTTTCCTTGGAAGTTTCCGTTTCATTTTAATGAAATTGGGGAGTTATCTTCTTCTCTTGATGTAGTTTTCTATCATGACGTTATATCAGCTAATGCCGAGGTTGCCTTCAAGGGGTGAATAAGAAAAGATGGGGCTAATCGAGATGCAACGTTGTATGATGTTTATTTTATTTTATTTTATGTTGTTGCTTTCTTCTAATTAAGGAGTCATTATCATTAAAAAGTGTTGAGCTAAAACCTCACATAAGGTGGCATGGTTAGGAAGGAGTCAAAGGTTTTAATATGAGTGATTTTTTGAGAAACTGGTAAGCCAGTTTGTAAGGAAAAAAAATATTGAAGAATGTTCCTAAACATAGATGATTTTTTTGTCAAATATTAAGCCCAAAAGGGAATCTACACACTCAGAGTGGGACATTGTAGGAAATGAAACAGGACCAATATAATTATTGTTCTCAGGTACCTTAGGCAATAATTGTAAATAAAGGTAATGGCACTGAGAAATTAAAATTGAGGGACGCATTCAGGTGTTTTAATCCTTCTCAAAAAGGCTGACAGCAAAAGGGGCTCAACTGATGTGATAGCATGGGCAGCTTTAAATTTAAGGTTCGTGGTATTTCATTTTTATTTTTTGAGTTAAGGGTTTTATGTCAAACTTTAGCTGTATCCTTATCCTCTAGTGTTTGTAGAAAATGCAAACGGGGTGGAAGACCTCTTAGAGAAACAAGGGCCATCAAGAGAGGAATTGTTCAGCCTTCACCATTTAGGGTGTAGGTTAATATATGCAGCTCGGTCTGGGTCTCCTTTTCTTTGTAAATATGGGAACTGAAAATAAACATAATAGGGACAAATGATTGGCTCCTTAAGCCAATCAATCACCCACATCATTCACTTCCCTTGAAATGTCATTAAAACTAAACTGGCCTTGAGAACCAACATCTGGAATCTCCTATTTAAACATTTGCTTCCTTACGGTGCTAGTGATTTTTAACAAAGGGGATGATGCATCACAAGCTTTTAGTTGATTTTCTTTGTCTATCAATGACTTTAATGACAAGTATCCTCAGCACGGCTGTACAAAATTTACCAATAAATATAATAAAATAATATATAAAAAAAAGTGGTACCAAAATTATGCAGCCAAAGGAGGGTTGGGCAGCATCCTTGATCCTCTATACACATTACTTGACAGGGGATGATGATTCGTTTTTGTCTTTTATACGGAAAACAAGACGATTAGGGAAATAAATGTAAAAAAAAAACGGGGGGAAAGGGAGCAGGGAAAGAAAAGTGAAAATTTTGAAGGGGACTTGGAGGAAATACATAATGAAGGATAGTTGATGGTAAATAAAGCATAGGAGGGGGAACTTGTGGATCTTCGTCTTCCATTGTCTGAAGTCTCAAAAATCATTTTGTCCCTTGAGCCAATGTCCTGAAACTCCTCTACTAACATTTGCTTCCCTAAAGTGTTGTGCCTTTTAACACAGTATGATGCAGTAAAAATGTTTTAGATGATTTTCCTTGTTGATGTGAGATGGAGTTTCTTCTTCTTTTGTACTACCTTTTTGTGTATGTGGACAGAGCACCCCCGGGAGGTGTATTTGTGAACTAACACCCTGAATCTCCTCCCATCTGCTTCTTCCCTAAGATGCTTGAGCCTTTTTAACACAAGTTATGAACCGGTACAACAAGCTTTTACATGATTTTTCTTTCTTTGACAATATCCGCAGTGACAATCATCTTAACCCTAGGAATATTCAATTCCATATTTATCATATGGTGGAGGAGATGACAAATCCCTTTTCTTTTAAACAAAAAGTAGGAAAACAAGAGGAGGAAAAGGGAAACAAAGTGAAAGAAGTTAATAGGAATTGGAGGAGATATGGGATGAAGGATAGTTGATGGTATAGAAAAGCATGGAAGGGAGAACTTGTGGATCTTCATCTTCTTTTTAGCTGAGTATCAACAATTGTCGTGCACCCAGGTAACATGTAAAATATGGCAAGGGAGTCACTCCTCATGGACCTCCACAACGACTTTTTTTCCTAATTGGATTTAGCCATTTTGTTTTACATTCTTTTAGATAACTTTTCAAGAAAAATTTCTCTCTAACAAGAAAATTAACTTCACACTTGCTAGATGAAGGCAATACTTTATGTATTACGAGACTAGTAGTAGTAACGACTAACGATGATGATGATTCATTCAACTTCCAGTGATTAAACCAATCAAGCATATGACATACAAGTAGAGGGTTCAGGCACTTTCACCTTAAACAGAAATGTCAGGAGAGGAATGCATTTGGAAAAACATATGATCACAAAAACATCTCTCTTGTTTCATTTCTTGTATAGACGAAAGGTAAAAACTAATTGGCAATATGAAATGCATATGTTTAATATTATGGGCGTAGATTAAGATATAGTAAAGAAGAAAGATCCATATATGAATATAAAAACCACAGAATCACAAAAGGTGATGTCAAAAAATTAAAAATAAAAATTTGAGACATGTATAATGTAATGTTAACGGCAGCATTCAAATGGCTAACCGAAGAAAGTAACTACACATGCAGACGACTGGGAAAAATTATCTCAAAAGTTAACCTAAAAAAACAAAATAAGTACTAACATGCCTTAAATGAGACAATCCACTGGTGTGGAATGAGGGAAAGCTTCTCCTACTCTAATTGGTGGCTCGGTCTCTTTTCAGAAAATTAATCAACTTCTTGAATTAGTTTCAGTAGGTTGTATGATTGTTTCATGCACATTCAAAGATAAGACAACTGGAAGATGGCTAAAGTTGCTAACCATTATTACAAATGTAAAGGATTTATGATGTGAATATGATATTGAAGTTTTGATTTTGCTTGCAAGTATAAGATTTTTGGGGTCATTAAAATCAATGTCCTCGGCTCTCTTTCACTCGAATCTTTTAGTTGATCAAAAGAAGAGAAGCTATTTCCTACATTCTAAGAAGCTTGTAAATACTTTCAATAAAGGCGAGATCTTTTAAGCTTTCCCAAGCCCCATGAGATTGGAAGATTCATATAGGAAACTCCTCACCTTAAAATAAGAATTGAAAGTTATATCATCATCATCATCAAAGCCTTGTCCCAACTTTATTGAGGTCAGTTAAGTGCATTTTGTTTCTCCATTCCAATCCATCTTGAACCAAATCCTTGGATGAGTTACCCTTCTCAGATCTATCCTTACTACTTCCATCCATGTCCTCTTTCCTACCTTTTTTCCTTGAGGGGCCATCAACTTGCATAGAAAAACTTTTCATTGTCACATTGTTGCTAGCTTGCATTGGACATATCCAAACCATCTCAAACAAGTCATCTCTTAATTTATCACCAATTGATACTACCTCTAAATGTTCCAAAATACACTCATTTCTAATTCCATCTTCTGTAGTTTTACCATGCATCCATCTCAACGTTCTCATCTCTGACACTCACTTTTTGCATGTGTTATATTTTCATTAAACCCTATCTGCCCCATAGGTCATAGCTTATGTAGTTATTGTCCTATAAAAATTTTCCTTCAATCTTGTTGGTATGGTCAAGTCACAATGCACTCCAAAAGCAAATCTCCACTACAACAATCTAGCTCTTATCCTATGTTCGACATCCTCCTCAATCTCTCCATCCTTACTAATTATAGAGCCTCTTGTTGGTATGCAGTATGCACCAATCACAATGCACTCCAAAAGCAAATCTCCACTACAACCATCTAGCTCTTATCCTATGTTCGACATCCTCCTCAATCTCTCCATCCTTACTAATTATGGAGCCAACATGACAAAAGAAATTTCTTTGTGGGGTCTCTAGAGCTTCAATTCTCGTACGAGTTTCATCTCTTTCCACATCCCCATAAAAGTCGCAATTCATATATTCTTAGTACAACTTATTTTAAAGCCCTTGGATTCTAAAGCCTCCCGCCATGTCTCAAGTTTCACATTCACACCATTTCTCGATGTATCCACCAATGCTACATTATAAATCTCAGTTTTTTACGTCTCATGGTTGTGGAAGGTAATCAAAGTAATGCAACTGCATAGACTAAAGGAATTTCAAGGTTCCATGGAGGTTTCACTTGACTATATAGTAGTTAAATCATTAATGGGGAGATGGTACTATCATATCTTCACAAACCTAGAATATATGGCATAGAAGTAATTTCTCTCGTTGGATCCAACAGGCAACAAGTCTAGATAAAGGTAATTTCCTTCGTGCTCTCTTGTTCTTCATCACCTTGTCAAGCCCCCGTTTGAGTGTTTCCACTCTATTGAAATATACTTTGTGATCTCAGAGATAGATAGAGAGAAGAAGAAGAAGAAGAATGCCACACTAACTCAAATTAGCCTCCAGTGTAGCTTTCTGACTAACATCATGCCAAATTTCTCCTCATAAATCATCATTAGCTCAATTAGCAACTTGATACTCAAAACTTCTCCCCTTAAACATTTTTTTAAATTGAACACATAATCAATACCCAACAAGTTGTGCATATTAAATGAAAATCCCATATATAGTAAGCAAACTGCAATGAATATATATACATTACCTCACTGTATTTAGGCAATAGGTAGCTCAAGCAACGTTGCGCAACATGATTACCATTCATGTCTTTTATCAACATCACTATTCCAGGCTTGAGAGATGAAACCACCATAGAAATTTGCTCCGGGGTCTTAAGGGTTTCAATCACCTTCTGTACAGCTCGAGTTCTATGTTCGAAAAGCAGCAAATTACAACGGCAAAAGAATCAGTAGGTAACTAAGCTGCATATGGATAAGCATGTCAGACTAGACCTCAGTATGGAATGCCCAATTCAGCTATTCCCATAGAAATGTGTGTGTGTGAGTGTTAATCAGTTTACAAAAATTAATGTCCATGGTGGGCCACACCATGTGAAGGATCTGATACACCAAAAGACAGGTCCCATCTGTAAAGAATGTTCAGCGTGAGCAAAGTTTTTATCAATACTAACCATTTTATAATACCACTAAATGTAAACAAAGTTCATCTTACTTAAATCGACGTGTCTAGACATTAGTGCTTCATCCAAGAAGAAGATTCAAGCAGCATCATAACTGGTATGTACATGGAGAAATATGAACACACAAGAACACTTACCCATGCATATCACACGAGATTCTAATGAGGTCACCAGATTTTCGGGTGACCACTTGAAGTATCTGCATTCTCTGGTCTTCATCACACACTTCAAGCAGCTTCTGTACAAGATAGTTCCCAAAAGGGTCAATCATGAGTTCAACAATGTGGCCAATGATCTCAACAAATATCTTCTGAACATCTTCTGAAGAACCCTCGGTGAACTTCCTTTGCAGGAATCGGCAGCCATGCTGATCCTTTGCCATGAGATAGATTCTACCCACAACTTCATCTACTGAGTTATATTTCTGATTCTGCAATCTCAAAGTATTTCTGAAATCCACATTATCAGGGGATGAGTCCCTGGAACTTCGGCCATCCAGCTGGAAGGGTGTGGTACTTGGAAGAGAAGGGAAGTGACCATTCGAAAATGCCCTTCCATTGGAAATCACATGGTTCTGTGACTCATGCCCACTAACGTTGCCAGGTTTGATAGCTTTGAGGGAATTCAACCCATGTGATCGAGTCAAAATCTTTTCGGGAAACATTTGCCTCACCCCTTTGTCTAAAACATGGACTCCTTGAAATTCTTTACAAGAAATAGCAGCCGAACGAAAGGTTAGACTGCTTGTAGAAGATGTGTGCTTTTCCCCATGTGCATAAGGGCAGCTCTCACCCCCTCCAGAGAGTCCCTGAGCATGGTAATGACAGAGGCCGCTGCCTGCCAGAGTAAGATCTGACTGATTGAATCCCACCGGCACAGCATTGCTATTCCAAAATGATTCTTGATTGGTGATGGGTATCTCAGGATAAGATTGTCTTGGGCCTTTTGTCATGGAACCCACGACTAAGTTAGTAGTCGCTTGAACCGGATGAAGTTCGGATTCATGATTTTGCAGCTGAGGCAAGTAGAAGTATTGCGGCATTCTGCAAAGCTGCTCTTCCTCCATATGCCGCCATGCAATGTGGGACCCATTCAAATGTTGCTGTGGCTGCTGCGCCTGTATGTAAGGAGATTGTGCATCCAAGTAATACTGCTGTTGAAAAGCCGGAACTGCAAAATCAATTCCTGGAACAGGAGCTTTAGTAAGCATCGGAGGAGCATGCATTCCAGAAGGAAACGGCATAGCTCCTGGGTACACTGGGAGGCTCTGCAACTGCTCCCCCCTATTGTCACTCGGAAAGCTTTCTATTGGTCCACGTATCTGCATCTTCATCTCGCTTTCTCTACTGTTCATTTCTCCGTTGAATTTACTGATCCCATTCACATTTGCGAAAGGCGGATAAAACTTTGATGTGGGATTTACCAAATTCACGCTGTTTAGCATATTAGGTGTCCGAGAAACCACAGTGCCAATAGAATCCAACCCCAAAAGAGAATTCGTTAGGCTGTTTGAATACTGCCCATCCACCAAAATTGCACAATCTGGTGAGGTTTTATACTTGACCAATCCTGGGGCTGTTGATTCCATTTCCCCACCTTCCTTGAAGCTCATTCCCGCAAATGCAGATGTCAGGGACTGGTCGTCCGGTAGGTTTGATTCAACCTGATTGATATCTGCAATAGGTGTTTTATACTCATTCTGTTCACTGATTTTTACTTTATCTGGACTACCATCACTGTGAAGTCTCTGATTGAATGGGCTCGTAAAAGAGTTCATACTAGTGGGTCTTTGGAAGGTCAGGCTGCTATAGAAAGCTGGATTGCTTCCTTGCTTTCCCGGCTGGTGACCACGATAGAAATCAGTAAAACCACCAGAAGGAGAAGACTTCCCATTGCCCTTTTCCAGTGGGATCATTTTCAAATCTGTGGAGGAAGCCGCTAGGCCAGATTCATTGGGATGAGTATTGCTATTGCCAGAAGTCACATTCGGGATCTCGCCCAGAAGCCTCTCAATTTCATCAAAATCAGGCTCAGTCCCCCCTCCTTCCATCGCACGAATGGCAGGAAGTTTGAATCCGACTCAAACTGAGAAACAGAGCCAGCTCTATTCAGCAATGTAGACTGCAACCAGACTATGAAAAGTTTATAAATTGAAGTAATCCCAATACTCTCAACTGCATCATGAAATTCTCCCAAAAAAGAAAAAAAAGTTTACTTTTATTTGGATTCACAAAACATTTGACAGTCACAATAAAAAAAAAAAAAAAAAATCCATAACCCAAAACCCTTAATCTGCTGCTGCTAGATTATAAAACTCATTAATTCAACAATAACGAAGATCCTAGGATGGAAAAGAAGAACGCATTGCTTCCATCTCCCTCACACAATTTAACGAAAACCCAACAATCTTTAGACACCATAAGTTGCAGAAAACTCAAATCTCTTTCATGAAGTGGGAAAAATATAAAAGATCGTCACTTTTTCATCGACTCAATCTGATCACAACCAAATTACCAAAACCCGTCTCCGAATTCCCCCAAACTTCAAGAAAATCGAGAAAAAACTAACACACACAACCATCCAAGTTTACAGTCAATACCAAGAAATTCTACCCGACATAAGAAACAATAAAGGCGATCATTGCTCATCAATCAGTTTAAAAGAAAGAACGAGACAAGGCTTTACATCCGAGATCATCATCAACATAGGATTTTCAACACATTACTCCTTGAATTCAACGACGCCCCCCACAAAAAAACATACATCGAGTAAAAAGAGAGGAAAAAAAAAAAACCCGAATCCGATTTCGGAACAAAAACCCAGAAAAACCCATCTCGGATTCAATCCATCCATCAAAGACAATCAAACAGAAAAACCCCTAAAACCCTGATCATCCCACCCCAAAACCCAAAACTAAAAAACACACTCCAAAAATACAATCTTTCACAAAAAGAAGGCTATCAATGACATGTTTGACAAAAACCCATCAAGGATACAAATCTAAACAGCCGATTCAATCACATGGGTATGAGTAAAAGTACGTGAAAATGAAGAAAAAAAATTAAAAACCATGAAAAAAAAGACAAAAGACAAAAGAATACACATACAGACTCACATACCTGTAAAACTATGCTTTGGTCTGACAAATGGAAGGAAGTGAGAGTTGGGTGTTTTGGGAAATTGGAAGAAATGCCAAGGATTGAGAGAGAGAGAGAGAGAGAGCGGCGTAGAAGAGAAGGAGAGAGGTAGTGTTTTGTTTTCAAAGGACACAAAGGAGCATATAGCATGTAAACATAGCATGCATGGATTCTTTCTTTTTCTTTTCTCACTTTCCTTCTTTGGCTTTCTTTGGTAATTTTTCTTGGGTTTTTTGGTGTGGGTTTGGTCTTTGGTTTGGTTTGGTGATTGCTGTTTCCTTTCCTGTGCATGAAGTTTCTGTATTTTAATATGTTTGGGAGAATGTAAATGAGAGAGAAAGTTGCAAAGGAGGATAATGAGAAAATTAATGAAAAGAATGGTGGTTTAAGGCCATTCAATTATGTTACTAAATAGAATAATGTAGTCACTCATCCACATTTAATCCGAAAAATCCGACGGCCCCGATCGTCAAATCAGAGCCGATCATCCGCGAACGCAATGTGGGATCGTGCTTTGGACGGTCTGGATTTCCATGGGTCAACTGTCTCATCTGGTTTTTGGGCCGGGTCATCAATGTGGTGGGGCTCACTTTTGGCATGGATCCAATGGTTGGAACTTGGAAGACTTTGGCACCATATTTTACCGTTTCTCATTGAAGTGACTAAACACAAAAAGTTTGCTTTTTTTAGAGACCATCTTTACTTATAACTGGAAAAAGGACACTAATGTTAAACCCAATTTTTAAAATGCATGTGTAAGATCTGAGCCGATCATCAAATGGGCCTCATCTTGGATGTTCAAGAGGTGAAGAAACGCAAGTCATCGGACGATCCTAACCCTTCATTTGAGGACTTACGCCTTTGTCAAGCTAAGGTTTGATGATCGTCCACACTTTTCAGGGACAAGATTTTCCAGATGAAAGGTTGGATTTGAACAATGATGGTGGGTCTTGGGTTGTGATCCATCCATTGTAGGATCAAGAAGATGAACGGCTCTGATCGTTAGAAGCATATGATGTGTGTGCCAGTACGGAGATTCTTGGAGGCCAAGAAACGAGCAAATCCCTATTCTTTCTCTGTTTGTGCCTGCCTAATTCAGTAAAAAAGCGAGTCAAAATTCATGCTTCTTTGGAGAGAATGAGATCATAATTGTGGGGGATGGACCGGACCATCTTGACTTAAACCCCAACACCAGCCCATTATTGAAAAGCTCGGAAACTCGGCCCACACATGGGTCAACTCAGAGACTTGGCTGAGTCATGACTGGGTTAGAAAGTCAAGCCTAATGTTAATGCATATTAAACTAATAAATAGAAATACCCAACTAAAGTCAAGGACGATTCAAATGAGTTTTGACTGAATCAGTCAAGAACTCACTGGTCAATCAGCTTTTCGACCAGTACCGTGTTTTCTGCATGATCTGAGTTAACTCAGTCGAGTCTTGTCTGATTCAGATATGGACCAGACTAGTTTTTTGGCCCATCACTATATCGGGTCCAACTTCAATTCTTTTAACCAACTCGGCCCACCTCCTTGCAACACTAATTCCGATGATCAGACGATCGTAGCCGTCTGATTGACATCAATTGGATTGTTAATGTTGAAGGTTTCTTGTTAATCATCCTTTTGATCACCACTAATTAGAATGTTAAATAAGCAACGTTAGGTGCATGAGTTGCCTCGATTTGGATTGGTATGCTTGTATGCACATGTTAGGTGCATGAGCTGCCAACCGAGTTTTTCATGGGCTAGAAAGTGCTATGATAGTCTTCCACAAAAAAATTAAAATTACCCCGGTTCACAATACATCCTTATTCGCACCAATCTCAGCCGTTCAAATTTTTGGGCCCTCGGCTGAGGGGATTACATTACATCACCAAAAACACACTAATAGGACTTAATTTCTCATAACCATTTTGAGTTTGCCAGAAATTTAGGCCCACAACTTGAATGGTCATGATCACTAAATTAGCAAGGACCATTCCATTATAACCATATCCTTAGAATACTGCTCTGGCCCAACATGACACATGTAGGGCCCATGTGAGATGTGACCTATATTTAGGCCCATCCATTTAGCTATCAGGCTAAAAAGAAAAATAGGCCCGAGCAAATGAAAAGGTGGGCCCCACTGCATGGCTCAGAGTTGATCCCATCAGTTCATCAGGTGGGTCCCACAAAGCTGAGAAGTTCTTAAAACGGCCCCCATCTTCTTATAGCCTCACCACCCTAATGTGCACACATGTCTTGAGATCCAAGCTATCCATGAAAAATTATCCTAAACTGATGGCTTCGTTTTTGGGAACTCAAATCAAAACTGCAATGCAAGAAAGACGGAGAAATACGTGGGACTTCAATTCATTGTAATCTTCGTGGGTTACGAGCAATCGGTACGTGCAGAGTGAGAATCTTCTATTTCTTCTGAGGTTCGGCCGTAGAGAATTCCTGAAGGTCTACTATCCCTATAAACACGGTCGGGGCATAAAATCTGTGATTGGCCGACCATAACGGATGGCTATGATTGTCAGGGGGACACTTTTTGGGGTCCAATTCTAAAATATAAACGGCTCAAAATTACTTTATAAGTCAATTTTCACCCAAATCGGACTTAGGCCATAACAGATGGCTATGATTGCCCATGGGACAATATTTTTTTGTTAGACTCTGGAATCAAAACCGCTCAAAATTACTTAGGGCAACGTTAAAAGCACATTTTGCTTTATATTCTGATGTTTGACTAAGTCCAATTGGTTTACACTTCAGAGGTGGACCCCACTGATTTATTTCAATTTGGCAAATGCCACTTGTAAAATATTGCAAAAGTTTGGTGGAATGGAGTTTCAAATTTGGTAGTATTTCATGATACTCTCAAAATATCAACAAAACAAGAAATATCACAAATTTGCGATAATATCTGAATGAAAATGGAAAACACGAGAAACTATAGAAATAGGTCTAATGGGATTTCTTTCTCAGATTTCATTTATTCTCTGTGCCATTTTCTCAATATACTTCCGGATAAAAAAACTCAACTTTGAGAATGTCTCGACCTTTCCTAGAATGACAGTTTCACCAATATGTTTTTTATGACAATGGTTGGTGTGTGGGCTAGGGTTTGGAGATCTACTTACCGCATGTGTGGGCTAGGGTTTGGAGATCTACTTACCGCATGTGTAAGAAATAAGCAATAACAATAGTACCATTTGATCATATTAGATACTGTTTTGAAGACTTCATAGTTGTGGTTTTTTACCCATGAGTACGGGTGACGAAACTTGACCTGACCTCCTAACCCGACCCTAATCCAACCTGCATTTGATCTGCCAAACTTAACCCGCATAATATACAAGCCGGTCACATGGTAGACTTTTTCTAACCCGCATAAAAAGCGGGTCAATTAGGGGTTGAATTGCTTAACTCACACGACACATTTTCTTGAAATGAAGTTGCACCAAGTGTGGGTTCGGAATATCTGGCCTATTTTTAAAATGAATTGAATATGGATAGGGCCCAAATCATCGACCCAAGAGTAGACCCAACCCTACTCATTTGCCACTCTGAATCGTGTGTCAAATATTTCGTGTTTCCTCATTTTAACCTATTCTAGGCAAGTCTCTTGATATGTTACACATGTTTATATCCATCTTTATCACGTTCATTTATGTCCTCTTCAACCTACTTTTTTCTTTAGAGCTATCAACTACAAATGAATGATCTATAAAATACAAGGAGAATCAAACACGTGTGTAAGCCTTAGATTCACAACAGGAGGTTACATAAGCCCACAAGTTGAATCATTCCTAAGCTAGTAAGCTAATTGAAAACTTGAAGCCCATATTGTAAATGCTTTTAATGTTTTCCAAACCTAAAATCTAAAGATGAAATTAGCTTCACGACAAGCTCGTGTTTGAGTGGTGTTGGTACCTCAATGTCACATGCATGCCCGATAATCAATCCCTAAGTCATTAGATTGATAATATTACTCCTTATTTGTAGGCCAACTTAGTGAAATTAGCTTCATTGGCCCATCAAATAAAAAATCATATACATCCCCCTTTTCTTTTCTCCCAGTAGTGTTTTCATTTTTCCCCAATAGTGTTGTTGATGTGATCTAAAGGGTATTCTTAAAAGTACTTTAATTATTGCAAAAATCCCACAATAAGACACTAGAGTACTCGAATTGCATCGATCTTGATCATCCGCTATGAGGGTCTTGTGTTGGAGGGACATTGAGACGAGCATCACTCTATTGTTGTGCAAAAAGACATTCAAAACAGAGTATTCCAACTAGGAGTGCTCAAGACAAAAAAAAAAGACTCGTATTTCAAAATAGGGGTTAAGTTTTTCATTAACAATCCAAATCCGGACATCCAGTAAGAATATGTGCTGTTGACATTTTCTCTCAATCTTCCATCAGATTCCTCCTTGCATAGAAGAGATGATGCAATTGATCTTTATTCCATTGATTTATTCAGATTGTTTTTCTTTTTTTCATTATGTAAATAGAGGGGTATGCCCCTTTGGAAGCATCTTCCATATGGAAGACTTCCTTTTCTGTTAATTATTCTTTGAGAAATAAAAGAACTAACTTATCATTCAAAAAAAAAAAAAGGATGATGCAGGCGGAGTAGAGTCAGGATCTAGTGAGATATTCTTCCTTGGAGCTTTTTGGTGCAGCTTCAATGCTCTCGATCCAGTTGCTATTTAGTTTGCCAACTTTCCAGAATGCTGGGTTTGCTTGCTGATTTGTTGTTTGTTTTTTAACCTAGACTTGCAGTTGCTATTTGGGTGTTGTTTTTCTGAGCCTGCTATCCTTCCTGCTCATGAGTTTGAGTTGGGTGTAGTTGTTGATTTGTCTGCATGTCTTTTAAGCTATGTTACTTGGCTAAGCTTGTTAGAGTTTTTTTCTCTTTCTCCTTTAGTATAAGCATCCTTTGGGGTTTTTAAAAATTTACATTTTCAGGATTAGTTTTGTTTGGTCAGTCTCCATAGTATATCTTGGGATTTGTTAGCTTTTTTTACGAGCATCCTGCTCTTGATAATTCCTATTCCTGGGATGCAGGCTTTTTTATTTTTTATGTAGCTTGGGACATCAGCTGTTGGTCTTTTTAGATCTTATATTGTTGTACTATACTAGCAACAAATGATCGGGCAAGAAAATCAAAATATATTTAATATTAATATTTTTAATAATATTATTATAAAAAATATTTGAGAATGAATAAAGATTTATTATAAAAAAGAAAACCACAAGCTTAGTTTCACAACTTAATTAATTTATTTATAAAAGTTTTATTGTAACTCTAATGCTATCTTGCTTTTGAATTAGTATAAAAGAATTATAAAAAAATAAAATAATGATGATGATAATTGAATATGTTATTTAAATAAAAAGATCGTCTTCTTATGAAGCTTGTATAGTTGCTTCCAGAAGTATTCTTTTGGGGGCTAACTCTACTTATGGCTTTTCTCTTTCTTTAGTACAAACTTGTATTTCAACAAATAAAAAAATAAAAAAATAAAAACCGTCAGCTTATTATAAAAATGCTTAAGGCCCTATTTAGAGATGGCAAAATATGACCCAACCAGCCAAACTTGATCCTGATCCAAACTGCATGTGACCCACCAAACCTAACACATAAAAATAAGCTGGTCATTGGTCAAGTTGTTGTGACCCACATGTAAATGAGTAAGCTCTGGGTTAACTCACTTTAAGCTGTAAAAAGATAGTATATTATTAGTTTGAATTTGTTGTGTACGCCTAATTCGAGCGTCAACCTTTGATTGGAGATTTACTACGCTCCTCCACTAGTGCCTGTTTACTTGATCTCGATGGGACAATCAATGCATTGATGTAGAGAGGCATTGTAACCTCTAAATCCTCTTATATAGGTTTTTCAGGCAAACTCCCTTCCATCATGAGTCCTAGTTTAATTAGGATTTAAATTCCTCTTAGCATATAAAACTTAATTAGGTGTGTAACTTTTCTAAAATACCAAATATATATACTTTAATAAAAAGCCTTAAGGTGGTTGGGTCATTCGTGTGGGGAGGGGGCGCATGGGCATGGGCATGTGGTCCCAATCATTCTAGTAGTAGATTTAGGTTATATCTTATTTTTCCATGATTTGATTTACTAGGGTACAAATTGAATAATCACTTCCTACCTACTTGGAACTTGGAAGGGATTTGATGGGCTTGGGGGGCATTTGCTTGTTGGAATTTGGAGAATTAATGATTGAGATAGTTATTATAAATTCTTTAAATTCGATATCTCACCCTAGCACACCTAGCATTTAGGTTTTTGGAATTTGAAATTTGTGAAAGCCCAAAAAAACATTTCAAAAAGGTTGGGTGTTTGGGGTTTCACTAATCCAATAAGGAATCCAAATACAAGCATTGTGAAAATTCAAATTGAAGATGAAGCCGTCGTTAAAAATGCAAAGATGAACTGCATGTAATGTAGGATATGGTACTTGGCCGGGTGATCTAAAATTACCCACTAAAGCTCATTTTGTTTATTTCACTCTGCACGATCTAGGAGTAAGGATGAACACCCTCATATGAGCTTGGATATATAATATGGACCCTTTAATGTTTGGGATGTGGCTTGGATTAAGTGTTAGAAAGCCCAAAGCTTCAACCTGTTCTGATTAAGGAGTGCTTGTAACTTGTAAGTCACTGTAATTCAGCTAAAGAATTGATAGAAAGCCAGATAAAAAGCCCAGTTCGGCCCGAACTTGCTCGATTGACTAAATGGGCGGGCTTGGGCCTAACATTAACGACTCATGTCGGGGCTTGGGTCGATATGGGCCTGCCTTGCTAAAGTCGTTTCAGGCCTGGATACGCCTCGTCCTGGCCTAACCCTGCCCATAAAGACCCCTACTTAGATCAACCTACATCAAATCTGAATTAAGATTTTCTCAAAATGGAGTTCTTTCCTTTCTTTTTATTCAGAGAGGCTGATAGGGTGGATCCATAAACTCCTTTCAAATGTCATTTGAATTAAGATAAAGAGCATTCATCCAAACTCCCTTTCAAAGGACATTTGAATTAAGATGAGAACTAGGGCTGTACAAAAAATCCGGTATCACCGCAAAATCGAACCGAACCGACCGAACCGGGCAGTTCGGATCGGTTTATAGTGGATCGATTCGGTTAAAGGTTTGAAAATCATAAAAACCGCTTACATTGGTCAGTTATTGTTTTTGAGCCCACGGTTAACCACTTAAATTGAACAGACCGTATGCGGTAACTTAAGTATTGCTTTTTTACTATTTTAGTCTTAGGGTTTCGTTTTTTTACTACTTTCATAGTTAGAGTCGACAACTCCATTCCCACATAAACTCAATTGTCAGCACTACCTCGGAGGGTATCATGTGGAATGAATGTTTCACTGCAAGTTAATTATTGTTTTTTATTATTATTATTATTATTTTGTGTGCTTGTGCTTAGTCCAAACTCTTTTTTTGGAGTAGAATTATTTTTTATATGCGTTTAGTCCAGTATGGATTGTTGGATTTTTATGTTTGCACCAAACATTGAAACAAATGCAAAGGACAGGGTATTATTATTTTGAAATTTCCAATGTCTAATTTTCAAAACAACAAAATAAAAAACAACGGTTTAACGGACCGAATCGAACCGAACCGTTTGGTTCGGTTCAGTTTAAGCCCTCTCCATCGGTCGGATCGGATCGGTTAATTAAAAACCGACAGGTTCGATTTGGTTGTTGGTTTTAGTGTTAAATCGATCAGAACTGAGCACTAATGCGAACCTTTATCTAGCCCCTTCAAAAGAGAAAAAGCAAAGCCGGGCCTTTTGAACTTTACAATCAAAACGCTTTTGTGCAGAGGGCCCACCCACGTGTAACTAGAATTTCCATCACAAGACATGCACATCCACATGAGTGCAACAATACATGCAGTTGGGTCCAAGCCTGTTCCATTTAGCTTTAAGACCAAGTGGGCCATATAGTAGGTAAAATGGGTTTGGGTCAGTCTTCATGGGCCATGTGCCACCCTGTTGGGCCTTAGAAGTCCAGTTTTCAACTCACATTGGGCCCATTCATATCGTGTGACTCATTGGTCCAAGCCTGTTCCATTTAGCTTTAAGACCATAGTGGGCTATATAGTAGGTAAAATGGGTTTGGGTCAGTCTTCATGGGCCATGTGCCACCCTAGATGGGCCTTAGAAGTCCAGTTTTCAACTCACATTGGGCCCATTCAAATCGTGTGACCCATTTGTCCAAGCCTGTTCCAATTAGCTCTAAGACCATAGTGGGCCATATAGTAGGTAAAATGGGTTTGGGTCAGTCTTCATGGGCCAAGTGCCACCCTAGATGGGCCTTAGAAGTCCACTTTTCAACTCGCATTGGGCCCATTCATATCGTGTGACACATTACTCACTTGTGGAGCCCATGATCAATGGTCCACCAATTTGATTGATCTAGTGGGAATGGATGGAATCTACCTGAATAAAACTCAAGGTGGTAAGATCCTCTTCATCAATTAATTTTAATTTACGTATGAATCATTGCTAAGGTTGAATTCCAAAAGCGGGCCACCACGGATTTCACTAGGCCCACAAATGACCAAAATTGGATTACCATGGCCACCAAACTGACGAATACAAAATGAGCCATCCCTTAACCAGGGACTTGATCAGATCAATCACTGATTTTGTCAATTGCAGTTGATAAGGGGTTCACAATAGCAGGTGGCCCAACTCAATGGTGTGGATCATCAAAATGTGGGCCCAATTGAAGCTGGGAAATATAGTAATGCACCCATTGAAGCCCACAGGCCAGAAGTCCTGTCAAGGATTTGTATATGGTCATGAGACCATGGAATAAACACAACATGATCCATGATGGGCCCCACAAACAAAATGTTAGAGCATGTGGAGAATCCAATATGTGACCCAAAAGTTGGTTGGTTGAATACAAATCCCTCATGTGGGGAGAGAAAAGTCCTTTGATTGGCTAGGGCTCAAGACTCTACTAGATTCCTTTTTGACTCCACTGGAAGCCCTAACAAGGTCAAGAGATGAACAGTATAAAGGGCACTTTACATTGCTAGTCCGCAGGAACACCTATTGATTTTATTCCATCATACCAGCCCACCTGCATTGAGTGATCCAAACAGTCCAAGAATGCCCCACCACAATCACGACCGTCCATCATCAGTAATTTCATGGACGAAAATCACTATCAATCCAACGGTAAAAAGAACAAGAGATCAAAAAATCAATGGTTTAAATCCAAATCCTTCCTCTTTCTATATTAGAATCAAACTTCTTTTACAAACTATAAAAGAGTTCATTCATGTCCATTGTGGGACCACTTGAGATTTTACTAGGGTTATAAATGGGTCCACTATGGACCCAAACCGGAACCGTAAGGAAAATGTGGAATCGAATCCGGATTTGGAACCGTTTCGGAACCGGTTTCTTGGCTCAGGAATCGGAACCAAAATCTTATATGGGACGGGTCTGGATCTGTATCCGAGTTTAGATAGAGAATGATATTATAAAAAAAAATACGATTTTAAGGAGAGATTTTCAAAAATCAAGGTAATATGTCAAATCTAGGGTCCATGGATCCGAACCAAAGTGGAACCGACCCGAATCCATATACTTATTGAGGCCTAAATAAGGACACAGATCAGATTTTTTATGGGTTAGAAAAATCGGGCCCCTTTACATCCCTAGATTTTACATATGGCCCAAAAAGATGAGCACTGCTAAAAGTATGGTAGTATGAGGACTACAGATTCCCTCCACAAGGAGGAAAGTAGGAAGGAGAGAGATTTGAAACACCGCTTTTGCATGCCCGAGCGCAAAACCCCCTCTTTTTTTTCCTACCCTTCCCCTTTTTCGCTCTTTCTTCAAAACCCCTACTTTGTGGCGGCGTCTCTCTCTCTCTCTCTCGCTAACGATATTTAGGGTTTCTCTCTCTCCTAGGGTTAGGGTTTTAGCAGAGCTTGCTCCATTAACTCGAAGATCTGATCATGGCGCCCGCATCTCCAGCTGCTGATCGTATCCTTTCATGGTTCTTTCATCTGGGTACTCGTTATTTTTCTTTTCTAGTTCTGTTTGTTATTCTCATCTGCTGATTTGTTGATGAGATGGGGTTTTCTATGAGATGGGGTTTTGTATTTTTCCCTCTTTTATTTTTGGGTGTGTTTGATTTCTGGGTTTTGATGGGGTTTTTGTGTAGATCTGAGATAGGTGGGATTTGTGGTTTCTAGGATTTGGGTTTGTAGGGTTTAGTGGTTGATTGGGGGTTTAAGGTTTTGATGGGTGAAAAAAAAAAATCTAAATGGGTTTTGTTCTTTGAGGGGTTCTGTTGGGGGGTTTGCGGTTTTAATGGTGTTTTTGGTAGTGGGTTGTGTTTTGTTTTGCTGTGGCGTTGTTGGGTATGATATGGTTTCTTCTTTTGTTGATACTTTTGGCTTTTTGGATATGGGTCTGCCTTCTTCTTGTGTTGCTTGGTAATTTTTGGTTGTACCCTCTATTGGAAATTAGCATTTTTGAGAGAGAGAGAGAGAGAGAGAGAGAGAGAGAGAGAGAGAGAGAGAGAGAGAGAGAGAGAGAGAGAGAGAGAGAGAGGTTGGCACGTGGGAATTCTGTTGAACAGTTGAGTTTGAGAGAGAGAGAGAGGTTGGCAGGTGGGAATTCTGTTGAGCAGTTAAGTTTGCCCTTTTTGTCTTGAATTAATATTTCATAGTGCATTGAGATGTAACAGGCGTTTAGTTCAATGGGTTTGAAACCTTTTCCTCTGCTTGTCTCCTCCTAAGAAGATGATATAGCAAAATCCAACCGCAGGTGAAACCACCCGATGGATTCAGATTGTGAATTGGTGCAGAGCAGAATCATAGATCCACTCCATGGGTGGAACACTAAACTATAGCATTTGATCGTTCAATTCTTCTTGATTTTTGGATATTTTAGATTTGACAAGTAGGAGAGTGGAGATGGAAACCATGGTTAATAACTGTTATTACTTTACCAGTTTTAAATAAAAAACAGTTGTTATGTAACGATTTTGCCGGTTAAGTAAGGTTTTTGAAGTGACTGTTACTGATTTTTTTCATGATGGTTTGAGCTGAACACTGCTAAGTCTGCAGCTTTAGCACAATATATTATTTTTTTGGGGTATCCTGAAGTAGGCAAGAAACCATGACCATGGTAGATTATGTTAGAATTGGAGACAGTTAGGCAACTGTATTACCTTTGATAGTTCAAAATATAAATTGACGGTATTGTTTATATATTGTTCGTAGTGCAGTATATATGCATTTCGTTGCAGCTACTGAAACTGAGTTTTTGAACCAATGTGGATACTTTCCATTGCTGCTGATTTGTTTCCTGATTCATTTCTTGTGATTATTTGTTTATGGATTTTCCCCTTATCTCTATAATTTTGGATTTTCAGAAATGGATTATGTTCTGTCTTGTTTTGTTGTTCTAACATCGTCAAAGCCTTGTCCCAACTTATGTTTGGATAAATTCCATGTATTCTGTTTATCTTCAGGTCTATCCTTGCTACTTTCATCCATGCCTCCTTTGGCCCACCCTTTTTCCTTGAGTGGGCTATTAACCATGGTTTTAAATCCCGGTCGACACCGGGTCGACTCGGACGGGTCGACACCAGTGCAGGCCAGGTCTGAAACTGGTCAGGCAGCAGCAGCACCATTGTAGTGCTGTGGAAAATAATACCTTGTTTTATATAATTTATTGCACTTGTAGACATATAATACTTTATAGGTTCACTGGTAATGAAATTGTGATGGTTTTGGGCATGCACAAGTTTGAGTCCCTCCAGTGATAGCTAATAGATTTTTACATATAGGACCATTTATTTTTACATATTCTAAAAAAGGCAGCTATATTTTTTGTTTCTATCAAAGTCTCCCTGAACTCACACTCACATCGAACCAAAGTTAATGAGACCCCAAATTTTTTTTATATATATATTTTTGACCAGTTTATCCTTAAAAAGAAACTCAAATGAATTATTCCTTAAAATAGAAAGATTTTTACATATAGGATCCCTTATTTTCACATATTCTTAAATTGGGTGCTATATTTTGTGTTTTTATCAAAATCTCCTTTGACTCAGAGTCTCATCAAACAAAAGTTAATGAGACCCTCAAAATTTTGATTTTGTTTTTAGATCAATTTGTCCTTAAAAAGGAACTCAAATGTTTTATTCCTTGAGATAAAAAGATAATTTTGCCTCTTAAACTTAGAGCATACATAATCAAAGGCTAGGGTGCGGGCCTTCTTGAAAGTAAATTGAGTTAGCGAACTTTGTCAGCTTAAATAAAAGTTTGGACTTTGTCAGCTTAAATAAAAGTGATTTATGTCATTTATTCATAAGCACTGTACTAGTTATATGCTCCCTATGTCCTTTTTGTTTCTCGTTTTTGACCAACTAACCTTTAAGACTTCTTTCTTATGTTAAAATATAAAACTGATAATTTTCTCTCTTAAAATCTTGTAGTTATATATTACATCGTCAACAACACTAAACATCGCTTTATTTATATTTGATACTTGTTACATAGCTAAACTTTCATTTTTTTTTACTAGCTTTCTATTTTTTTTTTTTACGATTTAATTTTTTTTTTTTACACTTTTGAAGACCGGTGCAGCTGTACCGGACTGGCACGGTCGGCAAAGACTTGTCCTGGTTCCGACTAGCACTTGAGTTTGAAACCATGCTATCAACGTGCCGTGTTGGATATGCCCAAACCATCTCAAATGAGTCTCTCTTAGTTTATCATTTATTGATACCTGATGCAGACCTTAACTCGCTTGCATCAATGGCACTACTGAATGCTTCCAAATTTCTTTATTTCTTATTCATTTTTTTTTTTTTTTTGTTCTGATAATCATTTATGTTTTGGGTTAGATACATGCATCTCTCTCTCTCTCTCTCTCTCTCTCCCCTTGCCTGGGAGTTGGGAGTGCTTTGTGACCGATGAATGCTAACAAGATTGAAGGGGGAATCTTACAGGATAGAGCAGCATGTTGGCCAATCGAGAAGCAACATATGCACAAAATGGATGTACTAGAGATAAGAATGTTGTGGTGGATGTGTGGTAAAACTAGGAAGCATAGAATTATAAATGAGTGATTTTGAGAGCATTTAGGGGTAGCAACAATAGGGGATAAAATTAGAGAAACTTGTTTGAGATGGTTTGGACATGTCCAACATAGGCCGGTAAGGAAAAGTTTGGCCATGAAGGTTAATTGATTGCCAACCAAGGGGCAAGGGGTAACTTTGTCATCCACAAAGTGGACGTGGATGGGGGTAGTAAAAATAGATATGAAGAAGTGTAATTTATATGAGGATTTGGCTCTCAAGATAGATTGGAATGGAAAAACAGAATTCGTGTAGCCGACTCTTACATAGTTAGGACAAGGCTTTGATGATGTATATATATATATATATATATAAACAGAATTCGTGTAGCCGACTCTTACATAGTTAGGACAAGGCTTTGATGATGTATATATATATATATATATATATATATAGTCACTTCACCGCGCTGGCATGCTCAATGGAATTATATGCGCTGCTGAATCTCGTTACATTGGAGGGAGCTCAATGGTCAGCTGTAAATCATATTTAAATCCCTCCAAAAGGAATTAAAACAGGCTGGAAAATCCCGAAATTAATGGAGTTGGTTCCAACGCATATCCGTTTCTATCTCCTCCCATCTCTCTTTCTCTCTCCTCTTGTTCCATCTCTTAGACTGTAATCTATCTCTCGTTCTCTATATCTCTTTTTCATTTTTGCCAAATTCATTGTTAAAAATTTAGGATCAAATCTTCTATCAAAATGCATGGTACAGTAGAAAACAACACAAAATTTTGAGAAAGAAAAAGCCTAGTTAACTCTTTATAATAAAACATATGCTTACAAGCTTCAAGCCTTGAGTATCTCTCCACCCATGTCTGTGCCAAGTAAAACAAAAGATCAGACACCACGATTGATAGGGAATGTACTCACTCTTGCATTATAGTCCAACAATTACTTTTTCATTATTAAGAGGTCCCATTCACGTTTAGTTTTTTTAAATTTTTTTAGTACTTTGCTTCAAATCTCATCAAAAACCAATATGGCAGAGATTTCATAAAGTAGTATGGTGCCTGGTTTTAATTTATTTCAATTTCATCCAAAAATTGAGATTGTTCATGGAAGAAACATTTTTGCGGTCCTGATCTAAAATCAAGTCCATTATGTGGGAAATATAACTTTTAACCCTTGATAAGAAAATGATAGTTTTTTTTGTTGTTGTTGTTAATGGAAAACCAGGATTTGCAACGAGACAAGATGCATCACATCCATGTGCAATCTGAAACGAGATGAGATAGAGATATTGGTTCGTGGGTTACAGTCTTATAGATGGAATGAGAGGAGAGAGAAAGAGAGATGGGCGGAGAGAGACATATGTACCTGGGAACCAACTCCATTATTATGGGATTTTCCAGCTAGTTTAAATTCCTTTTGAATGGATTTATATATGATTTACGTTTGACCGTTGAGCTCCCTCTAATGTAACGTGATTCTACATTGCATGTAATTTTATTGAGCGTATGAGCACAGGTTAAGGCCACTCTACATACATATGTATGTATGTATGTATGAGGAGCGCTAGAAAATGCCCAGGCTCTTCTATCAATGAGTATGTTGTGTTATTTTCTGCGCTAGTTTAGAAAAGAATGCCCCTTTCTTTCTCTAGCACAAAACAACACAAGGTATCATTTAATGTTAGGATATTTAGATCCTAATTTAAAGGAAAGAAAGCTCAACATACTCCCTCCATTTTCTCCTCCTTTAGAAGATCTTGATAATCTTACCACTTTTGCAATTTCAAAATAGAAAATATTTCGATGCTTAGATTTTTTAGGCGTGCCCTCTTATAAAATTAATGGTTGGACTAATTGACATAAATATTGTAATCTCGAATGGTTTAAACTTAATAGCGGGCCCATTGATGGAATGACATCTTTTTTTATTATAACATTGTAAAATCCATTAGTGGGCCTCTTTTATAAAACTCAAATTGCTAAATAAAGACCATTTAGTGGGCCCCTCTTACTGTTGTGGCTGCCCTTTACGAGGACCCTCTATAAAGGGGCAATTTTGAGAACTTATTACTGGGATCCACTTATGGTAAATCCAACCCTATCAAACTTAAAAAAAAAGGGTCATTTAATTTGATTGGTTTGGATGCTTTGAAAGTGGGCCCCATGGATATCTCCCTAATTTTTGGTTAGCACGACTCCATATTTTTATTGGTGAACTCACTAATAAAATTTTAGCATATCTTCCATAGTAATGCTAAAGTCCATGTATTCCCCTTTTTTTATGTGAAGAAGTAAGCAAGCACAAGAAGGGTCCACTAAAAATTCTAATTTTGGCAATCACCATTAGACTCAGTTGCTGTAATGACAATAAGACCTACCTTAATTTGGAAATCATGATGGGAGGTTATTTGCAGGTAAAAGCATATTTAGAGTTTAGCTAAAAACTTCAACCTTCCCTTTTTGAAAGAAGAGAAAAGGTAGAAGGAATAAATTGTCTCCGTTAAAGGAGCTTTCATTGTTCATTACATAGGGGCAGAAATGCCCCCTTTTGAAGTGGGCGTTTTGTAGAGTTTCTCTATAGGGGTGTGTGTGTATATATATTATATAGATATATAGAATAACTTAATTGATCAATTCAAATATCTCCAAAGATGGGTTGCTCCTGTTTCCTTCACATTTTTCACAGAAGGTACTGAATTACTGCAAAAGTTATCTCTAGATTCTCAAACCAATACTCTTGAAGCTGCTGAGGCTACCAAAACGGTGAATGTGAAGGTCTGTTCTGTAAACTTTTTACAAACTTTGAATGATATTTTCCATCTATTGTCTATTGAGTTTTTAAAATCTTAGTGCTAATATTTTTGCAATTGCATTTTAGAAGCCATCCACAATTCAATACAGTTCTGTGGAAGGAGAAATTCCAAGTGGGCCAATCCCATCTCGCGAACAGTCAACAACCCCTTCACTTTCGGATTTCATGGATCCGAGCATGTGCTATTATCCGAATGCATATCAACCCGGCGCCACCTATTACTATGGAGGTATTGCTGATTTCTCCTTCATGGTCATTGATTACAAGTTGTGAATGTTTCAACTTTCAACCTGTGATGCCTGGACACTCCAAATAGGCTATGTATCTTGTTATTATCATATCCTGGTCTTGACTTTTTATGTGTGAAATATGTGATCCATGACTTGCCCCTGCCGTATCCATTTCCTATCTGTGCATCGAAGCTTTCAACCTGTAAAACCTGATATTTTGTGATTTAGTAGTAATTGTGTTTTGATTGTTGTTCTATCAGTTTGCTTGACCATATTAACTTATCATTTATCCTTGTTTGAAGTGTCTCCGGAGTTCTCATCCTTTGAATTCCATGTGTTCAGGCTATGATGGTTCTATGAATGAGTGGGAGGAGTACCCTAGATATGTCCATCCGGATGGAGTGGAGATGACTGCACCTGTAAGTTTTCATTCCTGCACTGTATGCATGTAAGTATTAATTTTCACCAATCTTTCTTGTATCTCTATAGTTGCATGATCAGAGGCATGCAAAAGAGGTCAAGGGTTCAAGGATTGGTACACCCTCGTCTTTGACAAGTACAGATTTTCCTTTGTCAGGTTTGGGTGTGTGCTTGTGCATGTGCATGTGCACTAGGGATTGATGCTTTTTTTGTTACATGAGACACTCCAGTGCTCCTCTGACACTAAGTTACAGCGCCTAATTGAGTTTGGATGCTGGATACTCCATAAAATCCCTTCAGACACTTCCGAGTTCAGACATTCCATGTTGGTTCAGTCCAGGTTTCATTGACTAGCTGGTGAAATCGTTTGTGAATGGCTGGGCATTTCAGTTTGTTTTTAACAAACTAAAGGTTTAATTTATGAATCTGAATCATCCACTTTCAGGACCCATATTGGATTGCCTTCAACTAAACTATTGTTCGAACAAGACATTCTAAATATTTAAATTTTTGCATGACCAAGGGTGGTTTATAGAAAGAATGACCGATATTTTGTTGGCATGATCATCAAATCGATGTGTTTTTTACATGTTGACCTACGGAATTTGGTAGGTGGACTGGGCAAAATGAAATTTGTGATTGATGATGGCGTTGATGGGAATTGTCCAAGTGAATGCAAAAATGTCATCATCTTCATCATACAATGGTTGATGTGTTTTTCATTTCAAGTGTAAAAGCCAGAAACTTGATCCTGAGAACCTAACCTACCTTGTCGGCATTTTTAATGCTATTGTTTGGGAGATCGTTGATGTTTGACACTTTCTTTTCCTCTAAGCAATGTGTTTCTCATACATATGATTGGTTTCTAAGTAACCAAAGTTTTCCACCATTAGCCATGAGCTTGAATAACTGATTGGAAAAATCCTGGCCACCTAATCTTTCTCCATCCCATCCCCACCCTCCCTTCCTGTAGTTTTGGTTTTGATGAATTTTGTGATTTTGGCAGGGGCTTTATGGTGACAATGGCTCACTTATGTATCAACAAGGTTATGGATATGCACCTTATGGTGCATACCCGCCACCTGGTTCCCCTGTACCAACTATGGGACATGATGGTCAACTTTATGGTCCCCAGCCCTACCAGTATGCAGCTCCCTATTACTTACCGCCAACTCCTGATGCGACGTATGCCCATAACCAAGCTGCCACTCAGGGGGAGGCATCCACCTCTGTTGCAGCTGACCAGGCACCCCTGCCTGTGGAAAAGGGTAATGGAAATGCTAAGGGAAGTGATAATTTGAAGGACAATGGACCAATTCCACCAAGGCCAAACTATCCAAGTTCATTGCAGACCTCAAATGGTTCTTATGGAAGAGGCAGGATGCCGGGAGGTGCAGCTTCTTCTGGGTACCAGGACCAGGGATTTAGATATGATGGTCCTATCTTCTCTGATGGACGTCAGAGAACAATGACAAGTAGTTCTGCTTCTGCGACTATTCCACCATCAAGGAATCAGAATCTTCACCCGCTTCCACATCTGATGGTATGTAAGATGCAGCTTCTAGCATGATTGTGCCCATTTTATCTCTCTTTCTAGAACCTCTCATATGCATATGGGAAAGGTGTTCTTGTTGTCTTGATTGCAGTGCTTGTGTGTAGTTTTCTTTTTCTACTTCATCCTATCTTCTCTCATGATAGAATTGGGTGTAAAAGGTTTAAGTTTGATTGTTATGTTGTTTGGAACGCTTAGTCAAGGACATGTCCCTTTGTCATGAGAAACATGATTTATTTTTTCGCTATTGGGTGTTATTCTAGTCTCTGCTTTCTTCTCTATTTTTCTTTAGCTTTTTAAAATATAAAAAAAGAGCACAGCAAGAAACGAGATTTCTGTTGGTCCCAAAATGCAACCATAGGTATTCAGTTTTTATTGAAATTTATAATTTCAAGAAGATCCTGCTCATCATTTTGCAGTGATTCTTATTCAGAACACCATTTTTTGAGAATCCGTACATTAACTGATTTTATGACAGGGATATTCGCTAGTTATTGTTTTGTTTTGTTTTTTTTTTTTTTCCATTCTGATTTAAGAGCTTTAACGTTATGGTAGATGATGGTTGTTTCCTTAATGTTCCATCCTGATTTCCTTTTTTTTTTTTTTTTTTGCTATCTCGGATTAGTTTTCTAATGTCTTTTGCTACATTTCACTGTGTTTTGGATGAACTTCTAATTCGCTCTTGGATTCCTTGTATTGTTTTCAGGGATTGCATCCCAGACCACCATCTGGCATGAGTCCTTCTCCTGGATTCATGAATACTATGTATCCAAATAACAGAGTGTACAGTCAGTTTGGGAATATGGTTAGAACTGGTCCCAGTGTTGCATCTGGTGGTTTTAATTTCAGAACAAATGGGCGTGGTTGGGTGGCTGCCGACAACAAGTACAAACCTAGGGGCCAAGCTAATGGATTTTATGGTTATGGTAATGAGAATGCTGATGGTTTGAACGAGCTAAACAGGGGGCCGAGGGCTGGCCGCTTCAAAAATCAGAGGGGGACAACCCCCAACATTACAATAGCCGGGAAGGGAGAAAACCTTTCTTCAAATGGGAATAATGATGAGTATAGTGCAGTTCTGGACAGTGATCAATATAACCAAGCTGACTTTCCTGTCCAATATTCTTGTGCGAAGTTTTTTGTTATTAAGTCTTACAGTGAGGATGATATTCACCGAAGCATAAAGTATAGTGTCTGGGCCAGCACCCCCAATGGAAATAAGAAGCTGGATGCTGCATACCGGGAAGCTCAGGACAAATCTGAAGGCTGCCCTGTATTTCTGTTTTTCTCTGTGAGTATTGGCATCTCTTTCAAAAAGTTATATGTATCATGACCAAATAATATGCAGTCTATGCTGACCTTACATTGTGCATAAGTGGCCCATGTCTTGGTGGCTATGTTGCATGAGTATACGTAGATGTGTGAGAATCCAAGTGATGTGTGAATCCAAACGATGCATGAATTCAGTCTGGTTTTCAATTTAATCCGAACAAATGCTTAGGTGTTGTTTGCCTTTTATGCATGGGATATAAAAATGAGTTTTAACACATGTAAAGGGTTCATATGCAAATGTTATATGTGAAACACATTACCATGTTTGTCAAAAATCACCATTTTTACACTAGTAAATGATTACATCCAATGGTTTAAGATGTATTTAGATGCGTATGTGTTTTCACATGGATCTCAAAATCTATGAAGATTTATGTTATGAACCTAAATTTCTTGATGCTTATCATTAATATGAGAATATTAACTGTTCGGATCAAGAATTAGGGCCCACAAAAGTGCAGGGAATCAGATCTGTAAGTTGGGACTTTTTGGACATTTTTACGAAATTCTCAAAAGATGTGAAGATTTAAGATATGAAATTAAATGTCCTCAGTTTTTAGACTTATATGCATGGCTTGGATTTCCGATTTGGGGCCCACAAAAGTGCAAACAAGAGAAAGAAAAAGGTTGAAGGGGTTCGAACTTCAAACCCACAACCTGCACTGGGCAAATGCACTATTGTTTCTTTGTTAGTGCCTTTTCCTCATAGCCATTCACCACCTCCTCATGTATGTAAATTTTTGTGTCTCCATTCCAATCTATCCGGAGGCAAATCCTCAGATAAGTTGCACACTTGCACTTCTTCATATCCACCCTTGCTACTTCCATCCAGGTCCTCTTCGGCCTTCCTCTTTTTTTGGCTGTGCCAACAATCCAAGTAATAACAAAAAAAAAAAAAAGAAACACCGAATGCCGTCGTTGCCAACCTATGTTGGACATATCCAAAAACCATCCCAAACAATCTCTCTTAATTTATGAGGTTAATGCTACCCCTAAGCTCTGTAAAAAACATTCATTTCTGATTACATCTTTCTCAGTTTTACCACACCCATCTCATCTTTGTTGCTCTCATTTTGTGCATGTGTTGCATCTTGATTGGCCAACATTATGCTTCAAAGGTTGTAGCTTGTCTGATCATTTTTGTGTAAAAATCTCTTTGGTGTGCACCAATCACAAAGCACTTTAGAACAGGTATCCACTTCTACTATTCATGCTCTTATCTTATGTTTGACATCCTTTTATCCTTACTAATTATCGAGCCAAGATATAGGTTTGCATGTGCCCTTAGGGATTAGCTCTCGGCTGTCCAGAATCGAGTGTTTCTCGGGCTCAGGGCCAAAGCCTCCTGTGGGGGTACCCTAGGTTATATAAAAAAAAAGGTTCTGATCCGAAATTTTTTGGGCATGCCCTCATTTTAGAGTGATTGATAATAGGTTTATTGGTTGATTCCCTGGACACTTGATTGTCTGATTATCTGAGTAATGTATATAAAATACTATATGAAAGATATGTATTAATTCCTATTATTAAAATATTGTTTTATAGATCAATGGGCAACCCACAGTAGTCAACACAGGTGGTAGCAGCTTTTGAAGATAACTATGAGGTTGCATGTTTTATAGTTCAATGGGTCCATTATACCCTAGGTTATAAAACAAAAAGGTTCTGATCCGAAATTTTTTGGGCATGCCCTCATTTTAGAGTGATTGTTAATAGGTTTATTGGTTGATTCCCTGGATACTCGATTGTCTGATTATCTGAGTAATGTATCTAAAATACTGTATGAAAGATATGTATTAATTCCTATTATTAAAATATTGTTTTATATATCAATGGGCAGCCCACAGTAGTCAACACAGTTGGTAGCGGCTTTTGAAGATAACTATGAGGTTGCATGTTCTATTAGTTTCTTATGCCACATGCACATTTAAATCTAGTATTATATCATTTTTTTTATTGGTAACATGTCCCAAACCTGCACCCCTGCGGCTGCAACAATTTTGGTTTTTGACTTGGGTCCGGAGTTTTCTGGTCTAATTGGGTCCATCGTGGTTGATCCCAGGTTCATGTAAATACATCTATTCAGAGTCAGCGCTACTCATCTATATGCATGGATTGGTGGTGTGCAATGCTTTTCTGATTTGAAGACTCAAACATTTGTTAATTGTCTCTCATCTTCTGTTGAGTGTTCATAGTTCTGTTATAATCTTAACTTTTATTTTAATGGAGGGATGCGGTTGATGCATTAGGTTTTTTTTTTCCTTTCCATTGAGGTTAATATGGAGATGTTTTCATGTGGGACCCATTTATCTATGACCTTTTAGCCTATGATTGGGTATTTTATATTACTCCTTGTTTCTTGTGTTAGTTCCTGTCTTTTGCATTGCGTTTGATACTCTTTTTTTGCCTCAGGTCAATACTAGCGGGCAATTTGTTGGTCTTGCTGAGATGGGTGGTCCTGTTGATTTTAACAAGAAAGTGGAATATTGGCAACAGGATAAATGGATTGGCTGTTTCCCTGTCAAGTGGCATATTGTGAAGGATGTGCCCAACAGTCTGCTCAAGCACATCACTCTTGAGAATAATGACTACAAGCCTGTGACAAACAGCAGAGACACACAGGAGGTGAGTGCACCTCAATAAAAGATTGTGGCACTCTTCTCTTCACTGCTGGAATTCTTTAGAGACTAACCACTGGCAGTTTGCAGGTGAAGTTTGAACAGGGGCTGGAAATGCTCAAAATCTTCAAGGATCACGTCAGCAAGTCAAACATGCTGGAAGATTTTTTGTTTTACGAGGCCCGCCAAAGGGCAATGCAGGAGAGAAAGGCTAAGCTACAGCCAATCCAGAAACAGGTAAGACATTCATCCCTCCTTTGCTGACATGTGGAATTCTATATGCATTGCAGTCATTGTTATATTAGCAAGGTGCTATTGTTTTATTTAATCGCAGTTAAAACATAAATCTGTGTTTTTCAAATTTGTCATTGCCTAGATTTGGAAGTTGGCATAATGATCCCGGGCCCAGGGTGATTTTGTGATCCTCATCCTGAGTATTATGCAGGAGAGTATCCTTGGTTTTTTTTTTTGGTACGATGCTCTTGCTTAATTTTGAACATTGGGTTTGGTTTATGTGATGCTTGACGTCACGATCCCTATCTATTAAAACGGATGGACCTAACCATATCTATTGAAAGATGCATATATCTTGGCCCATTCAGTTAGCAGTTCTTAGCTGAATGTGTAAGTTGCTATAGTTGTTTTTTCACTATTTTAAGTTGTAATCCATTAGATCTACTCCTTTACACTAATATGCTGCAAGCTGTAGGTGCAAGGTGGAAAAGCATCCGATGCTACTGCCCATGAGAAAGATGAGGATGTGTCCAACACGAATGCAAGATTGCAAGAGCCTCTGGAACAGCCCAAAGCTACAAACCAGGAACTAGGTCAGGGTACTGGAGACCGGGATCTCTCTGAGAATGGCCTGGTTGCAGGAGCTGGAGATGCCCCAACTGCTGAGGAACCAGCCAGCTGAGAATCGTGTTGTGTGGATGACATTACAAATGTTTGTTAGTTTTGACCCATATTTAGCGATAGCCCTTTCTTAGGTAGTCCAGACATTAGTTTTGGTTTAAACCTTTCAAGTATACATACAGAGTCAAAACACAGACCGGGTGTCCGAGGCCTCCGCAAGCCAAAGTGGCTGGTTTTTCACAATAAAAGGAGAGCTGTCAAGAGGAGGGAGACGGGTTATGGAGGCCAGTTCAGCAAGTAATTAATGGTATTGGTTCAATCGTCTCTCTTGGTTTGGATCCTACTGCTCCTTTTCTTGACCCGGTAGTGAGTAGCTTCTGGTTTTTCATTTTTAACCGGGGAATAGACCCAGTGTTCTTTTTTCCTCCTCTTTCCATTTGCTTGTAGTCCTTCTTCCCCCTTCCGTCAGTACCTTCTTGTAAATTTACTGAGTTTCCCTTCTTCTCTTTTGTGTAAGGAACCTCAACAAATTGATGGGTATATTGCAGCAACAGAGGATTCAAGGAGTCAAAACCATGAGTTCTTTTCCATGGATGTATTTGGCTTTGCTTGTATTCATAATTTGGTGTAGGGACTGTTTGTTTGCATAGAAATACATTGGAATTGAATACATTTGGGAATTCATGCCATAAATGGTTAAAAATGAAGACCAAAGGTGAATGTACAAAAAATGAATATCAAATGACCTCTTCAATAGAAATTGAATCAAGGGAAGAAGGGACATGAATACCCAAGTATCACCTAGTAGTCCAATGTCTATATAGGTCCCATTTACATTTCCACCTTATATCCTTTCATCCCTTGAATGATTCTTCCTTGGAGCTCATTTGAACATATATATGGTATTCAATTCCTATGTAATCTAATGTAAACAAACAAGTCTTAAGACTTCTATGTTAAACTGTAATTCGTAAACTGCAGAATCCATGGTCATCATCAGAGACTTATCCGTACTCTGGGTCAGCAGTTAAAGATGGTTGGTTCTATTGTAAAAAGGCAAGGGCTGGTTCATTTCCATATAAGTAAAATTGCGGGCTCCATTATGGATTAAAATTCCTTCAGCCTGTCAGATTCACATTGTTACCAAACCTGTTGGGTTAATTTCTATCTGCAGTGGGATTCAACAGTCTAGATCGGGCCTTGATTGGTATGCCCTCTCAATGATTTGTGGCTGATTGTTTTCTGGGCCTGATTAAATAAGGATCCATTTGGCTTGTTCTTGTCACAGAGTAATGATCTCAGTACAATATTGGTGTGTAGCCAAGATATGACTCTTTTTACTCAGAATTTTTAACTTGTATTGTGGTTGATATGAACTGATGCATTGGACGATATTCAGCTGCATAGTGTTCCTTTCGAATATCTGGTTGAGTTAAGATTAATAGCAGTATTTACCGCTTGTTTATTGATTTGTATTAGTTATTCCTGTGCCATGTTTCTTGCCTGTGCCTAAAAATCTTAATATATATTGTCTTGTTGGTGGATGATAATACATTTTGTATTGTTTCAAAATGCAGATGGGTTAGGCTTTGGCCCATGTTGTAGTAGTATTGATAAATGGTCAGGTTGAATGGTCTCCTGCCCTGATCAGAGCCTATTGTGGCAGGTTTTGGTACTGGTGTTGATGTTTCTGGTACAGACTCAAGTGGAATCCTAGTTTGGGCTGTTTTGACCTCCTCTTCGAGCAGTTTACTTATCGCTAATTAGAATGTTATTATTAAGTTAATTAAGGGCAAATTATTCTATTGAAGTTTTTATCTTCTTTTCTACTTTGGTTGAAATAGGCTTGAGATAGCACAGGCCAGTACTTACAATTACCCCAGGGAAAGTCAGTCCCTTTTGGTTGTTTTGGATTACTAAACTACCATCCAAACCGGTTGATAGATGTATGAGTGTAAGAACTAATATCGCATTAAATTTGATTATGAATAAAAAAAAAAGTTGGCTTTTAGTTTGTTCTTATAATTTGCAAAATAATGTGATTTTTTTGCAAATTTCTCTATAACCGTGATAGAAAACGGTTTAAATTTGATGTGATATTAGAATTTTTATTTTTTTTACAAATTTATTGATAATCAAATTTAGTGCGATATTAGTTTCTACACTTATACAATTATCCAACGATTTAGATGGTGGTTTGGTTGTCCTTCGGCTTGTTTTAGTAGCTCTACATGCAGGTGTATCCCCTCCTTGATAGGCATGATTTAATCAAAATTTGGGTCCTAGCAGCATAGCCACCAAGATCAACTTGAAAGATGGCCAATTAGATCGAGTGCACTTGTGTTGTTTTGCAAAACAAAAATGGAGAATATTTGCAGGCTTTGAAAGTGGAAAAGATTATGATGGATGGTCAAGATCAGATATATTATTATTAAAAAAAGGGGATTTTCAAAAAAGTAGACAAGTTTTGGCAAATTTAAAAAAAAGAATATTAAGATTTAAATATTTTAAAAATATATGAAATTTTTTCTGTACTTGTTTCAATTGAGTCGTCTCCAAAAAAAATTAAAAGAAATTGACAAACATGCCCTCATCGCATAATTTTTTCGTAAAAGGATTTTTATGAAAAAATTATAAGATTTACGAAGAAAAATAATAAAATAACCATAGAGCTTTTCACAATTTTTATTAATGAAATTACCCTTGTTGAACCTTGATGGTATTGTCAAGTTCCCATACAAAAAAATAAAATAAAATAAATAAAAATAAAAATAAAAAAGAAAAAAACCGGGACTCTTGATTTTGAAACACGTTTTCATCTTCTTCCCCTCACTGTTGCCCAACAGAACTTTGATTTCTCTTTCATTTCTTAAAAAAAATAAAAAATAAAAAATAAAAAAATCTCCAAAACCCTCAAAATTACATTAGAGTTCCTCCTCTTGTTACGGTCCTAAATAATTATAAGACTTAATTTGATGCGTTCCATCAGGGGTTTTAGTGTAACATTTGGTATTATAGTCAACCTCCTCGTCTCGGGTTTGAGTCACGGGAAGGGCTAACTGGAGTAGAGTGAGAGGCATCTAAAAAAATAGAGAAAAAACCTACCTACCGCTAAAAAGAAAACTGTCGCGGAGAGGGCCTGTTGGCAAATTGAATACTCAAGCATCTTTAATCCCAATCTCTGAAATCCCCTCCCCCCTTATCTCAATTTGCAAAATGAATAACGTATTTGAAAATCGATATATCTAGGTCAACATCAGTTAGTTATCTCTACTTAAAAAAATAATTGAGATCCAAATAAGGGAGAATTTCAAAAAAGTCCTTAAGTTTCGGCCTTATTTCAAAAAAAGACACAAGTTTCAAAACTTTTCAAATTAGTCTATAAGTTTCTCAGGAAATTTTCAATTAAGGACATCCATCTATTTAAAGTTATCTTTCAGCAACTTTTTTCATATTTTTTTTAAATACCAAAATTACCGTTGGTTGTAATAAAACTGTTATTTACTTCTTCTATATTCTCCTCATTTCCGTCGCCGGTGTCCTCACGATGATCAATGACACTCAGTATTCCCACAGCGACTGGCTGTCGAAACCATGTCATGGCTTTAAATCAAGGTTAATTTGGGTATTTTCAAAATATTGAGGGAAAAAGTCACCAGAAAATACCTTTAAATGGCCAAATGTCCTTAATTGAAAATTTACTGGAAAGCTTAGGGACTAATTTGATAACTTTCAAAACTTATGTCCTGTTTTGAAATAAGGCAAAAACTTAAGGCCATATTTGAAAATTTCCTTCCAAATAACGAAGAGTGGTTGATGATTTGCCAGTGAGTTGATGATATTGTCAAATGTATTAGAAATGCACGTCAAACCTGAAAATAGAGAGCTTTTATGTTTTTTAATCTTTGAATTTATAGACCTTTTTTAGTGTCTACATATCTCGGATTGCTTCAGTAAGTTTTTCGGTTTGTTTGCATTAGGAGAGGAATAGAAGAGGAGTATGATATAACAAAGTTAGAGAGGAGTGTGTTGAAATAAATTAATAAATTAACTACTTTTTATGCATTTGGATTGTTGGCGGTTGGATAAAGAGAATGGGGAATGAATTACTCTACCCCACTTTATTATGGCTCCTCCAACTAATCGTGGGAGAGAAAAAAGTAAAGTTTGAGCAATTGCCAGATGGGCAGACCTATTTACTTTACTTATCTGTGTTAATGCAATCAAACATCTCATGGGGTCAAGAATTTAACCGTTGGAATCTATTTCAACCCTCCTTCACTTTACTCTATTTTAAACAAACATGGTCCATGCCATGAAAAATGTTGGAAAATCTCAAAATCCATACCATGGGATTGGGCCCAAACTTGATAGCAGCGGGGCCCATGAAGGACAACTCTTTCCATCCCCTGATCTTGTGATCGATGGGGCCCAATCTAAACCATCCACACACACGGGGGACTCTTCTGAATTACATTAGAGCCCTCAGATTTGCACCAATTCGAATAGATTGGACTGTTAGATCAATGGTCAAATTCTTTTTCTTAATATAAGTTGTTAAAATTGTGGACCATGGATCAAAGGGTTTTTAGGCATGGGATTGAACCCAAACTTGACAGCTGGTCCCATCAAGGATGGCTATTTCCATCCCCCTAGTCTCATAATTAGCGGGGCCCATCATGGTATTTCTCACCATAACTGGTGAGAGTTAACTCTCACTATCTTACGGTGAGAGACACAATAATGGCCCCCACCTATCACCAATCCAAACCGTACACACATAGAGGATTCCTTTGATTTACATCGGGTGCCATGGGTTTGCATCCAATCAAATGAATTGGACCATTGGATTGAGGGTCGAGTTCTTTTCTTCAATATGAGTTGTTAAACTTATGGGCTACATATCAAGGGGCTAGAAGCATGAAATTGAACCCAACTCTTTCCACGCCCCTTAGTCTCGTGATCAGTGGGACTGCAGGTGGGCCCATCATGGTATGTAGCACCGTTAAGCGGTGAGAATTAACCCTCAGGGGAGCATTTCCCTTATTAAGTTTTATTAAATATCAACTCCAATCAACAGTTCACTAATCATGTATTGGAACGTGATGGGTGAAAGTGGAGAGCAGTGGATCATACATGATGGGCATTTAATGGATTGTAAAAAAAAAGATTAAAAGTAGGTCATTAGTGTGCAATCAAGTAGAGTTCTCCACTTGAACTTTCCACACACCAAAGGTTGTGGTGGTGGTGTGCATTTGGACACTTCATTTAGTCCATAATCATCAGTCTATATCATCAAATAGAGACCGTCCAATTTCATTCTTTTCCACCTCTGATGGGCCAAACCCAAAACACTAGCCCATTTTCCTGTGGACTAACCTTTTTTCTATTTCTGTTTTGAAAGAGAAAATGTTGATCAAAGGCAAATCATGGTGGGCCCAAGCAAATTGATGACCAAGTGCATATGATACAAAAAAAAAAAAAGAGTGAAAAGTCTACTAGATTAAACTAAGATTTAATACATATAAACATCTTTAAATGGGACAAACAAATCTTTTATTTTGATCCTCTTGAAGAGAGATTTCAAACATCATATAGAAATCCAAAATCTGATTAAGTAGGTAAGAAGAAAAAAACCCTGGAAGCTAAGGTCAAAAAGCAGAAAATGAGATGCACTTGTCTTTTCACACCTTTTATTTACTCAAGTGATTTCAGATGATATTTTGCATCATGGTATTCTCTTGTTTAAAAGCTTTTCAGCAATACATTATATCGAAAATCCCTACTATAGTTCATAAGTTATGATTAGTTAAAATGACATTATATGTGAACCTTGTAACTTGATCTCCAAACTTGAACGTTGGGAGCTGACAAGCCAGTTTCGGACGTTCGAGTAAGGCCTTTAACAAGTACGGATCCTTATTCAAGTGGTAATGAGTGTTACGTCACCTTTTTTCGTTTGTGCGGGCTCCTTTCTCACTTGTGCAAGCTTTCTTCCCGCTTGTGTGAGCTTCATTTCCACTTGAATGACCTTAAACAAGAATAACTCCTTACCCGAGTGGTTAGGAGCATTAGTTCTTACCTGACTGCTTAGGGTTTGAACCTCAGAAACCTTGGGTACGTTACCTCTTATCGCTTGTGCGGGCTCCTTTCTCACTTGTGTGAGCTTTCTTCCCGCTTGTGTAAGCCTCATTCTCACTTGAATGAACTACCTTCCTATGTGTATGCGGACTCTCTCTTGGGGGCTGGGGTTAAAAAAAGAAGAGAAGGAGTAAGTCCTTCAACTCTAGAAGCATTTCTTGGATTTAAAAAAAAAAAAAAAACCCTCTAGAAGCATTTCTTCTCATACTTCTCTCTTTCTAGGATTTAAACCCTACATTTTGTATTTTATCATTCCAATTCCTTTATAGGTAAGTATTTTTACTATAACTTAACACAAAAATGTATTTGGACTTAAGGCAATTTGCTTTGTTTAATTTTGTGTCCTTTCAAGATTGTAAAAGGAACATCATCAAGGGTCTTTGATCTCCAATCTTGGCCTATCAAGAGTTAAATGCTATTCTACCTAGATTCAAATTCCTATCAACAAAATTGCAAATTTCTCATACATATATTTTGTTTATTACTTTTATTATGTCCAAACAGGTTTGACTGTTTTTTTTTTTTTTTCCAAATAATATAAGCCTCCCATTTGATATGAAAGCAGGATCCATAGGTCTCTTTCGGATAAGTATTGAGTGCCCATTCATGCAGGGTGGTGGCATGTGAAGGGAAGGAAACGAATAGGGTGTGTAAAGTTTTAATCACATCGTTTACATCTGCCCTTTCGTAGAGGATGTTGAATATTCACATCTTTATAAGGACTTAAAAGTGTCCGGAACTCAATTATTCATCCATGCATGGTTTCAATTATTGGACTTGGACTTTGAATTGATTTTTCCATAAATCAATCCATATCAGCCTATTTTTGAGACTATCTTGTATTTGTTGTATCAATGTGATTTAAAGTAAAAAAGTTTAAAACATTGATTTGGATTTAGATCCACTATGAGCCTGCTACATTTACATCCTTGCATGGGCCATTCTGTTAGATTGAGAGATTTAAAGTAAAAAAGTTTAAAACATTGATTTGGATTTAGATCCACTATGAGCCTGCTGCATTTACATCCTTGCATGGGCCATTCTGTTAGATTGAGAGATTGCATCTTGAATGTGGTTTATGGCCTTATGGGAACTTGATCCCTGAATCAAGTGGGTCAAAAAGTTTTGAAAACCTATCTACGAGGCCCGCCTACTTCCAACACATTCAATAATAAGAAGCAAGTTTCAGACATTATATATAGGATGGCAATTTCAGACCCAATCCACTAACCCAATCCGGACTTAGTTGACTAAAATAAAGTGGAGTTGACCCTTTTAATTTTTAGATTGGTTTATGGTTGATATTCCCAACTTGGATACCGAACGGGTTGGGTTTATCTTTACCCAAAACAACCACTTGCTAAGGCTCACCGGGAACCTGATTTCAACGCCGTCTTACTTGACTAATTGCACTCAAATATGCTAATCCGGCTTAATAATTTTAGATTCTAGTTGGCCCTTTTAACTTCTAAGTTTTTCTAGCGTAGTCAACCCGACCCGACCCGACCCGACTTATTTCCAACCCTAATTAGAGAGGCATACATGGGTAAAACTTGTCATTTTCTCTATAGAGCATTACTTATAATGCAGGGAAAGGGCAGCTGCCACGGATTCCTGTTGTTTCGGCCATTTGGAATGAAAGAGGGAAATACATTTAAATATGATGCTGTAAATACTGGGCCCCACAAAATCAGGCCCACCTTTTTTTTTTTTTGTCCCCACTCTATCTCTGCTTTTCTGCAGCAGTGAATAAGAAAAGAAAAGAAAAGAAGATAAAGAGGCACAGCTCGAACTAGTACAACAAATTGTAGTCCTCGGATCACATTTCCATGAGCCTGTCTGTGTTTTATTGACCCATAAGGTTACAAACTTAAATGGGCCACCAATTTGAGCAATACATGTGGCTATCATCAGAGAAATCAGAACCATCAAACCCTGTTTATTAAGCTATTAATTATCTTAATCATTTCATCATTGGATTGAGTGAATGAGCGGTCCTGATCTGATCAATGCAGTCATGCCTGGACATGGAAGTGTGCATTTTTATCTCTCCCAACCCAAGAAAAAAGGGGTCTGAAAATGTATCTTTTTTTAACTAAGTAGGGGTAAAATATTAAACCCTCAAGATCCTAACCCCTTATTACTCAATTTAATTGCTAGATAACGTACTTTAATTAAGCTCAATAATTTGCATGTACTTGGATCGGTATCAAATTAGGGCCGGCACCAATGTAGAAGGATGTGTGAAAAGGGACTAGATTGGTCATAAGCGGGCACCATACAAAAGGAGCATTTTGACCTTACAACTATCGTTAGGCTTGGTATTTTTTCTAAGACGGTCGAAGTTTATATATTTCTCGCATAAATATTCATAGAACAAATGTGAAATATCCCATAATCTTATGATATCACATTGTGCAAAATGTGCGAGATACCACGCGGTCTTAAGATATTATTTAGTGAGATATATGAGAAAGCGATATCATGCCGTCCTAAAACCAATCATCGGAGCAAAAAAAAAAAGTGATATCATGCTGTCATAAAACCAAACACAAGAAGAAAAGCGATATGAGGCCGTCCTAAAATCAATTTCGAGAAAAAATTTTTTGTAGGTAATATCTAAACTTGAAAATGATAGGTATTATGAACAACGGCATTAAGAAAATTCCAAAATTTAAAAAGAATTGGGAGAGATTTACAAGTGATTGTATCCTCCTTCAACAAGACAGGATTTTCTGATTGATGTAACGCTGGTTGATTGGTCAATCAGAGGTGGGCCTACCAATGCAAGCATTTCAAAATTCGAAATGTAGATGGTAACAAAAGGATGTAATTTTTGAAGTATCGAGGTGTACCAAAGTAGCCCTGAGATAGAGAGAGTTTTGTTTTTTCTTCAGTTGCTGTCTCTGCCGACAGAGAATGGGAACATAAAAGTGGACTGGAGACTGTTATAACTCTTCCCACAACTCCCTCTCACTCTCTCTCTCTCTCTCTCTCTCTCTCTCTGCTTCTTGGGATTGTGGGTTTTCCTTCCGGCAATGGATTTTTGCCGAAATGTGTCAGTGTCCGGCGGCTTACCGTCAGAATACCCACCGGAAACTGTCATATCCCAGGAAAGTTCTAAGCTTGATGAGTTTTTCCCTGGTGAGAACAGGGTGAGTTTGAAAACCCCTCTCCCCACTCATTCTTTCATCTGGGTTTTCTTGGGAGCCTTATTTATTTCCACTCTGTTATGATTCCTTCTCTTTCCTATTGTGTTTGATGGGTTGTTGGGGTGGAGGAGTATGCTTATTATTACATGTGTATTACCCATTTTTCAATGTTTGTGTTATCATTACATATGTATTACCCATTTCTAAATCTTGGGATGATTTTTCTTTCATTTTTATTATTATTTTAATGTGTTGTGGTTCTGCTAGTGGTATTGTTACAATTATGTTTGTTCATTTCTAAATTACAGGGTTATTTCTATCTTTATTATTTTGATTGTCCTAAATGTTGTGGTTCTGTTGTGTATTGTGAAGTCCAAACATGCTTGTATTTTTCATGGGACTCTCAACTCTCAAGACCTCTCAGTCATGGTCCCATGCATTTTCTTTATAAGCCCTTTCTCTATTAAGATTTTAAACCAAACCCCCCATATTTGTAGACTAAGCTATATATAATTTGGTATCTTTATGCATGTGACTCTCATGTCCATCCAATCTTTTCAATATTTGCAGTGGTTCTTTCCTTATTCTTTACATAGATTCCTTTTAGATTTTCTTTGTAAGAGATGTATTGATTTTATTTTTCTTTAATTTTTTTTCCCACTTATTTATCTGTATACTTTACAGGAACTTGATGTGGGGCTTGAATGGCTATCAGTTTTCTTAGAGGACTGCTTTTCTAGCAGTGGGTACAATCTTCCACAAGCCAATCCAAACCTGACCCAACCCACTCATCTCCAAAACCCAAACTCAAACCCATCAAAACCCTCTGAAACCCACCCAAGAACCTCTCTACAAGACCTTGTAGTCCCTCTCCCAGGCAAGGCAAGGACCAAAAGAAGAAGAAGAAGTATACCAACAGCAATAATAAAAACTCCATCCTCTTCATCATCATCAGCATCTACCACAACAACCCATTTAAGTGGTGGGCCACATGGGCACGTGCAGGAGCAGCCCTCCCACGTGATCAGCTCGGACCCACCTCTACTACACCAAGCCCATTGGCTAGCAGAGAGTGAGCTGTTTGTTGTACCAAAGGAGAAAGAGAAGGTGGTGGAAGAGGAGGGGGGCAGTTCGGGCAGGGTGGAGGTGGGGCCCGGGCAGCCCAGGAGGTGCAGCCATTGCTTGGCACAGAGGACCCCACAGTGGAGGGCAGGGCCCTTGGGGCCCAAGACCCTTTGCAATGCTTGTGGGGTCAGGTTTAAGTCGGGCAGGCTGCTGCCCGAGTATAGGCCTGCTAAGAGCCCAACCTTTCTGAGCTACAAGCACTCCAACTCTCATAAGAAGGTCATGGAGATGAGAATGGCAATGTAATGTATAACAAAATAAAAGGAAATGGCAGAATGGAAATGTGTAGTGTCTAGTGACTACATGGTTTCAGTTCAAATTTCAATTTCTTTTTCATGGAATCTATAAGATGGGTATTTTCTTCTTCTTCTTTTTTTATTTTTTAAAATTTTTATTTTTATTTTTATGAGGACTTCCATGTGGGGTGTTGTTTTTATGGGGGGCAAAAAATTACCAGGTTCCTTCATGGAGGTCTGAAACATACATGTTACTAATAAAGATTGAATGAGAAATTGTGTGCCACGCATGCCACGGGTCTCATGTAATATTAAGCAGTTGACAAGGGTCAACGTCTCGATCAAGTCTTAAGTTGGTGTTGATTTGGATCGGGATCTTACATTGATCGGATTGAAGTTGTAAGATTGGCATCTAGGTTGGTATGACATATCATCCCTGCTAGTCAAGAGATGGTGGATTCCAAGCGGAGAAGACTTTTAGCCCGTGTTTGGATGTGCGGTGAAGTAAGGTGAGGTGAGGTAAAGCCTCCATTATTTAAACAAGAAAAGACAACGAGTCGTATCAAAAGTACACAATTTCAAATTTTCCTCCATCTTTTAAAAAAAAAGTAAAAAAAGCAATCTATTTTCTCCACTAAAACACAAAAAAACTCCACTTTTCTATAAAAAATTAAAAAAGATTCCATACCAAACAACTAAAAATAAAACACCATCATAACATCTTATATTTTATTATCTCTTGATTTGATGTCTCACCTCATCATACTTCAATTCACCATACATCCAAATAGGCCTTGTGGGTTTTAATATATTGGTTCACTTTAAACCCTGTTTCTTTAATTTCATGATCCAAATTTAGATAATTTTATCGGAGTTGTTTGACTTTGGTCAACATTATTTTTTAAACTTTTTTTGCACCATATTCCATGATATCATGGGATTAATCAATTTCATTATCATATATTTTTTGCAAATGGTAAATAAATTCATTTATATAGAATACGGAAACAGACATTCTGTGAAAAGTAAATACACTTCTGATCATCATTTCTCAAGTTTTATCATTTGGAAATTTTTTTCCTAGAATGCTGTATAAAAGCCATGAAATCGATCATGGGGTTTATCAATTTCTATAACATTCACTGTTCCCATAATATAATGGGATTTAGAGTAAAAAAAATAAAATAAATTGACTAGAGTCGAACGACTCTGGTGACGTTACCCGAATCTCGGCAATGAAATTGGAACATATGAATTCAAGGGGAACTAATACGTCAAAACCCCTAAGCCTTTTGACTCCTAGGGATTACTTATTTAAGGGTGTTGGGAGCCTATCAACAAGCAAATTCATGCACCAGTGAGTTTGTAAGGTTTACCATTGCCGGATATAAAGATGATCGGAGCAAATCCAGCATCGATCCCACCTGAGACTCGCATATTGCCACTTGGGGGTCAGTTTAGTTTCACAAAATCATCCTGATAGGAAAATTTCATGGAAAGTAGTTTCTCAATAAATAAAATGTACAGTACATATTACTATTTGAATTTTTAAACAGTTTTTTGCAATTTGGTCATGATAACTTTGTGAGTTTCTAGTGATTTTTCATTTTTTTGATTTTTCAAAATACCACAAATTTGTCCATAAGAATTCTTTTACATAAATTTGTTACATGTTGCCTTCATATCAACACTCGGCTATAAATAAAAAAGTTGCTACACTTGGCTTGAAGACACAGTCTTATATAACTGAGTCTCAGAGTAAAAAGCCTCCCAAAAAGAGAACCAAGGAAGATCTCAAGTGGGCAAGCCATTCTAGAAGTTTTATGGCTAAGTTAAATGAGTCATAAGCTTTATCTGCTAAAGAAAAGTGGATATGAAAGGGCTTTCACAAAGGAGAAGTCAATGTTTAGTTCAAATATAGCAGGCATCAAGTTGTTCACAGGATTGAAAAAGATTTCCTTGTAAAATCCCAAGCTGAAGACAGCAATTGACAATTTAAAGTTAATAGCAGAACAGAAAAGTAGAACTTGATTTGAAGTACAACTCACTCAGGATAAGATTAAATGGATCTCTATTTAAAGAGTTAAAAGAGGGAGATTTATAACCAACAGTAACACACTAGTATTTGAAAAGGAAACATGTCAGTCTTGAAGATCTTCTTTTGTCATGCTGGATAAACCATTCTTTCTTTAGAAAAAGAGAGTGTTAGATATACATGACTGCCATAATAAGCTGTAACCCAAGATCTACATTTTAGCAAATGTCGGCCAAGCAACTCCTGCTAGAAAAGGGAAAGTAAGGCAAAAGAAAAGTCCTTGTTGAAAAGAAAATTGTGATAGAGAATTGCCGTGGCTGATCAGGATCATTGGATATAATGAATGATAGCATGTTAATCTGGTGGAAAGGTCAAGGGTGAGTGGAATTGTAGGTTGGACTGAGCCAAATTTTGGGTAGCCGACAATAAAGGTCACGGGTTGAACCAGGAAATTTTCCTTAGCGAGCCACTACATGAAAAAAAAAAGAGAAGAAAAGAGTTTCTCGGAGGGCTATATGTAAAAGAGTCATAAAACACCACATAAAATAGGAGGGTCTTCTGAAATCTCAAGGGTGGCCATGGCCCCCCCATTGGTCCCCACTAGTTCTACCCTGAACAAGGTTTGGGAATCTGAGGTGGGGATAAGGGCATATGGCACTCAATGAGTTGTCCATCTCGAGACAAATGACCCTGGATACAATGGCTATGCAGTCCCCGGATGTGGTGAGGACTTTTTGTTATACCATTATTAACATGAACCCTAAGATCGAGAATAGCATGATAATCACATATAGGATTCAATCTTAAATAAGTTGAAGAGTACCTCCAGACATCCTGATGCAGAGAGCTTTCCGATCCTGCTGTCTGGCGCTGTTGTTGAGATCCGTCGAAGAAGAGACTGGGTGAATGGTTTCGGTTTCTCTCTCCTTGCCTATAAACCTTAATGTGTTGAGGGTTTTTGTGTGTAGCATTTGTGATGGTCAAAAGGCTTTATTTATAGGTGGAGAGAGGACTAAATTCCCAATTAGATTTACTTTAGATTTAATCTCAACCGTCCATCAAGGTAGAGAATATTAAGGAAACTATCTCATTAGGAAACCGTTTTTGAGTAATTAGTAGCATATATCCTATGAAAACGAAATTCCTATTATGACCACACTTCTATAAAGGAAAAGACTTGTGGTCCAAGTAATGGGCCTAAAATAATTTCCTTACACTTTTCGCACGGTGACCGTAAGTGGACCTATCACGGTTTGTTACGTCACCACGATAAGCCTCTCATGCATGTGGGGCTGCTACCCTATGCCCAATCAGGGGCTAGCACCCATGGTGACCTGGCGGACCAAGATAAACCTCAGGATGATGATTGTGGTAATGTTTGTATTATTGTCATGATCATTTCAAAATAATTATCATACTTGTTGCATAGTCCGATTTTCATATGCCAGCTAATAGTTGTCCATTTTTATAAATGGTTAGATCACAAAGTCCCCTTATATTTCTTGAATGGTGACATGACGAAGTGTATTCTATAGGGGTGGAAAGCCTCACAAACTTTTTGTTCAAATCCTATTTGAAAAATAAATAAATCAGTAGAGACTTCATACCATAAAAAAAAAAAACCTCCTAAGAACAGAGTATATGGATATATATATAATTAAAAAATAATTAAATTTAAAGGTTGTTAAATCTAGAAATAGTCATAGTATAATACGAATAGAGCTATTAATTGCTTGACCTTCATCTATGATACAGAACTTTCCATTTCTCCTAACTTCATTAATAGCCATCCACCTAGGTGGCTCCATGAGCTTCACTGCCCCCTTTTCTAGTAAGGTTCCAAAAAGTGAAATACTCCCATCCAATCAATATTGCTTGGCATGTCACAGAAGGCAACAACTTATCAGCACCAATTTAATAGCACATGCAGACATTACCCTAGGAGAAAAAAAAAACCCACAACAGAGTATCTAATCACTAAACTATGTCACTTAGCTTCAGATTTTCTTTTTTCTTAATTTTTCATATATTTTTGAAAAATCTACTATTTGTAAAATCACCAATATATCCAATGCATATCACCCCATTTTTGGGAATCAGATTCCAAGTTAGATACCAAGCTTAAAACCATGAATACATTATCATACCATAAGGTTCTTATCTATCCTTCCATCCCATCATGTCTGTTAAATTTCCTACACACTTTGAAGCCATGGTAAGAAAGGGGAAATGGATGATTGAATTGTACTGATTCCAAACATGGGAAGCCACATGTATGAAACTGTGAGAGATAAGAAGATTTTCAATGGTAATGATCACAGTGGACCCCACAGGCAGGGCAATGTGCGATGATATACATTCCTGATTCCTGACTCTATAATTTCTGTGTGTTCAACATGTGTCATGTTTCCCTGAAAAGGGACTAGCAATTATTGTGGGACGGATTCTTCGGTGCCTTAATAATGGAGGGTGATAGATAAATGAGCGGAAAAGTTTCTCTCATTGTTTAGAGAGAGAGAGAGAGAGAGAGAGAGAGACTATGCATTGGATTCTATCAGCCTCTTTGGATCCAATCACTCTTTTGAAACATACGAAAATAAGAAATTGAAACTGAACACACGATATAATGTTAGATGTAGCTAGGGATGGCAATGGGTTGGATTTAAATGGGACCCGCCCCACTCGTTTTTATTAGGGACATGTTTGATAGTGGTTTTCTAGGAACGGAATGGTTTGGGGCTTTGTTGATGTAATCTATCTTGCTCCACATATATAATATATATTTATTTATTATTAAATGTATAAACAAAATTATTTCATATGGTAGAAGTGGTGTTGGAGCATTAACTTAAAGGCATTCTTGAAGATAAGATTGTGTGGTTGAATTCTAACACGCTATTTTCCATGCACTTACATATTTTGATTTTTTTTTTTAAGATTTAAATTTGATTTGAACCCCTAGCCAAACAATGACGAATTTGGTATCACATAAGAGTGACCAGTCACGAGACAAACTTGAGATGGGGCGGGTTACCCGGTTGCCATCCCAAGATTAGATGGAGGGGTAATTAGTCAAAATTTATTTTAAAAAGCTTGTCTACTTATAGCAGAGTGTCTCCCCTTTTATATATTACATGAGAGAGCTTTGTACAATCATGAATCATGTGTATAAGTAGATTACCAAAATGCCCCTGCCTCTTTTCCAAGTTCGAATTCAATGGGTAGTTTGGTCATTTCATTTGAAACCAACTGGTTTCATATTCAAATGTAAACCATGTGGTGTGGTGTGGAGTGTCTGTGTCATTTTTGTTGCATAAGACCCCAAGCTTCCACCTTTGAAAGAAGAGATAGTCCTATTTCTTTTTTTATTTTTATTTTTTATGAAAGCATAAGTGGAAAGAAAGAGAAACATCTTTTATAGTCTTTGAGAAATTCCCATGTACAAGCATAATCCTCTTGCCTCTTTTGGTGGTACTCTGATCCTTTATATATATCTTTAGTTTCTAGAGAGAGAAAGAGACAAAAGAGGGAGAGATTTTGGTGACGTATATTTTATTTGTGTTTGAAGGAGTGAGCAGAGTGAAACGATCACCGTTGAGAAATAGAAAATAACAAGTTGAAAATTACTAAATATATGAAACTGTTAGAACTAAAACATGTGGAGAGAGCTACAATTGGGCCCTCCACCCTAAATAAGCCTGCAAAATGAGTTTTTTTTTTTTTTTTTTTTTTTTTTAAGAAAGACCAAGCATGAGGCTTGGACAAGATTTTTGCATGCCTGTGAAATTGAGGCCAAGTTTGGATAATACTGGACTCAACCCTTTTTATTTATGTGAATGCTCTCACCCTTATCTCTGACACTAACATCTCCATATATATATATATTCTCCTCAGTTTCAGTTGATGGAGGAGTCCGTCCACTCAAGCTTTTGGGGCCCACAAAGGGATGGGGCTGGGGGGATTTGAAGATCTGTGTGTGCCCCTTCTATGGACAAAAAAAACCTTTTCATCCAGGGCCCACAAGTTCAGTCCATTCGAATCTATCCAAACCCGGGACCCATGTGAAATTTAGGAGGGGTATGTGTGTGTCCCAGTTGGAATACCCACCAGTGGACCCCACATGAGCGGGCGGATAGAACTCCTTTGCCGGCTCAAGTTGAGGAGAGGATATACACACACATATATATATTTATATTTATTTATTTATATGGGTGTAGCTCTCTTAAGCCCAAACCTAAGTTAAGATAAGCTCAAGTGTGTGGCGGGGCCCACATGGGGATGGGGATGGGGGGATTTCAAGGAATCCTTAGGACCATCCTCTCTGCAAAAAATCAGGCACAACCATCATTTTTATCATCTCCATATGGGCCCCAAAAGTTTAATGGTCAGTGTTCATTCAGATCGGTATACGATCGATCTAATGGTCCAGTAAATTCGGATATGATAGAAAATTGGTGGACATGTGCAATTCAGAGCCTTGCCATATATATATATATATATTCTTATATGGTTCTATGGTTCTTAGGTGACTTTTATATTTATTCTTAGGTGACCAACTCCCAAGTGGTGGGTTTTTTTTTTTTTTTTTTTTTTTTTTTTAAGAAACGTGTGTTTTGATTGAATTTTGAAATAGCTTATCTACACACAGTTGCTATATATGTAAATTTGTTTGAGCATGGTTCTTATATGGATTCTTAATAGAATGACCAATTCTCTTTAGTTAGAGATCTAATGTTTAACAACTCCACTGACCCATCTCTTGGACGGGTCATAGTTTGTAAAATTAAATCCTACAAAATTCCAATATCATGTTGTCAAGAAAATTATGAGATATATATATATTTTTTTACTTTTTATATAGGACCCATTTTTTTTATTCTGAATTTAATTCATGAGAATTCAATGCATTGCTTCTATCAAGGGGCTAAAATTGATGATTTAAAAGATATGATTCATCAATATTCAATACCATCAAATAGTCTTCTTCTGGATAATAAATGATTGCCTAGCCATCACTTTATTAAATCAGATTATTGTAAAGTGGGATTTTCATCTACGATAATATTGTTTGTTATGTTGCATTGACAGTCCCACCCAAGCTCGAATAAAGAAGGGACTAGTAATCCCTATAGGCTACAGGGTATGTCCCCAGGCAAAAGGGTGAGCTACATTGCTCCACATATCATATGTACATGCTCAAACTCCAAGGGATAACTTAGTTGGCCTAGGACCACGATTTGCACCAAGAGGTTGTAGGTTTGAAACTGCACTACCACACTGGTGCTATAAGGGAGTTTACTCGTCTTCCCTCTGGGCCCGGAGGGATTAGTTCCGCCTAAAGGATTGAGAACCCTCCGATAGCATAAAAAAAAAAAAATGTACATGCTCACGACTCCACTGAATATTTTTAACATATGGAAAATTTGAGATCTATGTTAATTATCTGTAACTGTATAGAGAACAGGAATATGGGGTCGGGTAGAATTTTTCCTCTTTTGTGGTTTGCAATTTCCTTTCTATTATTGAACTGCAATAGTTGGTTCATGGCCTCTTCCATCAATAGACACTCGCATCAAACTACAAACCAAAAGAGTGTCAAGCTGCACTGGCAACAACTACAATGATTGTGCCTGAAACACAGGCCTGGCCCAGCCTAATAGGCCCTGAAGTCAAGCACAAGCACTGCCATTTAAAATAGGATCAAGCCTGCAGCCAGGCTCAGATATTTTAACCATTCTAATGTTGATTAGTCTGTCAATTTTAACTGTCTAAATCAAGACCAAAGATACCGAACGTTGTCATGCCTCAGTTGTTGACATGATTTCATGTTGATATAGATGGGTTGCTAATTACTTGCGTCGGTATGAATACGACAATCTTTTAAATTTACAAGTGGCATCAGGCTTCAGATAGGATGGGCCCATGTCTTGATGTTAATCAGTTTATGATCTGCTATTAAAATTGGAAGATCATGTTTTTTTAACACTACTGAACTAAGTCATGAATCAAAATAATGTATACACTTGGATAGGATGTGGTTTGTTTTATAACCTATGATGCATGGATACTTTGAAATGGTCAACGTATTTAGTCGTATCGTATCCGATACTTTATATTTTATGTGTAAAATCCGTTTCCTTGCCGTGTCTATGGCGTATCCTATCCGTATCTGAGCATCATAGGTTATAACCCAGATTACAGATCAGCTAGTACAGCAATCCACGTAACCCTGCAATAAACCAATATAGGTGAGCATCAGCATACCCTACAAAAAAAAATCAATTGTGGTCATAATTGAAATGAATAAAGAAGCTCTTAGCAGGCCAAAAAATGCCAACAGTTGAATATGGATGGTGTGTCCTGACCTGGACCTCTGATTAAGGGGCTTTGAATTTAATATCCAAAGGGAACGACAAGTCAATCTAGCTTGGAAACAGCCCAAAGCATAAGTGACCAGAAACACAGGTTAAGCCACTTCTAACCATCTGTAGATGATAAAACGTGACTGTAGGACAAAACTACCTGAATTCTCAGACCCATATGAAATTAACTAGCAAGCCCATTTCCAGTACAGCTGCATAATTTACAGAGTCGAAATGGACACTTCCATTGGAATTTGGCCATATGATTTATCCTGATAGTTGGGGAAGTCAATAAGAAAACGTTAGAAGCCGAGTAAGCAAAAGACTAATGGTATAACAATTCATCATCATCCAAGATACAGTTAGCACCGCACTTTTGGGGCACTTTGTTGTCGCATGAAATGGATTTACATGCTTGTGAGAGAAAGTACTAGCATCCACAAGAGGGTAAATGATGGACTATGTTGAGCATTTCAGTAATCATTACATGGCGCCCACAATAACAGACTAGACAGAGCAGACCGGACCTGTAATATACATTCAGCAATGTGCATCATTCGCCATGAAAAAAAAATTGTATCATTCATGTCATGGCTCTGAAATTGGCTTTGCTAGGTACTGACGCCACTCATCAGGCACCCCTTTTTTCATCCGAAGCATCTTTATAGCTGCAGTTGTCAAAGGTATGGCAAGTATGTCGTAGTCTTTTGGAACCTACAACATATAAATGTAAAGCAGCTACTAACCCATATCAATCAATGAAGAACAGGAAGTGGATAATATATAGCATAGAGAAGTAGGCATAGATAAAGCTGGCTGACCTTTGGGACCTTAATCAGCTTCATGCTTGCTTCCTCCAGAGTTTTCTGCCCTTTTTTTGAATTGCATTTTGCACAAGCAGTAACCTGCATGATAAGATGAATGACAGCAATAATAGTAAAACAATATTGACTCTTCAAAGACATCTGGTCAAATTGGAACCAAATTAATAATAATAAGAAACTTCTTTGATTAAAATTTGAGAAAACATTTTTCATCTGTTCCTTAAGGAAATAAAATTTATCAAGCAAAGGAGACATAAAAGGGCAACAGATCGATTACACATCACATTCAAAGCGGCAGATCCAAACAACTACTATTACCAAGTAATTCACTGACTCGATGACTATAATTAAGAAATTTATTAGGAAAATGGTGCCATTTGGTTTTTGCTGAAAGTAGGTTACCAAGTAACTCGGTTTACATGTTGTTCGGGTGCTCCAAATTAATGAACTTGAGTTCCATGCAAACCAAGTTACACGCTCCTATAAGGACCCGGATAAGGCATTAAACACCAAATAATTCCTCATAAACCCAGATATAGTGCATTCAAATCAGAATGGCTAGTGGACAGGAGACCAAAATTTACTCTGATGACTATCTCAAGTGACAGTGTACTAGAAAAGCAGGCACATGTGATGCATATGAACAATCAGAACTAGATTGGAGAAAATAGGGAATACTGTTTAAAAGTAGACTGTATTGATGGTAAAATGCATTCCAACAGAGGATCATTAAAAGACGATGGTGAAAGATGTAAGGAGGAGATACAGGTGGGACCTTCGCTTTTTTTAGGATTTGATTTACTAGGGTGATGGCTGGGTATTCATTTTCCACCTTCCCTTCATTCTTTTTCCATTGAAGGGAAGATTATTTGATGGACATATGTAGATCTTCACCTTTGTTTATTCTTTTAGCCACTTTTAGGAATACATTTTTGGCAATGTAAAATATATGCAAGTTGTCAAATACTGATAAGTTTTCCTAACGTCATTTTGGTCATTTTACACAAAAGTAAAGGAATGTGTCACATTTAATAAAAATGGGGATGTGTGCCCATTTAAAACAAAACATATATATGGATAAAAAACAAGAAGATAATAAACATTAAACCCAAATTGAGATCAAACAATCATGCATACCAGATTCTCCCATTTCCATTCACCACCTCGTGAAATCGGCAATACATGATCAACAGTCAAGTTCTCTCGGGAAGAACAATATCTGTGAATAAAAAAGATATTACATATGATATTAGTAACATACATGGAATCATACTTTGCTTCCAGTTAGTCCATTAAAACAGAGATAGTTCATAGGCCTTTAAGATCAAAGTAAGGGGCACGAGGTACAAATGATTCGTTCTTTCAGTTGAGTATTAACCACACAGATGACATGAAAGAGCACAACTAAACTTGAAAGGGAATTGCAAAATCCATGTAACATGATGAGACCCTTGGCACAGGGTTGGGATATGTAGTCCATGCCAAGGTGGATGCTCAAGCAGCAAAAATATTGCCTAAAATTGACTTCTTTTCTTTTACAGATGAATGCTTACCATCAAGTTAGTAAAGCAAATTTCCAGTGGAATATTAATAGATGCTGGTGTATGGTTGAATATTGGAGTCTTCAAATCTGTTGTCAGACTATCGGTAGAAATTGATGTTATCAGTCTTTTTCTCCAGAGTGAGGCAATTGAAAATTTGAAACAAATAAAAATGTGAGTCAACAACAGATTATTTCAAAAGTTACAAAAAACATGAATCCAGGGATGTCTATGAGATATCTTTCTCATAAGTCGTTCAAGGAAGAAAAAAAGTCAAGAAAACAGTCAGGTAAATAGTATTAAGAACTTCCATTTGCCTAATATGTCTTCTACCTTGGAACATTTGACTTCTTTCGAAATTCTATGTAAGAGGCAAATCAACCTTATCAAATTTAATACTTGTTGGAACGCCCAACTGCCATGTCAAGCATCCTATTGAAAATTTCAAGTTAGTAAAGTAAATTTCCAGTGGAATGTTAATAGACTCTGGTGTATGGTTGAATATTGTAGGTTTCACATCTTTTGTCAGACTATCGGTAGAAACTGATGTTATCAGTCTTTTTCTCCAGATTGAGTCAATTGAAACAAATACAAATATGAGCCAAAAAAGCGTGAATAAATTTGTTTCAAAAGGTACAACAAAACATGAATCCAGGGATATCTATGAGACATCTTTCTCACAAGTTGTCCAAAGAAGAAAAAAGGCAAGGAAAAAGTCAATGAAATAGTCACATTAAGATCGTACATTCGCCTAAGTCTTCCACCTTGAGAATTCTTTCTTAGTTTCTAAGTAGGAGGCAACTCAACCTTATCAGATTTAATTCTTGTTTGAAGGTCCAACTTCCGTACCCAGCATCTATTGTTCCTTTCCTCTCAAACATAGTAGATAATCCACATATGTTAACCAACCTAAGTTCTATGCATCACACCGTTAATCTTGAAAAATACAGAAGATACTCCCACCTCACAAGTTTCAAGCATACCCATCAATCTCTCCTTGAATGCATGTATGGGAATCTAGAAGAGATTCCCCAATCATACCATTAACTTGGGAAAGTCTCCATACCCGTCAAGGATTTTTCTCCCATACTTTTTTAAACAGTATCTAGTATACTCAAAGGTACACAGCCAACTCTAACTACTCACGTCTCGAGTAGTGAACCCATTTCATATACAAAAGTTTCTCCACAGAAAGATTTATGAAATGCCCAATCTCTACCTTGTCTTGATGGTTTAAACCTTTGGTTTACAACATTATGTCATGGGTTAGAGATATGGGCGCGCGCGCACACAGAGAGAGAGAGAGAGAGAGAGAGAGAGAGAGAGAGAGAGAGCTTTATGAAATGGCCCTATATGATTTCTAACCATTGCAATGGAGCCATAAGGGGTATGCATTTTCCTCTTCCTCTCAACATATAGAACAAAGCCTTTTTTTATAACATTAAACTTTCATTAAAGAGAAAGAAGGCACAACACAAAAAAACCTATCAAAGGTGCACGGGTATAAGAGAAATATACCAGCCACGAATCACAACTACATTATAGGAGCACTAAGAGCTAAGAGTATAAGACCGATCTACCCCTTGCTTAGCTAGACAATCCTCCATTTCATTTGCCGATCTACTTGATAGAGTTGCTAGTCGGTAATCCCAAAACCAATTGGTGATAAGAAGCCCCCCCGGGGGGGGGGGGGGGGCGGCACTGCCCAGAACCCAAGCACATGCCCGCACAAGACCAAAACGCAGCATGGGGCCTTCTTGCTCGGCGCACATGCACACCCGCACAAACACAAAATGCGGCATGGGGCATTTTTGCCCTGCGTGGTTTCAAACTCAAGACCTCTAGCTCTGATACCATGACAAAATTGCTAGCTAGTAATCCCAAAACCAATTAGTGATAGGAAGTTGCATAAACAACTACTTAACACTACTAACGTGCTGAAACAAAACTTGTAAGCTTCAAACTAGAACATTGATTTCCTTGAAAATGAATTGCATTTTCCAAGGTCCTTTCATAGATTTCACCTAGGAAATGGCATTAGCTGAGTCACTCTGCACAATTAGATTTTGTTGATATGAGGAATGATAAACGTGAAGAGCTTCCAATATGGCCAGAGCTTCTGCTTCAATAGAGTCTTTGATCCCAACATGCTTGGAAAACATATAGATAACCTCCCCTTTGTGATTTCTTAGGACACCCCCAATACCAGCCAAACCTGGTTTTCCTTTAGCTGGCTCCGTCTACATTGAACTTTAGAACTCCAAATGAAGGAAGGAACCAACAAGCTTTCATTTTCCTATTGAAACCTCCCATCTTCAAACACCCTCCCCAACTATGCATGATGTTATCAATCTTGATGTCTGCAAATTCCTTTCTAGCACATGCCCAATTGGCAATCCTTAATTGCACAAGAGCCAATAGATCCTCCCTTGACGATTCTTTTCTAAGAAAAATTCTATCATTTCTCTCTTTCCAAATTGACCAAGGATGGAAAGAGGGATGATCCTCCATAAAATCGTACCATTTCCAACCAATGGCATCCCCTTCCAAGCCTAAAAAAACATCGGTACAGAACCTGGAAAACACCAACTCACACCACATGCTTTAAGAAAATACCTCCAAATAAACGAAGCGACATGGCAATGTAAAAACAGATGATCTACTGATTCCATCTCCCTCCTACATAGGCAAAACATATCAGAAATATCCATCGACATCAGCCCCCTTCTTAAATCATCCGCTGTTGAGAACTTGCCCCTCACCACCAACCAACAAAAGGCCTCCACTTTGGGAGGGCCAAGACCCATCCACATGGGGACCATGCTGCACTTGAGGAATCAATCTCCCGGTAGGACCTCGAGGAAAAAGATCCTGTGGAATCTGGCTTCCAAATGCGACGATAAGAAGAATCCCTGCATAAAACAACATTAGCTAAAAGACACAACAAGGACTCATGCTCCCCAAACTCTATTTGATGAAGGGCCCTCCTAACACTAATATCCCAGGACATCGTATTACCAACCCAGACATAACACTCTTTGACTAAACATTCTTTATTGGACACAACCCTAAATAATCTAGGAAACAAAAAACGTAGGAGGCATACTCCCACCCAATCATCAAACCAAAAACAAACTCTATCTCCCTACCCCACAATAAAACCCAAACCTTTGACAAAGACCTCCCCCCTGACTTTTGAGACATCCCCAAAACTGGAAATAACAGCCCAAAGACCTAACAACCTATACCTAGGGACATTTTTTTAAAACCACCCCAATTCATCCTCCCCATACTTTGACATTGATTCTCCTCCATAGTGCCTCTTTTTCTTCCTCATATCTCCACCACCACTTCGCTAGTAAAGACCAATTTATTAATTCCAAGTTCCCCAAACCCATACCCCTCGCCGTCTTTGACTTATCACCTATAGAACAAAGCTTTGGAAATCATAATTTCTACTTTGTACTCGAACCTCTCGATAAGTATAATATTTGCACCAGCCATCAACGAATACCTTTTACCTTGGTGAGTATTTTGAACAAAGATCTAGCAAGGTTTGCGATACCTCATCACCAAGGCATCATGAATCAATTCTAGTTTCCTCAACTTTGCTCCTTCATCAACACGTTCATTAGTTATTAGGATTCCATCTAGCACTTGACTATCAGTAAGAAAGCTCTTTTGGATGTTAGAATGATGAACTGAACTCTTAGTCTCTTAAAAGGATCCACATGCACATCTTGTAGACACTTCTAATAGGTAGAATAATTATCTAATATTTCACCAATTCAAAATAATAATACTTATTGTTATCCAATCTTTAAAATCATACACACCATCAATTTTGGGGTAAGGGCTATTAAAGTTCACTTACGGCTTTACTCATTACTGTTTTCATGGAATTCATGCATAAGCACAAATTTTCTTGGGTGTTTACTATCATCAAAGGAAGGTAATTATCACAGCCCCGCCCAACTCAATATGAAATTGTCCGCTTTGGCACACGAGCTAGCGCGGGACTTCCCAGGAGGTCACCCATCCCATCCTAGTACTGTTCTTGCCTGAGAACGCTTGACTCCAGAGTTCTTACGGTTTCCGGGGCCGCACGGTTTTAAAAGACGTCATGTTGAGTTAAGATGGAGTTTGATATAAGCCCAGGATCAGGACTTGGATATTTCCATTGCAGGCTGGTGGAGACTCACTTTTAAAGCCTGTGGTTGACATGCTACGCCACGTGGTTAAGGGTGCCACCCAGACCAAGTTCTGACAGTAATCACAGGCATCATTATCTGCGAGGATCAGTTTCCAAAACTGAAAGTCAATCTGTTTCGGGTTTCGGCAAACAAGAGGTCAAGAGTGGAATTGCGAAGGTGCTTGTGGTGTAGAAGGGAGGCCCAAAAGGCTTTCGGATTAGCAATAAGCCTCTAGATCGTGTGTGCTATTAAAGCTTGGGCTTTGACTAGAGAGGTCTCAAATGTCCAAGTCACCATGGCAGTTGGTTGGGAGACTTGATCCAACAAGGCAATGTAAGATAGGTGTCGGCATCGCTGTTGTTTTGGCCCAACCAAAAGAAAGATTAAATAAGGAACAGAGAGAACTACCGACTTCGGTAGGGAGGTGCTGATGTGATGACCAATAGTTTGGGGTCTACATGCACACTGATTGAATTAGAATAAATCTCCCTGCTAGGGATAACATCGTCCCTTTCCAATTCGCTATCCGTTTGCGAATTTTCATAAGGAGACAAATCCATTCACAGCCCCTAAGTGGAGTAAAGATCTCAGTCCCTAGGTAGGTCATAGTGTTTACTATTTTGGACACCTGGAGGATAGACGAGATTTTGAAATTCAGAATTTCTTTCAAATGTCTCTAGGAAGGATAATGAGATCACAACACTCTTAAGAAGGAAGACGTGTCTAGACACTAGATCCAACTTTGGTATTCACATCTCTCATCGCTTTAAATTAGTGCATAGAATGATTATTTTTTATTTAAGTATTTTTTTTATAGTGAACTAATGAGCGATGACATGGGATCAAGATTTCTTTTTTTTCCATCTAAGCATTAAAAGAAAGAAGAAAAGCATATTTTTCCATTTCAGTACTTCTTTTGTCACAAAAAAAAAGCCCATACTCAATAGGAAAGGCTACGAAGTCAAAATGACATTCCAATAGAGACTTGGAAATGACATTCCAATAGATACTCAATAGGAAAGGCTACGAAGTCAAAATGACATTCCAATAGAGACTTGGAAATGCTTTAGAGGATGATGGATTTGGTTAACAAGACTCTTCAATAAGTTATTAAGGACAAAGAAAATGTTGGTTGAATCGAGAAGTTGTTGTGGTACCTCAGAACACATAAGATATACAAAGTTGTCACAAGAACACATAAGATATACAAAGTTGCACCAATTATCATAGGATTAAACTTATGAGTCGCACTATGAAAATGTGAGAGAGAGTATGGAACAAAAACTTAGACGAAATACCAAGATATCTGAAAAATTAATTTGTCTTCATGACAGGGAAGTCAACTATGAAAGTCACCTTCTCACTTAGACAATTGATTAAAAAATACTGAGAGAGGAGAAAACAAAAAACTTTATGGCCTATATCAACCTAGAGAAAGCGTATGACAAGGTACCTAAAGATTTAATTTGATGAGTTTTAGATAAAAGGAGTGTACTAATAGGTTATATTAATGAATATTAAAGACATGTACGAGGGAGCGGTAACGAGTATAAGAACTACTTGTGGAGATATAGGTTAGTTTCCAGTGACCATATGTTTGCAACTTTGCACAAGGGTCTAGCTTTAAGCCCTTATTTCTTTGGGCTGATTATAGATGAGTTAACTGCTCATATTTAAAAGAAGGTACCTTGGTGTATATTGTTTGGAAATGATATAGTGTTGGCGGACCAATCGAGAGATGGTGTGGATTCAAAACTTAAGAGATGGTGGGAAGCTTTAGAATCCAAGAGCTTTAGAATAAGTCGAACAAAGGCAAAATATATGAATTGCAACTTCAATGGGAATGTGTAAAAAGATGTAACTTTTGTAAGATCTGAAGCTCAAGAGACACTACAAAGAGAGTCATTTCGATACATTGGCTTTGTAATTAGTAAGAATGGGAAGATTGAGGAGGATGTTGAACATAGGATCAAGCCTGGATGGTTGAAGTGGACACTTGTTTCTAAAGTACTATGTGATTAGTGTATATCAGTAATATTGAAAGAAAAAGTTTACAAGCAGCGATTAGATCAGCTATGAACTATGAAGTAGAATGTTGGTCAATAAGGAAACAATGCATGCAAGAAAATGAGTATAGCATGAATGCAAATATTAAAATAGAAGTGTAGTAAACCCATGAAAGATAGAATAAAAAATGAGAACATTCAGAAGCATTTTTAGGGGTAGCATCGGTAGATTATAATTTCTTTTCTCTCTCTCTCTCTCTCTCTTTTTGAATGGTTCTGTAGATTATGAATTAAAAGAGACTCATTTGAGATGGACTAGACATGTCCAACGTAGGCCAGCAACAATGCCGGTAATGAAAAGTTTCTTTATGCAGGTAGGTCATAGACGAAGCAAGGTAGTAAAACTTGACAAGTTGACTTTTGACTTTCCCAAGTCATCTCGTTTTCACAAAGTACCAAGTCAAATACCAGGGAGGCTCAGCCAAGTCACCTCATTTTAGTAAGTTGTATTCATTCTAAAGATTTGATTAATAGATCTGATTTTAAACAATTGATATTTATTTTTAAGTAATTATGCTCGAGATTTGAAGTCAATAATTTAAAATTGATGATTGGAATGTAATTTGAAACTTAAATTTGATTTCTTACATTCGATACTTGGACTAAAAAATATGTAATATGCAAGAATTTTTTTCCCTTTTATTTTCCTTATTTAGTATTTTTCTTATGTATATAAATTTATTAATTTGATTATCATGAATGCATGTTTATAAATGTATATTTTTGCATTAGACAAGTCGAATCCAAGTCACAAGTCATGGAAGCAGTAAGGATAGATTTGAAGAAGTGGAACATATTTCAAGGATTTGGTCAGGATAAAATAGAATGGCCAAACAAAATTCATGCAGCCGACCCATCATAGTTGGAACAAGGCTTTGGTGGTGATGATGATGATCAAAAGTCCATGTTCATTTTTTATTGAACATCTCATGTTATAAATGTTTTTTAAAATTAATTTCCAAAAAAGTTAAAAATTTTAAGATATCATGAACTATTCTTTTCAATCCTCTCACAATGAGGCAGCCAAACCTAGTCTTTAATCAAATCTTAGGTGAACCCAACCATTTTTTTGGATTTAAACTCCCATGAATTTTGGCAAATATCTGACGCATGTTTTTTTTTTTTTTTAAATGCAGGTAAACTAGTTGTGAATTAAATGAAGGCCTGATTCTTAAATCCCTAAGCATGCTCAAAATAACCCTCGTCACGTAATAAATGCTTGTTAATAAAATCACCAAGAAGTGAAAATAATTGCATCTGCCAACCATTATCATGCACTTGGATGTATCAAAAATTGCAAGTGGTTTGATATGTTAAGCATAATGGAAGGCTATATAATCCACTATGCATTCAGTGCAGAAAAGATATTGGAAATCACATTAAGAGAGATAATATTTTTTCTGTTTTTTCCAGCCCAAATCAACATTCTTTCTGACAGCATATCAGTTGCGGTTCAAAAAATCAGAAAACAGTGCTCCTATAGTTTGATTTCTAAGTTTATACAGCCTGAAATCAACACTGATTCAACTGACTGTAAGATGGGTTGCAATGAAACACTCCTAACGATAAATCTGTGATTCAGATGGGTACTCACTGGCAAGTAAAAATATCCCGAAAAAATATGTTTTTACGACTTAGGTGGTGTCTAATCCTTCTTCTCTTAACAACCTGCAATAAATGTGGAACCTGAAAATAGGGGAAGGCTTAGTAAGTTGAAAAAAATTGATCTATGCAATGGAGAGTACAAGTAGGAGGTACTAGTCCAATTCAACAACTATACGACAAAGTTAAAATTCATAGGATTAATTGCATACCCTCAGGACAGCTGGTATATAGAAAGATCCACTAGGAGAAGATACAGTCTGGTCATAATATTCAAGAACATCAGCCTGGATTAAAACAAGATCAAGGATTCAGTCAAAACTACAGATAGGTAGGTAGATTAAGTTCTATCTGTAGTTAGATAAAGTTCACAGATTAAAAAAAATGTCAAAATTATCAAAATATCAGATGTCCTCAAAAATTGCAAATCTTTACAGAATCATCATGGTACGAGAACAAATAACTGCAGAAATCTTTGCTTCGATGCTGTTGCGGCTCCATTACCCTTTCTATGGAACCACAGGTGTGCCACATCAAAGCAATGCATGAGACAGGGACCACCATATGGATCACATACTTCATAAAGCAAGCTGATCCACTCAACAAACTCCAAGAGCATATATAATGTGAATCATCAGCCAACTGTTATGTCTTAGGTTATCCATACAGTGGCCCACCTGGTAACAAGCCAGCCTAATTCTTGGACTAAAGCACATCGGTTCAACATTATTAAACTTCGTCACTACAGAATACCAATGCGCGCGCGCGCGCGGCGGCGGGGGGGGGGGGGGGGGGGGGGGGGGGGGGGAGGATGGGGGATTATAAATTCATCAAACTCCATGAAGAGTAGTGAGAACTAACAGTTAGAGGGGTTTTCTAACCTTTTCCATAAATTCCAAACAAATCGCACGCCTCCAGCACACAACATTAACAGGCCTACAACAGTATGAGCAACATCAGACAAAAAATGTGAAGCAAACCTTGCAATACCAGATAAAACAAGATCATTGGTCTGCATAATAGAAAAGGAAAATGAACATGTGCAATAATGGGCGGATGGATTCATAAATGTCTTTCAATCATTAGCAAAGCCTAGTGCATACAATTTACTAGGCCGGACTTCAACATAACCTGAATAGAGTTTATTTTAGGACAATTAACACTAGTTCCTTCATGCACACATAAATGATGCCAAGTGTATGCACAGAAGTGATAGATTACAGGAGGATATATGTAGACATATAGGGCCCAATTGTTTGCTCCATATTCAACTCCTACGAATTCACTATTAAATATTAAGTGAGATGTAAAGAAGGAAAATTAAATAGGTAAAAAGAGAATGATATAAGGTGGAGATGTAGATGGGAACCTCACTTTCCTAGGACTTAATTTACTAGGCTGGAGGCTGGGCAATCAATTTCCATGGAAGGGGAAACTATTTGATGGCTAGTTGTACATTCTTCACCTTTACTTCATCAATTTTGGCCTCTTCCGCAGCAAGGCTAATTAGAATTCTTACATTCAATACCAAGCAAACAAAAGGGCCGACAGAGAACTAAGAAGGGACATATACAACTAGAAAATTACAAAGATGATTGGATGCAGAAAATGACACCAGAGAGGTGAGAATTCCATTTCATAGGTGCAATTGTCCCCCTCAGTGTAATTGCCTGTTTTCACTCATCTTCTGAAGGAATTTTTGCACTGAAATACATCCTTAGGAAAATATAAGTGTCCAACAGAAGGGGCCAAAAAACAAAAAAGAAAAGAAGATTGTGCCTGTAACTCAAGATGGATTCAAAATCAATACAAACAAAATAGAACATCCGTAGGTCATAATTAATGAAGAATTAACTGCCAACTGACTATTGCACCAGTCAAAAAACAATTGTAGGGAACACAAATCAAAAGATAGAAAATGGATAGCAAACCAGCTACTTCCCATCTTAACTAGAATAACAAAAGAAATTAATAGTCAAAAAAATTGAAAGCCAGATGCAACTCAAAAAGATAAAAAGAAGCCTAAATTCGCTGACAACAGCAATATTGAAAAGTGGCTCCCACCTAAGATGACTGTCCAAGAACCGAAATTATGACATGGTAATAGATTGAAAGAAGCAAAACTTTAAAGATTAAAAGGAAATGAAAGAACAACTATTGCTGTGTTAAAAGGAACAACTAAACCATGAGATATAATTCCATACTCAAGCACATGTCCTCCCTAGCAATTGTATGCATGCAATCCTGAATCCCAATGTGACTTGCGCATAGCTCAAAATCACAGGGCAACCCGAATTGGGTGATAATAACTGCCTACTTTGCATGTTAAATTAGAATCTAGAACGCCTAATATTTTCTTTGTCAACCCACTATTTCATGCCACCAACAAGCCAAGCATGATGCTCCTACCAGTGTCATTCAGGGAAGGCCATGCCTCATCACAGCAGGGGCCATGACTTGAATGGTCCAGATTGACATAACCATATGTTGTGTGCACTTTGCACAGTGGATATGTTCATGGGTATGTGCATAGTTGTTATATTCATGAGTATGATCCTTGATTTTTGCAGAACCCGCTCTGAATTCTTCATTATCAACACGCTGACAAAAGGCCAATTAAGAAAACTGTAGAAATTGTAGAAGCAAACAACTACAATCCAACTCTAAAAAACACCAATTACAAACTAGCAAGAACATAATACAAAAGTCAATCAAGTAACATCATGGTAGTGACACATTTCATTAAGCCAATAATTTAACAAACATGCCCCAATAAAAAATTGCAAAAACCAATACTTAATCAACTTCAATGTTTAGCACAAACAGCCAACAACCCACTTTACTGAACTTAAAGAATATGCAAAAATATATAATAATAATAATAATAATAATAATAATAATAAAAAGGGGGTAGTAACAGGTTTACCCCTGTTTCTTTAATCTTGGCATTAGTCTAATTGTATGTACAGTCCAAGACTCCAAGTACTAAAGGTAGTTTAAATATATATGTACAAAAGAAAAAAAGAAAGAAGGCAAACCAGAATATCAATGACCTGTAAGAGATGTCCAACACCAAACCCCTGAAACAAGACAAGTCATCCTTCTGATAATCATCCTCATCATAATCATCATTCAAATGTTCATCAGCAGCTTTAGAAGTGCTTGATTTCTTGCTTACTGACAGAACCCTTCCAGACCCAGGAGTCCTGACCTTGTTCCTGTGGATTTGAGCTGGGGTGTCAAGAAATCTCAACTTTCCAAGTCTGAAATGACATGGGTCTCTGGAATCAAAGGCGAATGAGCCTCTGTCGCCATTCAAGTGCAGTTTCAGGCCTCCTTGGGCGGTGAATTTCGCCATGCACGGCACGGATGAAACGTGTGGTGGTGGTGGTGTCGACCAATGTGCACTCGCATTTCCTATATATATCTGGGACTACTGAAACAATAATCCAGTGCACCACCAGGTGCACAGTCTACTGCGTACACCCGCAAGTTGCTCCACCTGCTACTTGGGTCATTCCCATTGTCAATCAGGACCGTCCGTTCTGTTCGTTCTGTTAGCCCCATGTAACCACTATCCATAACAGAAAGCCTGGATTCTAAATGGGCTTGGATGGTTAGTTGGAATGGTTGGTTGCATTGCATAAATGGCTCTGATCATCATCATTAGGTGGGCCCCCTGGACCACTTCAAATGGTTTGTTTTCTCATTGTTCCTCCAATTGCTAGTAGACATGTCAACATGCTTCAAGTTTTTTATTAAACGTGTGGCTGCGATCACGAGAGGGCAAAGTAAACTTTGGTGCACCTATGTCTTATTTTTCCCCCCACTTAGATGCCACGCCATTAGAATATGCTTTTTTTTGTTGCTTGCACGCACCAATTTTTTTATTCTTTGGTGGAAGCTTGCACGCTTGGTGAGTGAACTAAGTTCATCCATCTCTTACATAGGATGATAAATAATCATATAAATAAAAATATTTATATACAAAAGAGGAAAAGTCATATATAATTATATGCAGAAAAAAAATATTCATGTACAAAGAGAGAAAGCCATGTAAGTATCCCTGACCTTATGATGAGGAATGAATGCACGTAAACATCCCCCATATATATATATATATATATATATATATATAAAAGAGGATATAGTTTCAAACAGCATTTAAGAAACAAAACATTAAAAGCACGTTTGTACAATCCATTTCAGCAGAAAAGCATCTATTTTTTTTTTTTTTTTATAAAAAACTGTTTTTTAATGCATTTGGTGCGACAATTTTCTACAATTTTTTTTTTGCTGCATCAGCATGATCCTTGAATAGCCTCAAAATAAAGCTCCTAAAGTAGTGTGTGAAATCCATTTTGCAGAAAACTTCTCCCCTCTCTATTACTTTACTTTATTCTCACCCCCATTTTTAATACTAGTTTTCAATAAGAAATCCACAGTAGCACCAATTCATAGAGGAAAAAATTTGCACCAACCACAAATTTCTAACTTCCGCATAAAACCTTAGTCAATGTACTTAAAAAAACTTTATAAATGTGGCAATTTCATCATTCCATAAAAAATGCATGTACACAAACGTGCCCCGTGCCCCACATTGTAACGTGTTTCTTGGCAGTAATATGATGTCGGAAATCAGCATTTTAGCTCTGAGGAAACTAATTAACATGCAGCCAGCCAACTTTATACCTGTATTTCAATCTTAATCTGCACTGCAGCCGAATTTCTTCCATCTTGCCATTTTAAACATAAGTTGTAATTAAAGTTTAAACATCTCCAGAAAACATCTAGAAAGAGTAATCACCACTCCATGCATCAACAACAAACACATAGGGCAAAAGGTAACAAGAACAATCAGAGATGCTAAGTATGAGAAAAAGATGAATTGTCCAAGAAAATGCAACAATGATTTCATCTCCCAGTGAGGTGTACTTGACCAACAGTTTCCAATTGGGAGATCAGATTCAAACAATGTGACACTTAAATAACATCATCCATTGCTAGCCAAGAAAAAAAACAAAAAAGAACCATGTGAGTTCTACAGATCAATAACACGGGACAGCTTCTGAATCCTATTCAGTAAGAAGTCTCCTTGCTTGATAGTTGTCTGATAGAGAGCATTCTTGGCATCTGGTCTGTTAGTTTCTAGGACACCTGCAACTTTGTCGATCTTGCAATGAAGCTTCCCTGCCGCTATGAAACGTGACAGTTCCCTGAAAACATTAAAGATGAATGGAGAAACTTATCGGATGGTTTAAAGTAAAGAATTCAAAACAATAAGATCGCCAGTGATAAGATGAAGCATGGCACGCTACAAGAATCTAAACCCACAAATAACCATCTGACAAAGAAATAACAAAATGTTTGTAATAGTCATTATCCAAACAAAGAAATGGCAAAATGTTTAATAGTGCTATTTTTCGGGCCCAACGAACAATATAACTGGAGCCAACCTTTTCCTGTTATCTAAGACATTCATAAGGGTGAGCCCTACGGTGGATTGAAAACTACCCTAAAATCTTCCACACCATCTGAACTATGATGCACAGATACGGATATGGACACACGGATCCAAGATACAACTCTACATTTTTTTGGAAATCAAGGATACAGATACAGTTGTCCTAAATCCGGGATACAACTCCACTTTTTTTTTAAATCTAGGATACAGATACAACTCACCTTTTTTTTTATTTTTTTATTATAGCATTTCTGAATTAATGAAATCATCAATGTTTACAATCCTTCCTATCATTTTCTATTTTGAAAAACTAAGAAAATAAAAAAAAAAGATTATACCAATATCGGTCCAACACGGATATGTTGGACTTTTAAGTAAGATATGCTGAACTTGTACCCTCTAAGAATTGGGACAGTAGAGTAGTGATATGTTGGGCATGTGCAAGTATCCAGATACCATAGCATGTGATCCTAATCATCTTTTGGACTCACTAAATGAAGACAATTCAGTATGGTTATCAATTTGAAAGCCACCAATCCGATGAAGTATACATGACCAATCCGACGAAGTATACATGAGGAGATATTTGGATATGGTTTATCTCATCATGAACCCAACACACAATTGGCTTATATTAACAAACAAGACAGCTGAACAATTGCTGCCTAAACAAAACAATGATTCCGTCAGGGTCACACATGAGTGCATGATTGCACAACCTCTAGTCTTTGTAACAGAACAAACAACGATTCCTTTAGATTATAATATATTAACTCTTGTCCAAGCCACTAAGTAATACTTACACATCAATGAAGTCCACAGTTACACCAAATGCAGTTGCCATTGCTTCCATTGTCACACTCTTATAGGATTCCAAAAATTGTGAATAGACTACAGTGCGGACCTCCCTCATGTAATACCGGAAATGGGGCTGTAGATAGCGGTCCAATTTTATTTGTTCCGTCAAGCCAGCTGCAAACCATAAAAATGAACCCAGAGAGGCAAAAAAAAAAAAGGGGCCCATTAAACTCACAACAATCATAAACTGGTAGCAGCATTGTGATGGAAATAAGATTTCCCTTTTGGTGGTTAAGCTGATTCAATGGTAAATAAGAGGATACCCACAAAAGATTTTCCAGAGATTCAAAAATAGGTAACCAAACTAAATAATCAAGCAAACCGAGAGATCTAAACCAAATTTGTGGAAATGAAACCCCCAGTGAGGGTTGCCCAAGGGACCTATAACTCTGAAACACCTCAGAATTTTTTTTTATTCATTTATTTATTCTTTTAAAGGTAAGACTCATCAACTCAACACACACTTACCAAATGCCAAAAAGAATGACTTGTACTGACATTCATAAAGAGAGTTCAGGAACTCTGAAAGATATGGGACTTTTCCGATCACTGTCAAGATTTCTGGGGCATCCACCACCTGCCAAGTTTTACAGGAGGAGATAAATAACCAGTATAAAGAACCAAGCCCATGTGCAAAAATCATTTACCTTCTGTTTCAGTGAAACTCTGTCCAATGAGATTATGCTTGTCAGGACAGTATAGAAGATAAATGTATCGTAAGGGAAAAGTTCATAAGTAGTAAAGGTCGATATGGAATCTAGAAATAGATCCGCTGCTTTCTTAAAGTTTCTTGTGGACATGCAATATAGGCCTTCATAAACCTTCAGACGGTTTTTCCTTTCCCAATCACCACCCTCCTCAAACAAGCTGCCATCAATATCCATATAATTGGGACGTCAGAAGAATCAACAACAAAATTTCCAAACAGAAGAGAACAAAAAATAGTTCCACAGAGAACAATCAAGGTCCAACTTACTTCTTGGCTTTATCAATGCTTTTTGAAATGAGATCAAAATCCATATAGAAAAATCCAAGTTGAAGGGTATAAAAGACTAAGTCCATCTTTTGACCCACAGCAACTGTTTTGCTTTCTGTTACTTTTAGCTGTTCTAGTGCCTTCTCCTGTGGAGGAAACCCAATGGATTCACTAAATGTATTCAAAGAAAATCCAAAAGAAATCACAGGCTCATTGTGAAGCTTGCAAAGTGAAGATTGAACATACCTTCGCACTAATTCGGATGTAAAACAAGGATTTGGCTAAATGAGCTTCTCGCACTTCACTTTCACCCAAGTTTTCTTCAGCATCAGCAATCCTGTAAAATTATAAAAAAGAGTAAATGATTGGAAACGCCTTAAGTATAGGTTGCATCTATGGTTGTCTCCTAAATACATGCTCTTTCCATTTTTTATTGGTTAATACATTTTAAATCCTCAAAGACCAGTTACAAAACCAAAGACGTCTAAAGCCTATCAAAATATGTTACGTTCGTTCCCAACTCATTGAGCCAACAAGCCAAGACAAAAATTATATTGGAAGTGATTGCAAGGCCTTACTTTTCGTTACCTTCGTTAATTACTCATATCTACTTTCAAATGAATGAGCAATGGAGTGAACAAAGTGATGCATGACTGAAACAAGGTTCAAGTTGCATATCTGGAAATGTACATCATGCTGCAATTTCTTCTAGAACAACAGGATCCATTTACAACATAGATCAAACCCATGCTTAACTTCAAGCTAACTCAACCTTTTCCTTTAATATGTTGTGAAACAAATTGGTATATAAAGGAACAAGTCAACCAGCTCTTATTCATAACGGTTAACATAAAGCTGCAACAATCCAATTTAAATATAGTTTAGCTGTATGATAGAGACGAAATCCCAATCCCCACTCCCTTTAATAAAAAATCTCCATCCTGGAGTAGATTTCATTTAGCATTGCCTCAATAGTAAGACACAGCCCTCTTTAAAAATAAAAGTAGACATAGTCCACAATACCTTTCCACCACTGTGGGATTATCCATGCATCCCCCCCAGTTTCCAACAAACAAACTTCCCCTCCCGCACAGTTTCCAACAAACAAACTTCTTGTTGACTATCACAATCCCATTAAACACTAGCAAGGCCCCTTTGACTGTCCTCGCTACTTTGAACATTACAAAGCCAAAACCACAGCCTACCTAACAACCTATCTTTTGAAATGTAGTTATCAATTATCATAGAAAAACTCCAATACGAGAGGTGATGAACTCTAGGCTGGATCTTCCAACTCCCCCTGGTATGTTCTCCACAATGAAAGGTCTGAAGTTTTGACTCCTTCTCTCCCCCATTTTCTCACTGCTATCAAGAGTATTTTCTAACCCTTCATTAATATTTTATTTTCTAGAACTCATTCAACGTTACATGTTATCTTCCCTAATTCTGTTGCAATTCAAATTGCACTTGGCAAAGATGTGTGTGATCTTTAGATATTTTTAACATATCCCATGTCATAGTTCCACAGGATGCTTTGCAAAGAATGTGCACCATCTGATCCAGCAGGCATAATCAACACAGTCCACCATGCCCTTTGAAGAAGTTGTGCTTATCCACATACCAAAAAAATCATACTCAAACAGCTCCTTTTTCTCAATCAAAATAAAATGAAATACATCCAAACAGTTATAAGTAACATAACTAGCCTGAATAAAAAATAAAAATATGAAAGATATCAACACAGAGGCCAATCAGGCATGAGGCAAAGCTAAGATTTCCACTTGTAGCTGAATCTTGGAATATGTCTACCTCTTAAGTTTGGAAGACCACAAATAATAATGTCCATAATATTAATGCAATATTAATAATAGGGAAAAGAATAAAGAGGGATAAAGAAGATTACTTTTCATCGAGCTTTTTCAGTTCTTCATCAATCTGGGCGCGCATGGAATCAAGAACAGCTTGGTCCAACTCCAACACTGAACTGGCAACAAGGCTTTCATAGAGGCTAGCCATATCTGTGTGCAAATGATGCATTATGGTAAAAAAAAGAAGACGAGAAGGGCTGATTAAGAATAAAGAAGAAGCAAAAGAGAAAGTCTTACTGTCAGCTTTCACAGAAGCAAAGACCTCATCTCTGAGACGGACTTTCTCAATGTCTTGAACGTCAGGATGGGTGAGAAGGAAGAGCTTATGGGCGAGTACAAGGTGAGGCTGCTGCTCTCCTTCTTGACCTTCCATCTTTCACTTTCTGTCCCTATATACTACTATGCAATGAAAATTGTTTTGTTCTGTAACTCTTCTTCTCCTCTTTACAAAGGTCAGGAACACAAAACAAAGGTTACAAAACCCCATAGAATTTACAGACAGAGCCAACAACATAAAAATCTAAACACATGCTGCTCATACTTATAATAAAATAAAACAAAGCACATCCCATATGAACCAGCAATGAGACTTTCAGGTGGTGTTTGGACGTGGGAATGAAAGTTCGATTCTCACTGGTTGAAGAAAACCATGAGAAACTTGGGAGGTGGATAGACCCCATCTATCACTTCACTATTATTTGATACTTACAAGTAGAAAACTAGAGGCAAAGAGAGATATTGTTCCTATGGTTGAACTGTTGAAGTAGGGGAAACTGAACTTTCCCTGACTTTTAATGGGGCTTTCTGCTTTCTCCAACAAGTTGAGGAAAAACACCACCCCAAGTGGTCACCCAAATAGGACAAAGGGATTCTCTAGGGCAAACACTTCCTCAGCCCCACTTTCCACCATCCAAGCAAAGCCCTAAGTTCCTCAGCCCCACTTTCCACCATCCAAGCAAAGCCCTAAGTTCCTCAAATTAAAGGCAGGAGTAAAGAGAAGCACGAATTCGCCCCGTGATTTCTCCATTCAATAAACAAACCCAATTGCAACAAAAATAAGAAATCAAGCCCAGTAAATTCCCAATAATACTTCATCCCCCCCACGATTTCAGTTTCTATCGTTTGCCCAATGAAAACATCTTCCAATGTGCTATGTATTTCTACCTCTTGTTTCGTACATGTCAACATAATTCCACAAAAACCCAAACTTCTTTCCCCAAATCTATCATCCCAGTTGGGACCAGATTAGGGTTTATGGTGTTAACAAAGAGTAGATAATATCACTCGATGCGAAACGAAGTTTCTAGGAGAGAAAAAAACGCGATTTTGAAATTAGGGTTTGAATAAAGGCGATGTAGATCTAATGTATTAGGGTAATGCAAGGAAGAAATCAAGAAAGATTCTTTTTTTCTTCTTTCTTCTTGTTCTACTTTGAGATGAAAGAGGTAGATAGAGAGGATGCATACCTGATTCGGAGAGAATGGCACAGCTTGAAGAGCAAAAAGGACAGGAAGGAGGGCGACTTCGGAGTAGAAGAAGAGGAAGGGCGTTTTATTACATGGAGAGAGGAGTCCGGGTGAATCTAGGTTTTTTTTTTTTTTTTTTTGATAACGTAGGGTTCCTAGCCCTTTGGGCCAGAATAATCCCTACGGGCCCAGGAGAGAAAGCCGGGTAAAATTCCCCTGTGGCCCCAGTGTGGTAGAGCAGTTTCGAACCCACAACCTCCGGGTGCAAACCGTAGTCCTAGGCCAACTGAGCTACCCCTTGGGGTTGGGTGAATCTAGGTTGGCCCTTTACACATAGGATGTTTGACATCATGTTAATAGTAGGGATGTAGCAAATGGGTAGTAAATGGGAATGGTCGGCTTTCACCTTTTTACGGGGATCCATTGATTCGAGATTCGTCGTATTATCTTAATTTTAAAAAAAAAATTTAAAATTATATTTTTTTAAAAATATCATTTTTTACCTAAATACAAATCAGATTCGGATCCAGACTTGTCCCATATATAGTTTTGGTTCTTGTTTTGGAGCCAAGAAACCATGGTTTCAGGTCCGAATCCGGTTCCAGCTTCTTCTTAACGGTTTCGGTTCCACCATGGATCCGAACAAAAACCGACCCGTTTACAGCCTTAGTTAATAGGTTGCAAAAGGTTATTTTGAAAATAGGTATCCGATTACCCGATAATCTAAATTTTCCGGCTCGGAATAAAGTGGATGTGGAACTTATTTTTAAAATGGATTCAAATTCGGAACATGCAGATAACATTCACATAGGATCTAGAACATTCGGATCGGACCGGTTTCTAGTTTGTTCTAACATGAGGCTTTAGATATATGAAGATTACATTTATAGAAAAAAAAATTATATGTAGGTTTTAAAGTCCTACATAGGTCGAGTTATATTTATATTTGAGAGTTTACTTAATTTTAATCATATATTATTTATTAATGGGACATTTACTTCAAAAATCCCATTAAATAGGGTAATTACAACTGATGACCCTAAATTTTTATAATGACGGCTAAAGACCTCCAGCCCAAAATCCAATATTTTATTTCGTTTTTTCCCTTGGTTAGTTGAAGTCAACATAACCCTTAAAAAAAAAGTTTCTTCGCCTCTAAATCAATATCAATAGTAAAATAGAAGAGAAAGAGGAAGGAGAAGAAGGAGATCAAAGCCCTACCCCATTTTTCTCAGTCACAGTGAGGGAAAGATTGCTCGATATCAACAAAATCCTAAACAACGGGAAATTCAATTTTCATTGATGCTAACTGGGCATTTTTGTTAACGTTAACACAATTTTGTGTTGATGTCGACGGATTTTCTGTTGACATCAACAAATTCACAGGGTCACTCATACTGTTAACTAGGTATTTTTGTTGACGTCAACACAATTTTATGTTGAAGTCGACGAATCTTCTGTTAACGTCAACAAATTCATAGGGTGACTGATTGACATAATTGAACATTTTTGTTGATGTTTGATGTCGACGAATATTTTGTTGATGTCAACAAATATTACTCATGATACAAATAGGGAATTGGTTATGTTGACATCAACAAAAAAAAGAAAAACGAGAAAAAAAAAAGATGATTTAGGCTAGAGGTACTTGGTCATCATTATAAAAGTCTAGGGTCATTAACTGTGGTTACCCTATTTAAGGGGATTTTTGTGGTAAATGTCCCTTTATTAATCCTACTTTTATATTTTTAAGCTGTTTTATTCAATTATATTTATGCAATATACATCTTATTTCATAACCAGATTTCGAACTGAATCTTTTTTTTTTCTAGTGGAAGTTGGGACTAGATATAAAATAAAAATAAAAAAGGTTACTTATCGAAACCAGATTCAGGTCCCCATTTGGATTATAAAAATGGACCCACCATCATTCTGCCCCGGTTCCAACCCATTCACATCCCTAGTAAAAAAAAAAAAAAAAAGAGTTTCATCCGTGGTTCTCATGCAAAGTTTTTTATATGCATTCCAACTCATACACTGTGGAAGAGAGGCTCCTCAACGCATATTACTTATGTGAAGCATGTAATTATGTTTGTTAAAATTATTTTTTAAAATGAGTATATTAAACAGTTAGATGTGTTTAGATGTATTTGTGTGTTTTTATATAATTCTCAAGAGAGCTAAATTTCGTGATATGAAACTAAACCTTGCTTATCATTCATATGAGAATATTGAACATATGCGATGATTGAAGGAGTTTGGTCATGCAACTTATACAAGTTAGGGCTGCACAACCGGATTTCCAGTCCGGTTTTTGGACCGGAATCCAGTCGGACCGGATTTCCGATTTTACTTAAATGAGAGGACCGGACCGGTCTAAAACAGCCCGGTGGTCCAGACCGGTTTCATTTGTTTTTTTTTCCTAAGCTTTTTTTTTTTTTTTCATTTTCAGCTCACATCTAAATTACACCTAAATATGTCTAGTTTTCTTCGTTAACATTACTTCCAATATGGTTATTGAATTGTAAAGTTAACGTAAAAATGGAGTGATTTTGATTGTATATGAGACTTAAGATAACAAATTAGTTGCAAATGTCTCAACAAATTAAGCACCATAAGTCAAAATACAAATGTTTTCTAAAAGCTCACCTAGGGTTTAGACGAGAAGCAGAAAACGATAGTTTTCTAAAATAAATAATTTTTTTTTACAGGTTTGATATGCGACGACTCCGTTTGACATGGACCGTAGGATCTGCCAGATCTGGATCCTATTATTAAAGTTTTGTATTAAAAAAATTAAAAAAAAATATATTTATTATTAAACCGGTCCGGTTCGGTCCATACCGGTTTTTAAAAGGTCTGGACCGGACCAGACCGGATATAACCGGTTTTTCAAATCCGGTTCGGACCGGACCAGACCGGATCTGTGTTGTAAAGACCACAAATTCGGTCCGGTTTGATCCAATTTTGTGGTCTAGTCCGGTCTGCTGTCCGGTTCTGTGCAGCCCTAATACAGGTAGATAAGGGTGTTCATGGGCTGGACTAAGGAATATTCAGGCCCGGCCCAACTTCTAAACTGTAGTGCCAAGCCTGCCCAGGCCCAAATCAGGCCATAATTAGCTGACCCAAGCCCAAGCCCAGCCTGAGTTAGGCTTATAATTTAGAAAATGGGTAGTTTGCTTTGTTCGTAGGGTAGCTTGATTAGTTTGGTCATGTATTTGTGTGTTAGGTTGTAAGTGTTCAAATCCCTGTATTATTTTTTGCTACCACCATCATTATATTCAAGCTGACCCGGGCTAGGCCGGGCCGGGCCGGGCTCTCAAACTAAATCCAAATCTAGCCCATCTACTAAACAAGCCTAAATTTAAAAACAGTGAAATTAATACTTCCTCGTAAACAGATGTTGTGAAAGTTTACTCCACCAGGAGTTGTCTCATAAATAATTAAGAGGAAATTAGCGAAAGGTTCCTCATAGAGGTTTTGTAAGGCCTCCAGTCCATCAACTTTTCTTCTAAGGTCTGTAGTTCATGCAGCTTGAACATATTTCGGTGAGAGATCCCTAGATATGTCACCTCATACATTTTCATGACTGATTTGTCCTTTCAACTAATTAGGCATAAATTTTTTAAAATTTAAATCTTCTATTATCCCTCTTCTTCTTCTTCTTCTTCAATCCAGACATGGACATAAACTAACCAGAGCCTTTTTCTTCTTCTCCTAGTTCGCACTCACTACATCTTTTCAAAGAACTTGCAGACAGATTTCTGAGTGCTGTATGGTCCAACCTTGTCTTGTATAAAGGTGTAGATGTAGGAATCACTGGCTAGTTTTATATCTAGCGTTTACTCATATTTATTGCATGTTACATTTGGTGAAATCGAACTATATGTAAATTTCACCACGTGATGAGTCCCAGCATAACTACAATATCTGCACCACCACACGAACCCTCGTCTATGGCCGGGTCTCCACCAAAGCTCGCTGTAGTGCGAGTGGTTCTTCCACATGGCGGCGAATCCGCCGATCCCGAAGACGATGTGGGAGATGTTCGTCTGCTTGACTGAGACGGTTCCCGTTCCGATCCTGACGTCGGGTTCATAATGAGTTTGGGGCATTTTAGGCATTTAAGGTGGAATTGGGAGGACAGGGTCGTGTAGAAGACGAGGAGGAAGGTGGCGAGGAGGAAAAACCCTGGCACGAGCTTAAACGCAAGTGAACTTCACTGAGTTTATTATCCGTTGGGAAAGCGTGCGGTTTTAGAGATTCGCAGGGCCTGGGTTCTTTGCTCTGATTTATCTCTGTGATTTGGTGGATCTGTCAAATTTATCTGAGTTTTTTATTTTTTGTTAAATTTATTTGAGTTTTGTGTAAATTTATCTGAGTCTTGAAACAAATTTATCTGAGTTCTGGACAATTCTATTTGAGTTTTTTGCTATTTATTTGAGTTCTGGAACACATTTATCTAAATTCTAAATAAATCTATTTGAGTTTTTGGCAAATTTATTTGAGTTTTTGAAAAATATAGGTGAGTTTCTAATAAATTTATCTCTATTTTAAATTTTTTAACTGATTTTTTAAATGAATCTTTCTGTATCTTTGGCAAATTTATTTGTATTTTCTTAGATATATTTGTGTTTTTTGATTTTATTTGTGTCTTTTGAAATTTATTTGTATTTCTTGAATTAAATTTAACTGAGTTTTTGACAAAAATGCTTGAGTTTTTGCAAGATTTTTCTCTAATTTGGAAAATTGGGTTATCTTAGTTTTGACAAATGTATTTGTATTTTTTTAAAATTTATTTGCGTCTTTTAATTTTATTAACGTCTTTTGAAATTTATTTACATTTTTTTTAAATTTATTTGTATCTTTTGAAATTTATTTATATTTTTTAAATTTATTTGGATCTTTTAAAATTTATTTGTGTGTTTTTAGAATTTATTTGAAAATCTCATTAATGATATTCCATTTACCGTGGCCAATTAAATGGTAGTTGACAATTATTAATGGGATATCCCACCAATCATGGGATTTGATTTAAAGAAATGGTAAATTAGACATATCAGGTATGAGAATGTGTTAGAGGACATTTGACTGCATAACCTGTTTTTTGTGGACTGTTTGTAACAAAGTCATACTTTGAGGGACCTCCGACCAAACACCCCAATAATTAATGCTATACAAAACACATTACTTTTTTCTAACAATTGAATTAACTCCCATAAGAAGTAAAATTTAGCTACATTAGGCGGTTTATTTTGAGTGGCTGAGAGTTTTCAATAGATGGGAGTTGGGACACATGTGAGTTTCACTTATCTCACTCACCCAAAGTGTGACATTTGGAAGATTATGAAACACTGCCAAGGGCCCAAGGATGACAACAATTACAGGGGATGATAAATGGGTGACCTATACCGCTCATGGTTCAAAATCTCGGTCTCGGTCGCGGTATCGGCCGGGCCGAAAAACCGATATGATATCGGTATCGGTCGCGGATATCGGTCCGTCGCGGTCATCGCGGTGTGAATTTTTTTTTAATCCAAAAAAATTCATAAAAATATCCAAAAAATCCAGAATATTAGAAAATGCTGGAAAACTATATTTGTTTCCATTATTAATAACAATAAATCAAAATCTCGGTCACCTTAAGTTATGAGTCCTGTCTGTATCGCAGACTCGCAGTTCACTGTCTTTTTTCCAGTATTTTATATAATGCAAACATTATTGATACTCTGCTCATGATCAATTTATTAGTGTCAAATCATTTACACATCATACAATGATCATGAATCATTAAAACAACATATTTATTATGAAATCCCCAAAAAATGATATATTATAATTCAAATATTAAAAAATCCGACAATAAAATAATTAAAATAAAAATCTAAATCATGTTTATGACTATGAGTAGATGTAGATCTATCATCTACACACTATTAATAAGCCTTTGGTATCACAAATATCCTAACAAGTAACAACAATTATTTTTTGAAAAACAAAATTAATAAAATCATTTTCAAAATCCTAAATATATCAATCTAACATAAAAGCATGTAGATCTATCATTTACACACCATACAATGATCACGAATCATTAAAATAACATAGTTATGATGAAATCCCCAAAAAATGATATATTATAATTCAAATATTAAAAAATCCAAAAATAAAAAAATTTGAAAAAAAATTTCAAAATCATGTGTATGAGTAGATGTAGCATGCAAATAAATAGATCTAACTTCTAAATGAAGAAAACAACACAATTACATAAGTGAATAAGTGACAAACCTCTATGCTTCATCTATAAAAAAAAAAAAAAAAAAAAAAACCGAGATAATGGTCATCTCGGCCGAGATGGGCCGAGATATCGGCCGAGATATTGAAAAAACCGAGATAATGGTCATCTCGGCCGAGATGGGCCGAGATAATGAAGAAAACAGGCCGAGACCGATATCTCACTGAGATATCGGCTCGGTCCTGGCCGAGACCGGTTCATCTCGGCCGAGATGAACCGGTCTCGGCCGAGATTTTGAACCATGATACCGCTACACCAGTTAGAGTGGAGTTTGATTTGGTTTTGATTGATTGAACTTTGGGTCAAGTATGGGTTTATGGATGATTATTGCAACATCAGTCATAGTAAGATATATTCCTATATATGTAGGTAAAATTATATTGTAGTGATTTTTCTTAAGGAGCTTCTATTGCAACATTCGTTGTTTCTCTTTTCCACATCCCTTCTCAGTTTATATTCAGAATTTTTATAGAAAATGCATTGTACAACCCTTTTATCCCAAACTGTCCAAACACCACACTCGACTTCCACTTAGTTGACGGTGCAGACTTCCATCATTCTTAGTTGACGATGCAGCCATATGAACCTTCAAATAAGAAGTTCCATCAATCGTATTCTTCCTCTTCCATTTTTCCCTCCTCTCTTCTCACAAGCATGGTATGTTTTCTCTCTCTTTTTACAACTCTATCTCCTTTCATTTTCGATTTCAATGCATAATAAAGAGGAGGGTCGGCCCCAAAATGTCTAAAGGGGCAAAGGAGATCACCAATTGCTTCTTCCTTGGTCAATCGCTTAGTGGTGAAGGTCTTTTTTTTCTTTTTCTCTTTTTTGTGTGTGTGTGTGTGTTCATGTATGTTCTGACTTTCAGGTCCAAACAACATCATTGTTGTTCCGCTGTAACATTGTGTTAAGACCTTAAAGCTCGAGCAGACATGAACAAAAAAGGAAAAAAAAAACTTCTTCATTGAGCTATTGACCAAGGAAGGAGCGATTGGTAATCTCCCTAGACTCTTTTGACATTTTGGGGCCAACCCTCCTCTCTATTATGCATCGAAACTAAAAATGAAAGGAGATGGGGATGTAAAAAGGGAGAAGGAGACGTGAAGGTGAGCTAAGGAAGAAGTTCTATTGTAGGAATAGGATGGAAAGAGAGATGGGAGGGAGTGTGTACGGAGAAATTGGATGAGCCTTGAAAGTATTCCTCCTGTCTATTTTCGTAAATTCACACACGAGTACACTTGAATTCAAAAAATTGGATGTACGAGGAGTAATGAGGGATATGGCAATAGTAGATTCCTTCTCTTAATATATATTTTTGGGGAGATTTCAAAACAGGGCTCAAATTTTGCCCAGATTTCAATTCAGGACAAAAAAAAAAACCTTGGTTTTTAAAATAGGACTTAAGTCTTCCATATACATTTCAAGTTTGGACATCCGGCAATAAAAATGATTTCCCGACAACTTTTTCCTCCGATTATTTCTATATACCCAAAATGCCCTCCCCTTCCTGCTGCTTCTCCCTTCTTCTATGTACCATTTATGCACCCTTTTTCCAATCCCTCGAACCAAACACACCAACCCATTCAACTTCTACCCATCTTCCTTGTCCATCCAAACACTAACACCATCCTCTCTCCATCACCTTCATCATCCCACCTGGCAACATATCTACAACCAAAGAGCTACCACCATCAACCAAACACCTTCACAACCTATCAATCCAAGGCCCCCTAGTCTCCTCTTTCCTCACCAGTCACCATCCATCATCTTCACCTTCAACCCTCTTCATCGTCCCACCAATCCATTCGGCGGACAACACAATGGAGACCCATCAGCACCTTAATCTCTCAAAGCCCCTCCAAACTTCACCATCCTCAACAATCCTTGCAACTTAGCCATCATTAGAATTCACACCCTGCCTACCAAACACGAATTGAACCCAGACACTACCTTCCACCCATCTTCAATAACCCAACAGCAAGGGGTGGCAAACGGGTTGGAGCTTTTCATTAAATGGGTCAGATGTGTATCTGACCCATTTAATAAACGGTCAGAAGCTCCTAACCCGCACCCATTGCGGGTCAACCCGACTCATCTCACATTAACCTCCATAACCATTGCGAGTTACTGTGGGTTGGGTTAATGCACATAACTTCCACTCAAACTTAAATTTATTAACCCAAGAGTCCTCTAAGGCTTTAACTATGCCCAAAGTTTAAATTGGATCCAAACCAATAAGTTAATACGAAAAATGAGATAAGATCTATATGAACAATAAGCTAAGATCTTAATGAACAATCCTTAACTTTCTAAATCTAATCGTTGCAATTTAAGACTATCATGATAGGCAATATGGACAAGTTTTGTTCGGATTATGATAAGTCTAATGTTAATTTGCTTCTTATAGGATCTTAAATCAAACTTATGGTCAACTGATATTAGGTTAAGAGTTTAGGCCTATGTGTGGGTCATGATGCTATAATTCACCATTCTTTATAGCCTGTGCCGGCATATAGATAAAATAGTGTAGAAACTAGAATGAACTCAACCATTACTTGATTATTTTATTTTATTTTTATCGCATCCATTGTGTTTTATTCAAATCCACAGTCCTCCTAAGGGCCCGTTTGGTAAATTTACTAATAAAGTCAAGTTAAGTTAAACATCCCATCAAAAACACTTTTTACAAAAATTCCCTCCATCTTTTCCAAAAAAAGTCAAAAAGCAACTACATTTACTCACTAAAAGACAAAAAATCTACATTTCCCCATACAAAAAGTCAAAAATATTCCATTCCAAACAACTAAAAACAAAATATCATCATAACTTACTTATATTTTATTCATTCTTTTCATTTCACTTCACTCCACTTTATTTTAAAAGTAAATTACCAAACGGGCCCTAAGAGAAACAAAGCACATAAAATTATTCTTAAGTAAACAAAAGGCCACTTGAGGAAAAAAAAAGATAATGAATTATTTATGCAATGAGTATAATATATATGTTTTAAATAGTGACTATGAAATAGAATAGCAAAGCTAATGGAAATAAAATAAATTTCTTACAAAAATAAAAAATTTATTTTATATCAAAATAGATAGATACACTCCACAGAATTAACTAAGCATAAAGCATAAAGTCTTAGCGGTAAGAAAAGGGCAAACAGATTATGTGGGTCATGCAGGTTGAGTCTAACTCGACTAATTTAAATAAGAGTCATGTGGGTCATGCAGGTTGAGTCTAACTCGACCAATTTAAATAAGAGTCAGGAAAGCTTGACCCGCAATCGAACCGTATATTATGAGGGTGTTGTACGGGTTATGTGCGAGTTGGGACGGTCTGGATTGACGGGTTGGGTTGACTTTTACCAGCTCTACCTGCAACATCTCCAAACATACATCGGCACCCTTTTAACACCATAATGTCTCACACAGCCAGTCACCGACCATTCACCATCTCTGTCTCATTTTGACAACCAGGCCAACATGACATCACCGCCCCTCATCTAAGTCAGACGGCCCACCCATCTTTCTCCTCCATCTCCTATGCTTCTGCACACTCTTTGCTCACGTAAGTTGCAATGACCAACCCATCTTTCAGCCTACCCCACTTTACCCGTTGACCACTGACCCAGTCAATTGAACCCACTTTAATTCATTTGCCAACTTCAAACCAGAAGCCCAATGTTCACCTGCAACTTGTTTCACCATTATCTCCATCTCTATATATCAAACTCACCCTCGCAAACAAACACACCCACTTTCATCACCACCTTTCCTAACAACCACACTTCACATATACATAGCTTGATCCTTACTCTTCAAGTTGACTCTTCACTTTCCCAAGTCATCTGTATTAAGTCAGTTATTAGTTTGAATAAAGCTGCTCTTATCAGGCAACTTTGGAATATTGTGTTGAATAGACCCACATGCTAGAATCTGTGGATAACAGCAAAAAATTTGAAAGGATTGTCAATATGGGATGTCAAAGTTTCTTCTCAAGCATCTGCATGCTGGCGAGATATTCTTTCTTTGTGAGATACATTTCTTCCTTATATCCGGTATTTGGTTCGGAATGGTGCATCTATTCATTTTTGGACTGATCATTTGGATTCCTCTATTCATTTTTGGACTGATTGTTGAATTCCAGGAGGAAGATTGAAAGATAATTATGGTGATAGAGCTATCAATGATTTGGGAATGTGAGCTGATATTTTTGTCAGTCGGTTTATAGGGTAGGGAGGTTGGACTCTACCACCACCTACTTCGGAGATCTTATTTCTATTTTGACCGGTAGAAGAGACTAGTGTCATTTCTCTTTGTTGAAGTTAACATCCATCCCAAAAGGTTTTTTTTAGTGTTTGCTAAATTCATGGGTTGGATAAAACTCTGGATTTTTTGAGTTGTAATTCTTTTTTAGAAAAGAACTATGAAGATAGAAAATCTGAAAGAATTAGAAGAAGGAAAGTTGGAGAAAGAGATTTGAAATTCCGGATCAACCTGAATGGGGTCCGCTCGAGTGACCACATCATCCGCTCGAACGGACAGAGTCAGAATAGCCAACGCTGAAACAGAATCTCATTCGCTCTAGCGGATGGTGGATCCACCTGAGCGGACAAGGCGCAGAGAGTCCTACGAAATTAAAAATTGCTTTTCTAATTGTGCTCAAAATGCTTGTTTCAATCTTAATCAAGTTAGGCAACCTTAAGCACAACCTAAGAGCTATTTAAAGGACTCAAGAGCTATTCCAAAGACAAGACCCTCACCTCTCAAAGTTCTGAGTTAGAGATTATCATTAAGAGAATTTTTCTCTAGAAATTTATTAAGGAGTTGTGCTGACAAGTTCTCTAAAGCTAGTTCTTTTGCATCCTTTGTAGAAGATTATCTTCTTGCGAGAAGACTTGAGGAGTCAAGCGCTGGATTGAATCTGTTGCAATCAACGGTGTGAAGTCGTTGAAGCGTGAAGTGACACAAAGTAACTTCAGTCATTGGGTAGGAGATATCTGAAGAAGAGATCTGAGTTTCTTGTAATTGCAAGATTCATAGTGTTTGATTTGATCCAATTCGGATCGGTGGTTTTCCACGCGGTTAGGGTTTTCCACCTTAAATTTGGTGTCCTTGTGGTGTGTGTATGTTTATTTTATTTCTGCTGTATATTTATACTTTTGGGTTGATTGTTTGAGTAGACCAATCTAGAAATCGAGGACCCCATAAATCTTTTCACACCCTCAATCCTGAGTGGTCATAATTGTAGTCGAGCTCTCGCCCTCATCATAAAACCATTGTTGTGCCGTTTCTCTTCACTAATTGGTATTGGGATAAGTGTTAGCTCAATGGGGGTGTAAGATCTTACAAGTGCTATTAGAGCCTGGAAGGTCGGGTGTTCGAGTCATGGGACACGGGTTTTACGAGTTGCAAAATAGGAGTCACGGTGGGTGTGTCGTTGAATGAGGGATTGTTGAAGTTAACGTTCACTCTCATTTCTGAACGGTCATAATTGTGGTCAAGCCGTTTGTGAACTCCTAAACACTTTGTTTGTGCATGAATGGCTCTAAAGGCATGTTTAAAAGCAAAAGCTCAGTCATCGAAACATCCTTTGTGACACATGTTGTGTTCTTTGTGAGAGAACTTGGAAGATTTACAACATTTATTACTCTTTTGTCCATTCACTCAGAATGTTTGGTTAAACTTGTTAGACAAGGTAGGTCTTCACCTTGTTACATAAATCTGTCCATTCATGAGATGCTATAGTCTACCATCACAAGGCTCGATGACAATTGTAAAGGCCTATAAACTCTTAGAAAGTAATTTTTCCCAGCACTTGTGTGGCATGTATGGAGAGAGTGGAATGGTCGCAGTTTTTAGGAGCAGTACTCCTTTCACTGATCCTCAGGTCCTTCATCAAATTATTTGTCAATTTTGAAGCCATATTATTTTCTTCGATTTGGATCTCCCAAGTGTTGTGGCAAGTCATTGGAATATTCTTCCTCCTCCTTCTCCATCTCTATAAAGCTAGTGCATGATCAACCTAATTTGCATCTGTCCATTTTTCTTTGTCATCCATTTGTTATTGTAGTGGTTTGGGATGATTTATGAAAGCCTATGAAAGCAGCTTCGTATAGTAGTTCAAATTACTATGGGATTGTGTTGAGTTTATCGGGGTTAATTCCTAATCATGTTCGTTCGATGTATTTGGAAACTAATGGATTGTTGCTGAAAATCCTTCAAAATCCTTTTTTATCTAAATGGGGAGACCGCTTTCATGTGCGTTGGGTGGTGGCAGGAATATATGAAACTCAAGATATAAATTTTGGTCTTATTACAAGCTCTACAATTAAATTGAGTATCAATTTAAAGAGACTTGGTCTAGGACCTATTCAATTCAATACAAATAAGTTGAAATGGCTATATAATCATTAAGTTGTGCTTGACCCGAGTTGTGGGTTCTTAAGTCCTTATTTGAGTTTTTTCTTTGCTTGTGATGCTTGCCCTCTTTGAGAGGTAGTCTATCATTTTGTATTGTATTTTTCTTTTGTTTTTCCTACAAAAGACTCAGCTTACTACCATTCAGAAAATAAAGTTAAATATTTAAATAACATGATTTATATGTAAATTTTATTTTCTTCATACTAAATACAACTAAATAAAGCCACATTTATATCTCTATTGGAATGTGATTTGCCTTTGGTTAACCACAGGCCTCCAAACTATGAATCTTAATTTTAAAAAACACCTCAAAACAGATGTCAAAATCTCTTTCCATGCCAACTCTCCTCGCTCTCCACTCTCCTCTCAAATTAACTGAACCCATAATTTCCTAAAAAAAAAAAAAAACTTCCCACTATCATCTCTTCACACATGCATAGTAAGAGTTAAGATGGAGTTTGGATGGATCCTTTGTGAACGTGGTTAGATTCATCAATCCATTGTTGATGTAGAATGGCCTAATAAAAAAAAACCCATCAATTGATCATCTTCTCTGTCCAATCAATGTGCAATCCAGTACTTGGTCCAAAGGCAAAAAAATCTCATTTAAACAGGAAGGATCAAAGCCTTAAGATGGGGTTTGGATGGATCCTTTGTGCAGTATGACAACGAGTTTGAGGAGAAGCTGACCTTCATGATTTAAAACCATTGAAACCAAAGCCAAAATAGTGAATAAATCACCCTATTCTAATTAGAAGATAAATTAGATTGGTATGGTAATTTATGGCGCCCCCACTCTGTAGGCTTGATCTGATGATGCTTCTGATATTGCCATGATGTCACGCCCCCAAAAGTGAAACCGGGGTTATGTGTGAGATTAGGGCCAATTTAAAACTTTTCCAATGATAATAACATATCACCTGCCCTAATCGTGTCCCATCTGGATCGAATACCGCTGTGAGGTACAAACATTTTCCTCGAATATATTAAACAATTGCGGAAGCTTCATAAAACAAGAGGTATCTTATAGATGTATAGTTTAAGAGTAATATACTGAGTATCAAAGTTAAGGTTGAAGTTTAAGACTAAACAAATTATTATTTACAAGTAAAAAGGCCAAACTAAAACTAGGCCTTAACAAAAGCATAAAGAAACCAAAAGATGAAGCTAGGAGGAATAATCATGTAGCTCTCGCGTACGGGGTCATCACGGCTATACAATACCGTCCGTACTATACTCTAGGAAGTCATCAGGCTGATCTGCCTGAACTACTTCCGTCGTTTCCTCCGCAACGGGGTAGAAGAGCTCGGTACCTATGCACCAAGAGTAGCATCATCAACACAACGGATGGCAAAGCAATAGATATAGAAATCACATAGATATGCAGTACTAAAGAGAGTAAACGATGACCATGATTATAAGATATGCATAGCACTCCGATCGTAAGAGATGCATTGCATTCGAATCATAAACAAACTATCAAAGTAGGCGATCCACATATGCTAAACTATATCATCAATTGGGATAAATCCCAATATCCAATATCCAGACAACTCGTAGCTCAAGTGCTCCGGCTCCGAGAGCTCTGGCACTATCTTGCTTCGAGGACGAACTAGCTCAAGTAGCTCGGGCTCCGTGAGCTCTGGCTCTATCTTGCTATAACAGAACAGAACAGAACAGAACAGAACATCTCGAGGAATATATATAACTCTCAGCTCAAGTAGCTCGGGCTCCGTGAGCTCTGGCTCTATCTTGCTTCGAGGTGGTATCGTGTTCTTCCACAGTCGGTGCCCCAACTGTGTTGAACGTTAACAGCTGAGTGGTGCCTGACACAAAGAATCCTAAACAAAGGTGAAGGGCTAGGTTTCTTGCGCGAACAAGATTCAATACCAATAGAGAACTACTTTATTCCAAAACAAATCAAATCTCAAACCAATACCAATAGTAGTCCTCTTTAAGCCTAACAATCAAAGCTCCCTAGCCTCAACACTTCAAACAGACAACAAAACGAACGAAACAATACAAGGGGACCCTAAGTCCAACCTCTAAGTTCTCAAAGCAAACCTCTAATAAAGCAAAGCAATTAGAACTAAAGAACATGCTCATCACATGTAGAAGATAGTACTCAAAGGTACCATTTGGAATCAAAGCGAATAAACAATCCAATCCTAAGTAAAGTGTCAACCCTGAAGCATCGCACAACCTATTCAGTCAACGAAGGGGTTAGGGTTCGCGATACTCGGACGAATAATCTTCGTGCATAGATTTATAGAAGAGTATCCCGTTGTCCCGCACCATTCAAGATTGAATTAAGTTAACTCTCGATACAACCGAATCAACAATGACGAACGCCGGCTCAAGACGTCCTCATAATAAGTCAAATGAGTCCACAAATGGGTAGCCAAAGGTCCACCAAGGTCCACTACAAAACAGGGTAAAAATCCCTTCAAAAAGGAAAATTGGCCAAAATCTGCACAGGGCTCGGTTGACTCTCGGTCGACTGGGCCCTGTTGTCTCGGTCGACCGAGACCTGCAGGCCGGTCGACCGAGAAGCCTGCGAAAACTGGGCAGAGCCTCTGTTCTGGGCTGGAATGGGACTTTTCCCATTTTTCTCTTCTTGGACCTAATAAGCAGCATAAAACATCTTAAATACAACCTATTAAAACTACTAATCAAGCCATTAAACTCTAAATCCATTACATTCAATCTATAGACCATTTTATCATGTTTTCAATCTATTAATGTAACAATTCAGCCAAACCTATCTAAACATGATTTAAGCATCCAAATCAAGGTAAACAAACATATCAAGCAATAATATAAATATTGACTTGCCTTAGTGATGTGCTAGACTCAATTCAAGAAGAAAGAGAAGGAGAAAGACACTTTAAAAGCTCCAAAGAGGTGAAACACTCTTCCAAACCCAACAAGCTCCTACAAATGCATGCCAATGGTCAAGGTAAGTCTCCCTACTCCATTTCTAACCAAGGAAGAAGAAGGTGAGATGGTTTCCAAGCTTAAAGAGCTTACCTCTAAATGGGTTGTGGGTGAAACACTTAGAAAAGTGTATGGTTAGACTCTTGAAGGCTTGAGGAAGAAGATGGGTGGATTGGTTTCCGTCGCCGGAGCTCCGATGATCGTCAACGGAGAAGAAGAAATGAGAGGAAGAGAGGTCGGCTGCTGTGCTGGGATGTAGTTGAGTGGAGTGAATGGAAATGAATGAGAGTTAAGGAAATAAAGATGGGTTGGTGACCTAACTTAAGTAAATGGATCTTGGGCTTGGGCTTTGGGCTTGAGCTTTGGGCTTTGGGTTTGATGGGTCAATTTCCAAGTCGGCTCACATATACAATTAATGGATTTCGGGCCTCTTCGACGCGTCGAATTGAAACGTGATTGAAGGCTAAGGTTCATGAAACGACGAAACCTACCCAATGCACCCAAACTCATCAAAAACTCATACTCTCTTAAATCCCTGAAAACCCTACCCAATTAGTAAAACGACTCTCTATCCTACCCAAACGCGCTCCGAATCGTGCGAAACTTCGCACACGCGATTCGTCGATAAACCCAACTATTTAGACTCTAAACTAGCTTACTAACTAATCAAACAATTAATTATAATTAATAGGCCATTAGGGGTCGGGATGTTACATGATGTGTACAGCATTGATTCAAAGGCTGAATTTGAATAGTGGAGCCTACTTAATTTGAGTTTTGAACTGAACATTGAGAGGATATATAAGATTGATTTTCAATTGGAGTTTGGATGGATCCTTTGTGCAGTATGAACACGAGTTTGAGGAGAAGCTGACCTTCAAGATTTAAAACCACTGAAAACTAAGATTTACACCCCAATATCAAATTGATCCATTTTATCAAAACATCAGATTGATCCGAAGTAAACCACTTGATTAAGCACCAAAGCTAAAGTAGTGAATAAATAACCCTATTCTGATTAGAAGATAAATTAGATTGGTATTGTAGTTTATGGCGCCCCACTCTGATGGCTTGATCTGATATTGCCATGATGTGTACGGCATTGATTCAAAGGCTGAATTTGATTAGTGGAGCCTACTCTATTTGAATTAGGACATGCGTCGTGGTTATGCCATTTACATGAGAGTTCAAGATGATCTGGACTCTTGCATTCTTAGCGTCCTGCACAATTTTCTTGAATCCAATAGGTCCCACCTATGATTTTGTAGTTAAATATGTGTCACAACCCGAGCCCGAGATCGGATCAATCCGGACTAACCACAGGTCGTGAGTACTTTATATTTACTCCTGTAAACTCCAAATTAACCAAAGTTAAAACAAAATCCACAAGGGATATCAATAATGCACATACCTGTCAAATGTTTATTTTTACATAATATATACATTGACTAAGAATTAACTGAACAAGTCATTTACATTAAAAGTAAAGTCCATATATACATATTTGCATCCTAATTAAGTCAACCACTGCATATTCAAAATACAATGTCGGGGACATCATTTACAATTCCAAAATAAATGTAACAAAAGTATCTATCCAAAAAATTTCCAAAATATTCTGGCCATTGACACTCCGATTCAAGTCCATTCGATTAAACCTCCTGGAGGTATTGGATGGGCTTCCTCCGCTGGCGGTACGGCCTCTGCAAGACCAGGACGGGCAATTGGATCTGTAATCTCATCAATAACACTATGAATACGACAGTTGAACAATGTCTAAACAGATTTTCGTAATACGTGCTAAATATGTCCATGTATCAATTTAACAATCCTAGACAATCAAATCAATAACAGTGTTCTATGCATTGGAATCAAATGGAGTTAAGTAATATCAATTGCTAGATGGCAACTACAATAGCATTTGTTTCCTTCAGTTCTTTCTAACGAAAGCAGCCATTCTTTTATATTCATTTCATTCATTTACATTAAGTACTCATTATTAGGTGGCTTATCATTCAATGACTTTTTAGTCTATAATGTGTGGCTTTTCATTCAAGAAGGTGTTTTCATTTAATGGCTTATCAATGAGAGACTTTTCAGTCCTATATGTGGGTCTACTAGCGTCTTGATCAGAGATCATTGACATCATCACGGAGCTCCGGAACACCCCATCCATTTATTGCAGTAGGATTGTTCATAATTCATTATTACATTTAGTAACTGTTCATTAGTTCATTTCATTCATTCATTATTCAGTTCAGCTCAGCAACGAGTGTAAGAAACTACTATGCACAGTAGTGCCAGACTCGGGAATTAAAACAAATCAATGAATTCCATTCAAACCTCTAATCTATTCAAGTTCTTAATCATATCTCTAAACCAAACAATTGGGTTAAGCGCTCGTACGTGTTATTCTCAATGAACATCACTTTAATATTAGTTGGTACATTCAAACAACCTTAGCTAACACCTATGCAGGTTTAGATAACACATTTGAAGAATCAATACACAATTTAATTATACTTAATTCACTAACATTCTTTTCTTTTATTTTCTATAACCTTGATAATCTTGGATTAGGGTATAATTAGTTCTAGGACTAATTTATAAACCACAAAGACTCATAAAAAAAGGGCATTTGGTTCACAGAGGACCAATTCCAACTGGACTCAAACTGAAGGTTCGATAGGTCGGCTTGAAATACCTCCCAGTTAGCACATGTCCGATCGATCGGACATGGGACAAGTCCCAGCTACAAATCAGCTCCAAAGCTGATTCTTTCTTCCTCTTTCTCTATTTCCAATTCTTTACAAACCTACAAATCAAATGGAACCTCCAGTTCCCACCTCAATCACCATTCACATACCTTAATTCCTCCTCCAATCAATCATTCCCAAAGTTCTAAATCAAATCAATGGCTAGGGTTAAACCCATAATTCTACAAGATCAATCAATCTCATATAAACTAGTATGTAATTACAAGGAGATGCTTGTACTTGCCTTTTGAAGTTAATTAGCAAGAAATCCTTCTTTACTTAGCTTGACTTGAAATTAAAATCCCCAATTGAAACCCTAATTCTATAAAAAAATGAAAAATACAACTCTATAAGCTATTTGTGCTAAAAACAATGCCTAAGCAGTCATTATAACAAGAAAACTCATTAAAAGCTCCAAGTACTTACTTGTAGTTCAAATAGAGAAATCTTGAGCTCTTTCTCTAACTTCAAACACTCCAAAAATGGAAGACAACCTGAGGAAGAAGATGAAACCTCTTTAAAAACCACTTGAATCACTCTAAATCTCACTTTCAATGCAGGGGAATGGAAGGAGGACAAGGAAAAAGGGAGTGAAGAAAGTGCCTAGGGTTAGAAATGAGTGGATGAACTACAATTAGGGTTAGAAATGAGTGGATGAACTCATTGTAGTTCATCCCAATCATTTATAAGGATATTTTTGCAATTAGGCCCTCCACCTCCATTTTCATTTCATTTCGAGTCAAATGAAGGGTCATTTGATCTAATTCTCGTCGAACGACTTCAAGTCTATTACAAAAGTTATCGTACTCTTCGAGATACGCGTGTTGGTATCACGAGTTTCCGTATTCGACAAAATACACGGAAACTCATATTTACGAAAAAGTCCTTAATTTCCTTGTTTAAGTTTAAAACTCATTCAATCTCTTTCATTATCATTTCATTAGGCCTAAATCATTTATTTTAGGCTAATTCAATTCCATTTGGCCATAAACCATCATTAGCTTAATTAAATATAGTTAATTAGCTTAATTTCCAATCAATTAGAGTCAATCTCAATTAACTCGGGACAGGGTCTAACAATATATTAATTTAATTTTAAGTTATAGTACTTTTAATGTTATTATCTTAGATTTTTAAACATAATGATTTTGGTAGCGATTGGTATGTTCTCCATCATTAATTTGACTTTAATTAAATTAATATCTTAACCTAAATTCATGCAGCTTAGTGTTGTTAATTTCTTTAATTATTGGCCATTTGGTTAGCACTGTATCATTATAGGTCCACTTAACCAGAACAAATCTTTATCTTTACCTTACTCCTTCCCTCATTTTGCTTCATCTACAAATCTTTTTTATTATTATGTTTTTTTCCTTTTTTTTCCCCTGGAGGCTCACCAAATGGTGTTCTCGAGATCCCACATAGTCGTTGCACTCAAAGGAAATTACATCCCTCTCTAATCATCCTTTAAATTATCCTAAAATCTCTCAATGAGAGAACTGATCATGAAGAAAGTGGGCCTCAAACAGTCTCCAATAACAGTCTCACATATCTAATAAGATCACATAATAGGGGGATGTTTTGTTAAAGCAGAATATTGAAGGGGGTTTTATGCAATTGATAGAAAAAAAAAAGCAAGCATGCTCTCTATTTGATCTGGGTTTTCAGACCCTTAATGGACATGAGCTGAGCCAAACCCACAACCATTTTGGTCGTCGATTGCTCTACTGAATTTTAGTTGGGTTCACTTCTATATATGGTAGGCCACATGGGTCCACAACTCAGAATGTCACAACTGTTCAAGAAAGTGGGCCTCAAACAGGACAAAAAAATGTAAAGACCAAATTAGCAAAAAAGAAGGACTCACAAGCTTACTAATTAATAATATTCTTACAAAAATTAGATATATTCTTTTAAGCTAATTCATCTTTGTGAGAACTTTGATAAATATGGAGCACTCTATTGACCCTACTCCAAGTCGATGTGGGCCACACTTGTAAAAATCCAACAAAAATTTACCAAACAGGGCCGATATTTACGAGAACATGACGATATTGTAAAACATCTACCATATTTTGACACTCATCAATCATCATCATCCCAATTCCCAACCATGAAATACAAGATTCCGAAATATCGCGGCGTCATCCAAATATCATCACGAAATGATAAAATCCCAAGATGGAGAGTTTGGGACACGTGTACATGGATGAAGACGCTTACAAGTTACAACTGCTTTTCGGGCGTGGCACGCACGCGTCAACGTGGGTCTTCTAATGCTTCCCTACCTCCGCATGCGTGCCCCCAACACGTGTCACGCCCCCTGCCACGTAAGACGGTGCACCCCCCGAGGACGCTCAATATTAGGGTAAAAAAAGCTGCGTGGGACACGTGGCGCGCGACTCCGACTTGCATAGATTTGAAAGCGCCAGCCAACTCCGCACGTGGACTGCACGTGATGATCTCTGGAATGGGAAATGTGTCAGGCTTGTGTAAAATGCCAGTATTACCCTTCTTAACGAATCCGCTTTCTGGATTCCTCAAAACTGTGGTTAGGACTGACTTAGGAGCAATAATAGTTGGAGATTCCTTTTTCTATTTTGGCTTGATTTTAAAGTGAAAGTGGACTGGGACATCCTACGAGACCAGGGTGGTAACGGAATCGGTTATCTCTGTTGTGGTCGATACCAATTTCACCCTTCCAGTTTGGCAATTCTACTAATAAAATAAAGTTAAGTAAAATTAATTTTAAATAAAGAATAAAATATAAATAGATTTTCATGATATTTTATTTTTAGTTGTTTGTTATGAAAATTTTTTGACTTTTTCTTTAGAAAAGTGGAGGTTTTTTTTTTTCTTTTGAATAAAGGTGGTAGTTTTTTTACTTTTTTTTTTAAGATGAAGGGAGTTTTAAATTAAAGTGTTTTCGATGTGACATTTTGTCTGAAAAATGGTGGCATTACGTGACTTTTACTATGTTAGTAAAGTGTTAAACCGGCCATGCTCTACTAATATAGTCAAGTGAAGTAAGGTTGATTTTGAAGAAAAAATAAAATATAAGTAGATTATGATGACATTTTATTTTTAGTTGTTTGGTATGGAATTTTTTTGACTTTTTGTATTGGAAAGTAGAGTTTTTTTTTTTTTTTTGGATAAAGGTGTTGCCTTTTGACTTCTTCGAAAAATATGGGGGGATTTTTAAATTAAAGTGCTTTTGATGTGACATCTTGTTTGAGAAATTGAGGCTTTACTTGACTTTTACCATGCTAAGTAAAGTGCCCGAGTAGCCCTAATGGTGGGTTCCATTGTATGTACAAGTATACCATGTTCTTGCTAGATGGATGAATGGTACACAAATAGTGAGATTGTCAACTTCTTAGCGATCGATCCCTGACAGATACATGAGATGAGACATTGCTGCCACTGGCAACTATGTTAGATGAGGCACCTTTGCACTGGAGTGTTTGGTGTTCGTTGTAGAGCACATTTAATTATATTGTTGGTTTTATGTAGAAAAGGTGAAGATTGTGGAAATGAGTTTTCATGATACACTAATATTTACATTTGATGCATCCACTTTCGAAAAAATGAGCTAACTTTTTTGCGGTTCCTTAGAAAATAAATTCTTATGGGTAAAAAATATGATTTTTTGCGGAATTGATTTTCCATGGCATGTGCACAAAGGTTCCAGTAGCTAAAAAGTAGTGTATACAAAAAGCGTGCATTTGTTTTCAAATTTTTTGAAAGAATTCAAATTGTTGTGAATTTCTGACACCATATCAGTTGTTGTTTAAAACTTTTTATTTAATGTTAGAAATTCTCAAATATTTATACTTGTGGATTGGTATTTTTTTGCTCATCCACTTTTCCAATCTCCGCCATTTCTATATTCAAAGATCCTAGAGCACTTGTGAATTCAATTGAAAAATGGTATTTGAATAAGGGGTTCTGACATATCGGTTTACCTTAAATTCTGTTTTCTCAATTTCATAACCCAAATTTAGATAATGTCACAAGATTCGTTTGACTCTAGTCAACGTTATTTTTTTAACTTTTTTGCACCGTATCCCCTGATATCATGGGATTTATCAATATTTTCTATATCATATATCTTTTGTAAATAGTAAATAAATTTATTTTTTTTATAGAACACGAAAACAAATATTTTATAAAAAGTAAATACACATCTGATCACCATTTCTCAAGTTTTATCATTTGAAAAAGAATTTTCCTAAGATGATGTATAAAAATCATGATATCATGGGATTTATCAATTTCTATGTTTACTGTTCCCGTGATATCATGGGATTCAGAGCAAAACAGTTTAAAAAAATATTGACTGACTTTGGTGACATTACCTGAATCTTGGTCATGAAGTTGGAACATTTGACTTTAAGGGAGTAACATGTAAAAAAAAAAAAACCCTTTGAAGAACTTAAATATCTTTAATAGTAATTCTCAAACATGGGGACCCTTGCACCCCCGTTTGTCATCATTCCAATGTTGAAAATTATGCCAAACTGAAAATGAACTGCTAAAAATTCTGTGTGTGAAAATGAGTGGGGGAGGAACTTGTTTGTCGAACTCTAGTTGCTGGAGAGAGAGAGTAGTGCAAATAGAAGACTTGTGGTGGAAGAGTAGGAGTGGTATATGACTTGTAAGTACAGTTTGAAAAAGGAGAGAGAGAGAGAGTACAGTAGAGGCATGGGGTATTCTTTTGATTAAATCACAAAACTTCCACTTGGCACTCCAAAACTTTCCCTGCCGAAAATGATTGATTTTTGTTTCTTGTTTTCCCTTCACATTCCATTTCTTGGGCAGAATGTTCCAAGTAATTAAATTGTTTTTGGAACATGGCAACGTGGTGAACAAATGCATTTTTTCTATTACTATTTCCAAAAAATCAAAAATGAAAAAGTGATTTTTAAAATAATGGAATTTTCTTCTAGGAATGTTTCTGCATGCAGCATGATGTTGTCAATGGTAGGTGGCCAAGTGCCATAAAATTCACAGAAGTCCCAAGCTTTTGATGCAGGCCGCCTCTGTAATGTCCTGATTGGAATGTCCGCATGCGTTCATCTTCATAGTCATTGGAATTTTCTTTTGCAGCTAGTAGAAAAAGTTTCCTAAAACATGCAACTAAGAGGTGTCCAAATGTCTCGTCTGGCTCTGGCCATCACGATGTAACTTTATGCTGAAACATGCATCCCCCCTTCGGCTGTAAGCTGTCATTTACAAAGCTTAACTCTGTGCGAAGTGGAGTTTTCGACAACGTTGAAGTACTTGGTTAAATGCCAATCTATACTACTGTGTGCCTAATCACATTGACATTAGTGGATGAAATCTCTCTCATTATTTCATGACCTGGCTCCTCGGAATTTTGATTAATCTTTCCATTAGGCTTTCATACTAGGGCTTTTTTTTTATATATATTATAATTACAAAAGGTATTTCCGTGCTAGCCCGGAAACCTTTGGCCCTGAGCCCGAGACATTCGATTTGTGACAGCTGAGATAGGTGTTGAATACAAGACCTCTCCGCTTCTTGAGGAGCAACAAAGTCCTTAACTGAGGGCAATTAAACCAAGGGCTAAGATAATTTGGCGGGGCTGGTTTTTTTGGATGATCTCTTATCCATGAGGAGACTTTTCCCATTGATAAACTTGCACTTCTACGGGCGCCATGAGCTGGATGGAGATCGTCTTCCCCCCGTCATACATGCTATTTTTTTTTTTTTTGAGTTTTCACATATTAGTAATCCTTAAACCCGATTTTTTCAATTTATGTCACTAGAGTTGCTTGACTCTCTTATTAACATTTTTCAAAGTTTTTTGTATCATTTCATATGATATCATGGGATAGTCTCCCATGATATATAATGAGTTTTATAACTTTATGTAGCATGCACTTTCTACAACCAAGCAAATAAATTGTTTTTTTACGGAATACGAAAAAGAACATTTTGTGGAAATTGAATACACATCTTACCACCATTTTTCAGGTCCAATCATTTGGAAAAAGAATTTGTAAGATGGTGCAAAAAAGCCATAATATCATGGGGATAATAGTCTCATGCTATTATAGGATTTATTATTTTCTGTGATACACACTGTTTTCATATTATTATGAGATCTTGTGCAAACGGCTTTTTTTCAAAAATATACATTAGAGTCAAACGACTCTAGTGGCATGTTTTTGAATTCCGGTAATAAAATTTAAAAACAATGGTTAAAGATTGTGAAACCATCTATTGACTCTCTACATGTGGGCCATATGGAGGAGATGAAATGCCATCGCCGGCATGTCGTTTTTAATGACAGTCCTTCGTACTTGTTCTGTGCCCATGGAATGTTAATAGCGTGAATTGTGATTGAATGATTTTCCACGTTACCATGATGAGACTATTCCAAGTTTTTCCTTGTAGAGCCGAATAATCTGAAAGTGACATTGTTGCCTTCACATCCATCAGGACAATCACGCACGCTGCAACTCTGAGTCAATTTCAGTGATTGATCACTAGGGCCCATGTAAAATCCAATTTTTTTCACCTCGACCTTTTAATTATGCCTGTTTTAGTTCCTGCTCACATCACCCTAACAGGAAATGGAACTAAAACATGATCAATTGGGTGGTACGTGGTAAGAACTCTGATTAGATTGACATCCAGTCTACATCCAATTCAACATGGGATGTTTACTATAGGCAGATTGGATTTAATGTATAACTGCCTCACAATTTTGTTGGGTTTTGGGGATGATTATTTGAAACATGCACTAGGGTTTTCTTTTATATATATATATATATATATATTTGAAAATAGGTGGGCCTCGTGGATAGGTTTTCAAAACTTTTTGACAAACTTGACTAAGGGATCAAGTATCCATAAAGCCATAAACACCATTCAAAAGACTATAAACTCAATCCAAGAGTCATGTCCTCAATCTCGGCCATCATGATTAGTAAATAAACCTATCAAGAAGATAGAACAGCAGCCAACAAACATTCATAAAAGTTTCTGACATGTAAGGAAGTAGATTATACATTTGCAGCTCAGTTGTGCTCTAATAGAGAAGTTAAGTCTTTCTTTGATGATGAAACACTTCCATGTATCAAATAAAGATCTCCAAGACCTTTTGATCTTCCACGCTATGACTCGTACCAGATTCTCCTTTCTCAAGAAAGTTGGTGGAAACCTCAAGAGAAAACCCTAGTAGAATCTCCAAGGAACTAGAAGAGAAAGAAGAGAAGGAGATTTGTGCAACTCTTGCACAAAAGAAAGGGATGGGCATGCTTCCTTATTGCTGGACGTCCAAGGGAGTGATTCCCCTTTAAATTGCCATCAAGTCTCCTATTTTAACTCTCTTACTAATTTGTATTAGAAGTCCCACTTCCACACTAATTAGCAGCATACTATTACCACTATTAGAAGTCCGACTTCAAATAGAAATAGTAACTTTCTAATCCATTCTTTTGGAGTTCAAGTAGGATTAGTATCTTTCTAATAACTTGGGCTAGCGTGGGGACCACTAGGGATTTCAAAGAAAGCTGGCTCCAACTAGGACACCGCGACCCCACATCTCATGTGCAATCCGGGCCCACAATTAATTCCAAATAACACCACTATATAAATGCAATTGCACTCCAGTCTTAGGAATAAATTACAATGAAGAACCTAAACTTCCTAATTACCACAAGTAGGTCCCTCCATCATTATCCATGGGCCAATTGGAATAAATATGTCCCATCCAATTTTAGATCCACATCTTATTATCATTGAACCCCAATTAATCACAGTGATCATCAGTACCATCCAATTAACTCTTAATCGAGATGGGTGCGCACTTACTAATGATAAATCAATTAATTGGCACAAGGGGATAATATAGATAGATTTCATATTGACCATTGCATGTTCCCACAATTCTACTACCACGTACCCAAGACACCGAGGTGCTGACCTATAGTTGGCCTCACTCATTGGTGATTTAAAGCAAATGAATAGACAGAAACTTAAGTTCATCAATGTCTTAGGATTGAGAGCCTATTGCTAGGGAATTATGAGAGCAAACCTTAAATCGAGACAGTATTTCATAAGGTGCTTCTTATAATCCTTCAATACATCCAATGTACCAGCACCGTGATCTAGAATTTTCCATTCTGATGATCGAGACAAATCACATTATCTCATAGTGATCAAAGTGCTGCAACCTTATCAGATGAGATGCCCAGTCTCATCACATGTTGTGAAGATATTTTAAGTATAAGATTTGTGACACATGTCTCCTGTATGTGGATCTCATCCATATACATACATCACATCTAATATGCTAATGGGACCCGGTTCATCTCATGAACCATTATGTCATATGTATTGGTCATGTGCATTAAGTAATAAAACATCATTCATCTCATGAAAGGAAATCATGATTTTATTGATAAATAAAGAAATTAATCAATTTATTACATCAACTGATGGATTGAGACCATACAAACTAACATATATGGGCTAACTCTCCTAAGCTTAAGCTTAGGATAAAGTAAGCTCAAGTGTGTGGTGGGGCCCACTTGGTGACCCTCATAGGGATGAGGATGGTGGAATTTCAAGGACTCCCTGAGATTCTTCTCTCTGCAAAAAAATAGCCCCAACTATGATTTTTATTATCTCCATATAGGCGCAAAAGTTTAATGGTCAATAGTCTATTTGGATCGATATATAGTCGATCCAACGGTCCAGTAAATTCGGATCTGACCGAAAGTTGGTAGACATGTGCAATTTAAGGTGGTCATGTGTTTGGACCGAAGGTGAGCCCCACAAGCATGAGCTTACGAAATTTTATCATAACCTTAAGCTTAGGAGAGCCTTTCTCATATATATATATATATACACATATTTATTTATTTATCTCTTGCTACGGATTCCAATTCAGGACACTCTCACTTTCACTCTCATGCCCATGTGCCCAACCAGCCGAGCTATACACTTGAAGATATAGAACTTATTTATTAACAAGCTCGACTAAACTTTTTTAAAAGAATGAAAAAAAGTGGTTAGTTTCTTTTAAATTAAAGGTGTATATAAGTCTCTCTCTAATTAAGACTTTGATTGTTCAACAAGAGGACCATATTCCAAATATTTTTATTTTCACAAGAGAGTAATTCCGCATTTCCACCATTTACATAGGAAATCAAAACCCCCTCCGCCAAGCACAATCAATTCATTTTTTTCTCTTTTTTGAGAGGAAAATGAGCACACTAAATAAAAGATCAATTATTGGCGGACCTAAGAAACTTTTCTTGGGAGACACTATCTAAAAAAACAATTTGAGGAGGCAATATGTAAAACCACATTGACTTTTACAAATTAGAAGACATTTTAAAAAAACTTAGAAGGCCAAGAGGAGGGGGATGCACAAAAAATCATGATAATTTTCTTCTCAATCAATAAACCATCACCCTTTAAAAAAAATGAGAGAATTAAGGAGAAATGAAAAATTGATTTATCATGATAAAGGCAGTATAAAGAGAGATTCTTTCATAGTAAAAAATATTCACTATAGGCTGATAGCGCATGGGATATAAAAATCAATTTTACATATGCAAATGTTACACATGTGAATACGCATTATCATGTTTGTCAAAATATGTCTAAAAAATGAGTACACTAGTATATCCAACCATTTTCATGTATTTAAATGTTTGGGTTATTTTTTCGCAAGTCCCTCAAAACCCATAAATATTGAAGGTACAAAACTAAATGTCTAGATGTTTATCATTAAAACGAGAATGTTGATAGGTTTCGATCTTGAATAGGAAGCCCACAAAAGTGTAGAAAATTAGATTTATAGATTGGGGCTTCTCAGAAATTACTCAGAGTCTTTAAAACTTAAGACAATCAATTTCAAGGTCTTGGGGTTTATTAATTTAATAAATAGATTTAACGATTCGAATTTCAGAAATGAGACTCATATGAACGAAAAAAAAAAGAAGAAGCGTGGTAGATGCAATTGACAAGAACTATGTGAGACTGTACTAGTGCTTTTTTGCAAAAACAAGCCTCCTTAGGGCCTATTTGGTTGCAAGCATTTGAGGATATGTCTTATGGAGCATTTGTAGGATTCTAAATGCTTTTCCCCCAAAGTAGGGCATGTTTAGAAACCATATATTGTAGAAAATTTAACTTATTGTTTGATGTATTAGATAGTAATATCCCATTTAGATGTTGTGGTGTTTGAAAAGATTATATCACTACTACACTGGGGCCATATGGGATTTACTGGTCTCTCCTTGGGCCGTAGAGATGAGTCTAATCCAAAGGGCCGTGACACCCTTTGTTTTATATATATATATATATATATATATATATATATATATATATATAACTTACTCTATGTATGTTTCTTTGCTTTCTTTAGGATATATAGGAATGGATATTGGATATTTTATATTCTTTTTTTTTTTAAGTTGGCCAAGTGGCCAAGGGAGGGAAGTTTAAACCACCCAGGAAGGGATCGATCCCTTGACAGGGGGCTATAGGAGCGGCTGTTGCCATCCATAGCAACACCTCGTGATTCCCAAATTATAAATCCCTTGATAACACAATATATATCGTGAAACACGAGGGCAATGAATTTGATCAATAGGATTATTTTTGTCCACAAGTTGATAGTAGAGGGCAATGCTAGAAGATTGTTGCCATCAATTAATTGTCTCATGAATAATGATAACAACTTTGATATGTCAATGATTTTTAAACAATATTTTGTAAACTCCCATTTTTCAAATCATTGCTTTCTTATATTTTAATTTTAACATTTTTCTAGTATTCTTGAATACCAAAAGGCATAATCATAAAATATGTTGGTTGCAATTAGGGATGACATTTTTAACCCGCCCCGCCCCAACCCGGAGTGCCCGCCCCGCCCCGTACGGGTTTTCCCCGCCTCGACTCTTAGACGGGGCGGGGATGGGGCAAAAAACTATACCCCGAATCCGGGGCGGGGCGGGGATGGGTATGATTCTTGCCCCGCCCCGAAATACCACCCCATGCCCCGCCACGTAACCCGCCCCGAAATTAATAATCATCTAAAATATATATATTAGATTTCTTTTATAATAAATAAACATATTTATATGTAAATGTATATATTGATTTTATGTTGTTATTAAGGGTTAAGTAGATTGATTGAAGACTTTTTTTAAAGTTAAACATGTAATTGAATGAAACATTATAAAAGCATGTAATATGATCCCATTCCCTCTAATTCAAATTTAATGAAGTTAAAGTTGTTAAAAAATCTATCTAAGTTTATTTTACTTTAATCATATATAATGTTAAATTGTGACAAGATAAATCATATTAAATAAAACGAATATAAATATATAATAGAATGATGGATCATGCTTTAATAGCAAAGTAAATTATAGTAACTTATAATAGCAAAGTAAATTATAGTTAGTAACTTAATATGATTCTAATCATACTAACAACACTATAAATTATACTAATTTTAATTATATGTAATCAACCTCTTTATTAGTAAGTGGAGTTCATTGGTCTTAAAGTGAGGTTCATGCCAAATCAATGAGATTTAATGATATTGACCATCAACTATTAATAATTTTGACTCGACTTGATTCTCATTAAGATCTTCCAATCTTTTTCTTACCTATGGTTGGTATGCATATGGTTGGGGCCCACCGCCCACACCATGGAAAGTTAGGTAAGCTTGTTGAGGGAAAATTGAAACATATATCATGTAGTCAGTTCAATACCATAAATGTAGTGAAACCATGTATTGATGGAGTTCATGATATGTTAGAGAGTTATTGTCTTTTTTTATAAAGAATGTCTCAAAGCATATATGATATTTTCAAGTGTATGTTAGTGGCTTTCATGGGCTTAGAGAAAATCTTATAAGAATAAATCTCACTTTAAATAGGTAAAATTTCAGGAAAAGGAAAATTTATATTATTAATAATTAGATAATTGTAAAAAATTTAAACAATCTAATAGTGCCCCACACTTATAAAATATTTATGTAATCAACCTCTTTATTAGTGAGTGGAGTTCAATACAAGAAATGAAGTGAAACCATGTATTGATGGAGTTCATGATATTTTAGAGAGATATTGTCTTTTTTATAAAGAATGTCTCAAAGCATATATGATATTTTCAAGTGTATGTTAGTGGCCTTCAAGGGCTTAGAGAAAATCTTATAAGAATAAATCTCACTTTAAATAGGTAAAATTTCAGGAAAAGGAAAATTTATATTATTAATATTAGATAATTTTAAAAAATTTAAACAATCTAATAGTGCCCCACACTTATAAAATATTTATGCGGGGGGATCTTTTTATTCTATTTTGGGAGATTTTTTTAATATTATTAAAGGCATAGAGACAACATAGATGAATCATTCATGTGCTTTTTACCATGTAAAATAAATTAATTTACCTTTTTTATTATAGTCAATTCAAAATTAATTTATTATATTTATGATTATACCACATCGGGGCGGGACGCCCCGCGGGGCATGTCGGGGCGGGGACGGGGTATGTAACATACCCCGAATTGCGGGGCGGGGCGGGGACGGGGCGACCTAATTCCGGCCCCGCCCCGCCCCGTTGCCATCCCTAGTTGCAATTCCGAACATTGAAAGTTATGATTGTTAATTTGGGATTAAAGTAACTTTAATTGAATCTACATAAATATATGATTAATCTGAATAATACAACATAAATATGAAATCTAAACACGCATCGGGCTCCATCGCGTTCGCCTGATCTGCACCGCTACCTTTGATTGAGGATTTACTATACTCCTCCATTATGACCTTTCTACGTGATCTCAATGGGGCAACCAATATATTTTGTAGAGATGAGTTGTAACCACTAAACCCTATATATATGGATATATATATATATATATATGTTTTCCAAGACAACTCCATTCCCATCATGGAGTTCTTAATTAGGATTTAGATTATTCTTAGTATAGGAAACTCTATTAGGTTAGCAACTTTCCCTAAATACCAAAGATATCTCTATTAAGGAGACTTACCAATATAGGAGTCTTTATGTGAGTTGGTCTTTTAGAGTATGGGATCCACATGGGCTTGTGGTCATTGGGCCACATTAAGCCTAGTAATTCTAACAATAATTTCCCAAAATTTGCGAAAACTACCAAACGTCAAAAGTAGCAATGTATTATAATACATCAATATCTCAATACACACACAAGAAATTTGTTAACATTTAAATCTATAAATATTTTCTATGCTTGTACCCAAACACCCCCTAAAATTTTGGAATGCCATGGCTGATTAGCATTCCAAAAAGTGGATTTCTAAGAATTCTATATGACAAAACCATCATTTAGAATATCAATTTAAAGAATACTTCTCAATCAAACAAGGCATTTTGTATTTCAAGGCAACAACGCCTAAAATGTTATCAAGAATTCTAGGCAAAAAGAAACCTTGACTGAAATTCTTGCAACCAATCAAGCCCTAGTCGTGAAAAATTTAGGTGTATCCTTATTTCCACACAATCATCGCTTATCATTCACAAATCATTTGCATAACTGAGTGCCAAAAAAAAAAAAAAAAACACACACACACATAATGTGCAACCATTAGGTCGGTGCATTGTTTATATAAACGACCCCTTAATTTCTTTAAAGAGTTGGTGGAATGGCATAAGGCGTGGGTTTTCTTCCAACATCTTGTGTTAGAGACCGTCCCGAATTTGCTTGGTGTGTATTTGTGTGAATTTAGCGGGTACCACCCAGAGATCAATCTCATAGGATAAAAAACCTTTGGGGGCATTTTTTTCTTCTTTTTGTGTGTAAGAGCCTGTTTTAGTAATTCACTTGCCGAGTGAATTCGAGTAAATGATTACTTTTAAGAAACAAGTAAAGAAGAAGGTAGTTTAAAAAAAGTACAAAATTTGAGAGTTTATTTTCTTAACCTCTTGTCATTTTGTGGCATGTCGAAGAACTTTTTTGAGTAAAAAAGAAGAGGCTTTTTTTTTTTTTTTTGTCTTTTAGTAGAATGAGAGATTGACTTTTTGAAAATTTCTTTAAAAAGAGAGGTAATTGTTGAAACTTGTATTTTTTTAATAAGATTCCTCTTGTTTTCTTATCTCTTAAAGTGACGCTTCTCTTGAAAAAGACTCAATTTAAAAGCCATGAAAAGATAAAGGGCCGTACAAAAAAGCACCCAATTTAAAAAACACATCTTCCTTTCTAAAAAAAAAAAAAGTGTCAAAAAGCAAGTCTCCCATCCCACTAAATAATGATAAGAAAAAAGTCTTCAACTTCCAACAAAAAAAAAAAAAAAAAAGTTCATAAACATTCTTTCTCAAACCACAAAAATGACAAAAAGCCACCTTATCTTGATTTGACATTCTCTATTTTTAGTTTTTCAAGATTTGTCCATTCATTTCAATTCACTTTTGAAATGAATAACCAAAAACATGATACGCATGTCAACAAAAGAGGGATATTGACCGTACGTCTGTTTTTTATATATGACATTTTCTCCACAACCGCTTAAATTTATATAATTTTAGTAAAACTGTGAAGAATACAATAATAATGCAATATCGTACTATCCTAAATAATGATAAGAAAAAAGTCTTCAACTTCCAACGAAATAAAAAAAAAAAAAAAAGGTTCATAAACATTCTTTCTCAAACCACAAAAATGACAAAAGCCACCTTATATTGGTTTGAGTTTTTCAAGATTTGTCCATTCACTTTAATTCAAAAGAAAGTGAATTACCAAAACATGATACTCATGTCAAAAAAAAAGAAAAAAAAGAAAAAAAAGAGAGATATTGACCGTACTACTGTTTTTTTTTATATATGACATTTGCTCCACAACCGCTTAAATTTATATAATTTTAGTAAAATTGTATAAAACCGTTCGTTCAATAATAATGCAATATCGTACTATCCTAAAATATCTCACACAATCATACTTGGAAAATATTATAACTCTTGACCTTTTGAGACTCAGGACGGTTCTGTGGGCAAGATCCTAAAAAGAAAAACTACTTGACCCTAGGAGTCCATATCAGCAAAAACATGTCTTGACTCTTGCATTGCTATTCCCACTTGGACACTTTAAAACCCGACACGGCGACACGTCGATGCCTCAAAAGCAACGACTGTGAGGGGCATATCAGTAAACTCTCCTTGACATTCCAGATATTTAAAAGTAGCAAAGAGAAAAGTTAAAAGAAACCGGGTACTGTGCTTTCCCGGCAGTTTTCTCAAATCTGGGGGGCGGGAGAGAAACTGCCCTGTTTGTTCTCTCGCTCTATCATACGCTTTCCACGCCCCCACATTCAAAATTTTCAACGAAACAAAAAAACACTCTCTTCATGGCCCCTGGTTTTTCATCTCCACCTTCTACATATACATATATATATACACCTTCCTTCCTTTCTCCTCTTTCATCTCATCCATCCAAATCCCCACTTCTCGCACCTGTCGAAGAGGCTTTCAATAGACGTTTCGAACTTCTCCATCTCCGCGCCGTAGATCTGTCGCTCTCGATCTACAGCTTGTTTGGCATAAGTCTTGCGCTTTTTCCTGTTTTGTTCGGGTGAGATTTGATGATTTTGGATGCAATCTGTGTGTTTTTTTTTTTTTTTTTGATCGAAAGTTTGGTTTTTGTAGCGGAATTCGAGGGAGTTTGGGTTTGGTAGAAGCTAGAAGAGGTGATTTGATTGCGGTTTTGTTAATGGTTTTTGGGTTTTGATTTGTTGGTTTTGTTGAAAGAATGGAGATTTGAATGTGAGTGGATTTTGAGATTTGAAGCGGTTTTTTTTTTTTCTGGTGGAATACGGAGATTGGATTGGCTTGTTTTGGTTGTTTTTCTTGGCGGGATTTGTGGATAAGCGATTCGATTTCTAGATTAGTTGATCTGATCTGGTGTGTGATTTTCTGATGCCGTATCCTGTTTGATTCATTGAGGATTTTCAAGAAAAGTTGTTTGATCTGTTACCAGATCAACGTGAAATCTCATTTAACTTTCAGATTTCTTCAGGGAAAAAAATCGAATTTTGGCTTAGATCGACCGCATTTCGATCAGTTCTTTTGCATTTGAGATCCGATTTTTATTGATCTGATCTGATCTTCTCTCCTTTGCAATTTGAGGGTTTCTACTCTCACCTGGTGGTGGTGTTTATATATCTATATTTATTGGTTTCGGCTTCTAGATGATGAAAACCGAATCGAGCTTCGTGGGGAAGAAGAGAGATGCGCTCGGCCATAGGGAGAAGATTGGGAAGAAACGCTGCCCGGGACCAACGAAGCATCGCTCTCCGTCTACAATAGTTCAGCAGCTTTACGACACCTGCAGAGAGGTGTTCAAGGGCCCTGGGACCGTTCCTGCGCCATGCGACGTAGAGAAGATGCAGCTTGTACTCGGTTAGTATGGTTTGATATCTCAATTTCTCTTTCTTTCTTTCTTTCTTTATCCTGATTGATTCTGCATTTGCATTTGCATTTGCTAGTCTTTTTTATAATTATAGCCATAGGTCCTTGTTGTTGATTAGAGTAGTCTAGTCTTATCAAATACTTCTGCGGGATCAGAGTAAAAGTACTGTACTGGATGTGTACCGCAGTGCACCTAAGCACATGTGACATGTTGACAATTGAACTGTTTCATACGAACAGCCAGGACTGGCCTTTTACTGTTTGGTCTTATGTGGTAACTAGTGAAAACTTACATTTGATCAGAAGATGATCCTTGGGTCTCTTTGGATGATGACATATATACTATTGAGAGGGTCCTCAACATTTTTCTCCCTCTCCAAATGAACCCCATTATTATTGTTTAAGTGTTGTTCCATTGTTTCATGAGATGGTGGTACAAGGTCCGGCTCAGAAATTGACATGGTTAGGATCCCTTGATTGGAGTGATCCTTTGGATTTGTAAGAAATCTAAGGTGGGTGTTTGAAGAAATGACCCATTTTGATGATTGGCTTAGAGAACATAATCTAATCTGAGGGACCCACCCTTTTTGTAAGGGAGTGATTAGATGGATGATCAACTGTATGATTTTGATATAAAAGTTTCATTGTCTTGGCTCAGGGGTGCCAAGTATCAATGGCACACTCCAAAAATGACCCTCCTGGTGCACCATATGTTTCTGAGGGGCGACATCAAATGAATGGCAATGAAATGTGGTTAACCATTCAAATTGGGAGCATTTGATCCCTAATCAATGTGTTTTTGCTATTTACGAATTGTCTTGATAAAATGCATCGGGGGAGTAATCTCTATGCGTGGTTCATATGCATTCTTTACACTTTAACTTTTAAAAAGGATTGCATTTATGCACTGCTGATCTGTGCTGTCTTCTTTTTAGCTTGTGTGTTTAGGTTTGCCCAAGCTGTGGGCGTTCTCTTTTCGGCCTGTGTTTTAGGGCCTGTTTAGCCTGGCCCGGGGTGTGGGTCTCACTTTTGTTTTGTTTTGTTTTGGTGGGCTCCTCCTTGGTCGACTCTCTCTTAATTATTAGGAGTTGCAACTGGGAGGGAGCTTTCCCAGCATTGTTTGTAGTTGTACTTTGTACGGTTCTTTTTGGAATATACACTCTCTTACGTTCCAGGAAAAAAAAAAATATTGCATTTGTACCTAAAAATAGGGAAAATGTTTTTCCTAGGATGTGTAGTCCAGCTCTATAAGCTCACTTGGGCCCACCTGTTCACTGCAGCCCCTCTCAGTCTTGTCATCTTGTAATCACGCTCATCAAACCATCACCCACAGTTAGGTTGAATCTTAATACAAATCTATGGTTAAAATACCTTTAAAATTTAAGGATCATGTGCTAGCCTAATTCGGTTAGGCTTATGTTTTTTTGCTCTCTTACCAATAAGGAGACCTTTGTGTCTCTTTTTATTCCACTAATAGATATGCATCTAAGTGAGCCTCATGACCAAGAGGACATCATAACGAGAGCATTTCTCATAGATAGGAGCTCTATTTACAACCCATTAACCCAATAATGGACGCACTGAGCTTTCAGGAGGTGACCTTTGTGGAACCCACTCTTGCTTGATGGTTAAGAGTCGATCTCATATGGAACGGTCCTAGAACTGATGTAGGTAAACTGGCTGTACCCCATGGGGCTTTCAATTATGACTCAAAAAGGATTGTGGTCTAAGCTGTTTCCCTTAGTTGACATGATCCCCCTATTATAGCCTAGTAGCGAACCTTTGGCATAGTGATTAGGTATACCTGTCATACCAAGGGTTTGGTGTTGGACCTGGGTGGTCTCCTTTGAAAAAGTGGTCATGCAGCTCTTCCCTAATGGGAAAAAGGGCCACCTGTCCAGACCATGATGAAGGTAATGACAATCCTCTCAAGTTTAGAACTTCCATATTAGCTGATATCAATTTTCACAATTTTTGTCATTTTCTGGAACTAGTGATGCCCTTGCTTGAACATGTTTTCCTTAAAATGTCAAACTCCCTACTTGAAAGAAACAGAGAAACCGAAAGCTCGGTCAATTGTCTCTCAAGAACATCCAAAATACCGACTTTTCCCAATTTGTGTGAAAGGAACTCCAAAAGGCCACTTTTAGAGATTCTGTATTTTCTCGCTGTTTGATAGATAATGTTGTACATGGGGATGTGCGGTTTACCTGTGCATTGCCATTCTTGCTAATTACTTAGTTCCTCTATATATTATCTTTAGTATTGCCTTTGACAATTGCAAGTTGTTGTGGAGGGGAGACTAAGTGGGTTGGCTACTGTCTGCTGTTTCATGCATGGTTCTTTAGATAAATCAATGTTTCTAGATGTGTTTATTAATTATTTTTTCAATTAGTAGATAGAAATAATAACTTGCACTTGAATTTTTTTATTATCGTACTTCAATCAGCAGTTTGGTTCAAATAGTTGCAATCAACTCTAGCTAGGAATTGCAAGTGAGTGGTTTTTATTCAAAATGTTGAAATCCCTATTCCGATCTCTTAATGCCTGTTGGGTTGATGCTTACCAGTTCTACTGCTCGAGGGCATTTTACCATGTAAGGAAATTTTTTGGAGTATGTTTTTTGCATGCCTATGAGTAGGCAGATTTATAATAATAAAAAAAAATCCTCTATCCATTAGAGTGTTTTTGTATTGGACTGAGGGGTGGTGTTATATTCCTGTAGTCATTCATTTCTTCACGGCTTTTGTGTTTTGTAACAAGAACAGTATTAATTTCTCCTAAAAAGAATTAGTGTCTGGATAATTGTTATATATGCTTCAACATTTTTTAGATGTACTTCCATCAATCCCTGTAGTTTAGCTTACAATGCACGTTGCATTCAATCTTTTTTCTTTTAAGGACTATTATATATGTGCCTTATGGTTTATCATATTGCTTTATAATTTTTTTCCTGGACCTGCTTTTTATTGGCATTATGAATTTGTCTCAAATACACATGGTGTTGCTTTAGGAGTTGTATCAAATGCGTGTTCATCTTGATCATGGGTTCCTAAAAATAATAACAAACTTCCAACGAGTGACTTTCCTCACAAATTATAGAATTGATATCTACAGTAGCAGAGTGTCAGGTACCTTTGAAGTGGGTACAAATATCTTGCCCACTACCCACTCATACTATATATCAGCTATAAGATTCCTTTAGACTATTTAAGCCTATGGGTCATTGAGAGTAAATATTTACTCTTTTGCATGTGTTTAAGTTATGGTAATTGGTGATTTATCCATATCTTTTGATTGATTCATCTTCTTACCCAGTGTTTAAAACTGCAGCTATCATTCATTCAAATAGCTACTGCCTCAGTAGCTGACATATTCAAATATTTATTGTTATCATTATTTGTTGCAGACAAAATGAAAGCAGAAGATTTCTGGGTTACTGAGGATTTGCCTTTTCTCAATTCTGATAATGCGTCGGACGGAACTCCAAGAATTACATATGCAACAATATACCAGAACGAGAACTTCTCAGTAAGATCACCATCACCTTTCTTTATCTTTATGTTAATTAAAAAAATGTTTGTATTACCATAATCTGTTGAGACAATCTCTCTCTCTCTCTCACACGCACAATCATGTAAAAGCAAGGAGATAAGAAACAGTTCGGACCGCGTGTGTGTGTGTGTGAGAGAGAGAGAGAGAGATAGAGCATATCTGAAATGGTTGAGATTCCTGCTAGAAGTAGTATAATGGCGAAGAGATAAGAGAAACCATTCTGTTGAAGTTTGTGGAAATGGTAACAGACAAAAAAGGGTGATGTGACCACATAGCAACCTGCCTTTTGGTTAATGCTGTTACCTTTTTTTCCTTTGTCTTTTAGCTTTATGATTTCTTTCTTAAAGAATTATATTTCGAGCTACATGCAGCTCAAGAAAAGTGGAATTTAGGTATAATTAATATAGTTAATACCTTAATACCACAATCAATGAAAGGGAAGGTTATGTCACTTTTTCAATAGCTGCATTGATCCTACTGCTGCATTTTGCGTCTAGTGCATCAGTGTTTGAAATTGGCATGAGTTCTTTCCTATGACCAGTTTAATTTTCAGAAAGTCATTAGTAATGTAAAACTTCAAAGTCCAAACTAGATTAATGGAGTTCACTGCAGCCTACTAAGGCAACAACCTGAAATGTGTCAGCATTTTGCATAATCAGGGGATAAGCCTGTCATTTCTAGTAAATGCATTGGTTGCCCTAGATTGGGATACTTTTTATTTGGATCCAGATGGGATGCATCCTTGGAGTCTGATGGTTCACCTGGTGAGACCCACATGGATATGCATGTAGCAGGAAAAGGTAGTCCAGGTGGGATGCATCCTTGCGCAAGACCGATAATTCATCCTGTGAGACCAACCATGGATATGCAGTAGGACAAGATACGTTTCACAAAAAAAGGAATCATGTTATCTGATTGATTAGACTTTAGTGCGAATGTGGGCCGTTGGCCACAACTTCTATTGAACTAGCCCATTTCAGATGGTTGGAGTTGTCTGCAGCCTGGAGGGGGTGTTTTCTGCAGCATTCATTGGCATTTGACCCAATACTTGAATTCTGTTTTACTGAAAGGTGGGCCCTACTTGTGCGATTTGGCTCAACTGAGTTCTTTATTAACAGGGGCTTAGCATTTAATACTTCCCCTCCTACAAAAAATTGTTTTTTTCCCTTCCTCTTTTTTATTTTATTTATTATTGTTAATCCCTCACCCTAGTTACTGCTTGCTCAAAGTCTTCCATTTTTTTCTATTCATGTTTGCAGCTGTGTATATTCTTTCTGCCCCCAAAAGCAGTGATCCCTCTTCATAATCACCCTGGAATGACTGTTTTCATTAAACTTCTCTTAGGATCAATGCATATTAAAGCATATGATTGGGTTGATCCTTCCAAATCAGATGATCTGGTGCCATCCTCTGAACGTAAGTGTTTTTTCCTGTCCTTTCAGATTCCTTTACTTGGGTTAACATTTATATAAACAACGAAGACTTGTCTGGAATTAATGCTCTAGGAAGGTGTACTGTGTAGTGATGTGCCCATTCCATACTGTCGGGGCACATGTTTTAGTGATCCAGTCTGCTGCTCTTGTTTGGCTCCTGTTGTTGGTGCTGGATGCCATGGAATCTTTCAGGATTGTGAAATCCTAGCTCTTCAATTGATGGCCTACGAAAATATGCTTAAAGAAGCACCTACAGTCTGGAGAAAGGGCCAGGACTCCAGATGGCATCTTCTGATCTAGATGAGTTTTGGGGCATTCCTCAACAGGTCTACAGTTTGAAAGACAGATCCACTGATCAAGAGTTGAGACCCCTATAATCTTACAGAAGATTTTCTCCTGTACATGTGCTCCTGCGGGAGTGCACATTCAGCCCGTCCCTAGAGGTGGGACTCCTCGTGAATTTTCACCAGGTCCCACGTGATGACAGCACCAATCTGAATGGTCTGCATAGCATAGTAGCGCAGGAGAAAATCATCCCTATTTGTACTCCTTGGGTGAGAGCAATATGCAATTCAATATAAGCTCTCACAATAAATATATGACAGGACAAGTTCACAACTGATGCTAGAAATAGTTGTGATATTATGGTTTTTCTTTCCTGCATTGAAATATTCATCGCACCAGAAAAAAAAAAAAAAAAAAAAACGAGGAAAGCTCTAACCAAAATTGAAAGTACCTATAGACAGTGCAACCAACTGAATCAGTCAGGAAATTGTCCGCTTTCAAAATTAAGTGATATTATTGTATTTATCTGCAATTATTAACTTCTTCTTAGTTGATATAGTGATCTCTCTCTCTCTCTCTCTCTCTCTCTCTCTCTCTCTCTCTCAAATATAAATCATTATTTTCGTGCCCTCCATTTTTGGCATATGTTTCAGTCTCCAAATTGCCATAACTATGTCATGGCCTCAACCTAAATTCCTTCAAAATGGGAGTTCTACAGACTGCACCGGTTTTCTCCTGGGATCTATATAAACAGCTGTGTGCTAAGCCCCATCATTTCATGGATTAAACACACACAAAAACACACAAAAGGTTGTTGTTGAGATACCGGAATTTCTTCCTTGTCTGATGAGAATATGATTGATGTGGCAGCAAGATTGGCGAGGTTGGAGGTGGACTCTAATTTCATGGCACCATGCGACGCAGCGATACTCTATCCAACTTCTGGGGGCAACATCCATTCCTTTACAGCCTTGACATCATGTGCTGTGCTTGATGTGATGGGACCCCCTTATTCCAAGGACGAGGACCGAGATTGCACTTACTACAAAGAGTTTCCTTACTCCTCCTTCTCAGGTGAGCATGTCTCTTTTTAAAACAATCAATACTTTCCAGTAAAATTCCTTATCTCAGCACCCATGCTACCAACTACCAAATACTGTAATTCAATTCCTATAATCAAATGTTGCATAAAACATATATAGATACGATGCATTATTCTATTGTACAAACGTTAAAGTGCATTGACCAAAGATTGTAAGGAAAATGACCAAGATTCCAGTTCTTGTGGAAGATGTTCTTCATTTTGAGAAAGTAGCACTTAGATGGTCTTCAAAATTACCATGTTATCTTGTGATTGAAATTCCTGTGATTTTGAATTTAAATTGTTTCATTTTATTCTTTGCCTACAGAGAGTGCCACGGAAGTAAAAGATGATTGTTCTTACGGATTGTTAAAGGCTATTGACATTCCCAAGGACTTGAAAATGGAACCAGTTGAATACATGGGCCCACCGTTTGTAGAGACTTGCTAAAGATCGATTTTACCAAACACTCTATCTGAGAGCACTTTGATTTTGAAAATCAGAACACGTGCCGGATCTTGTCACTGTTGTGTCTTCCACATCAGTTACAAGACTCATGTAGATCTCTCTCTTCTTTTTTCTTTCTTAAAATACCTTGTTATTTTTTTTTGGGGTTTGAAATAGTATGTAATTTCTTTTAGTGACAGAGATGCCCAAACATGATATGATTCTTGTTCCAGAATGTATGGCAAGCATTGAATCTTCACATTATTTGGACCAAGCATTATTCTGAAAATGAGTTTCTCTTTTAGGGCAAAGTTGTGTAATACCCATTTCATGAAAAACAGGGATTTTTTTGGTCTCCCTGTACACTTTTACTTTCCCTTCATCTATAAGGTTTGGGGCGTCTTTTTTTTTTTCCACAAAAGAAAGTTTAGAAAGTGCATGGAAATGGTTTTCACAGCTGTTTCTCTGCTAGTAAAAGCTAAGGACTGAAAAGGGGTTGCACAGAAAATCAAGTTTTCCTCAACCGCCTATAAATACACTTTTCCTGGCCATTTCCTTGGTGGGAACTGCATTTCTGTGTAACAGTGCAAATGGAAATACATGGAACTACATATGAGCCCCTGGCTGTCTATAAAAGTTTAGGGTCCACCATGATTACAAAAGCCATTATGAATCATGTATATCTGGTTGTATGGCAACTACTGTAGAGAAATGATTACGTATAAATATTTAAAAAGGCCGGCAAGGTTCATAGTGAATTATTTATGTGGTTGTATGGGCAACAAGTGTATAAAGGATTATTATGTGAACACTTGAAAGGATCAACAAGGTTGGACCAACAATTTTTTTAATGAAGTGGAATTGTTCCTGACAACTTAAAATACACATTGGGAGAAAGGATTTATTTCATTCAGACTCTTGGTGGGAGGGAGATGGAGATTTATTGTTTGATATTGGATAGGTGTTGATGGTGGGAGAAAGGATGGAGTTAAAATTTAATGTTAATGGTGCAGCTAAAGGCAAGCCCGGGCCCGTGGGTATTGGTGGAGTTCTTATGAATGATAAGAGTGAAGAGTTGTTTATGTTCTTCAAGAATGTTGGTATAAAAGAATCTAATGACGTGGAAGTGCTTGTTATTTTGGAAGCTTTAAGGATTTTTTCTTTTATTTTCAAGGAAAGCTTAATTATGGAAAGTGATTTTTCGAATGTTATTAGGTGGGTGTCTAAGGTGGAGAGAGGTCTTTGGAGGTTTCAATACTATCTCAATGAGATTAAGGCTTTATTTTCTTCTATTAAAGTTTATTTCTCTCATATTTATCGGTCAACAAATGGTATGACAGATTCTCCAGCCAAACAAGGGGTGCTGAGAGTTGTTCAGCTTGTGGCCCCTATTGCTTAGTTTTGTTTTTTGTGTTGGTATAAGTCTTTTGTACCAACTCTTTTTTTGTTTCTTCTTTTTATTGGAGATTTTCTTGTATTGTTGCTTTATCCTTAATTTAGTTTACCATTACCGATAAAAAAAAATATATTGGATAGGTGTTACACTAATTAATGATACACGGATAATCCATTGGTTAACGTGGACAGTGAATTGGATGACTTCTACAGTTAGACAACTAAATGATTCATGGGTTGTAATGTCATCTTGGACCCTAGGAAGAGTTGGTGCAGCCCCTGATTCGGTTGGTGTACTAGTTTAGAAGTTCTTTGATGCTGTTCGACTGATTAGCTAATGCTGCTGTCTCAATGAGTCGGTGTCATCAGGAAGGCGTGTGGTGTAGCCAACAAGTGGCTATGGTGTGGACTGGATGGTCGTTGCAGGACGATCAGGCTTGTGCAGCAAAGTGCAGGAGTGCATGGCATGTGTAGTTGATAGGTGTTGTGCCTCTATTCTCATCAGGATATATAAGATGATTTTGGTAGGGTCACCTACCTTAGAAGAGCGAAGAAGACAAGATGGACTGATGCGCACAGTCGAGACCCAAATGACCCTGTATGGCCCGTGTTAGAGATTTCCCACATAGGAACTGCTTTTCTAGATCTGCATAACAAAGCAAATGGAACTACAGACGTGCCCTTGGGCTATTTACAAAGTTTGCATGGTGTGAGTCCCCATTGGAAGTTACCAAAAGCCATCATGAGTTGTTTGAAACCGGATAATTTCCCACGGTGACGACCGTAAGCCGACCATGTCACTGTGGGCAGCCTCATGCCCCGGATGCATGGCGGGCTGACCGCAATGACATGACGGACCTTGATTACTCCACTCACGATCACCGTGGGAGAAATCCTCGTAGTATTTGGAGTCGAGTTTGTTTATATATCTTACATGGCAACTGCTGTAAAGAAATGATTACTCTTTCTTTCTTCCTCTACTAACAACAGAATGTATTTATTATGTAATAAAGTATGTACTCTTTTGAGCTTCTGTGAGAGCCTCGAGGTTTTGTTCTTTGGGCTTCTGTCCGTGTGCTGCTTTTGTCTTCATGCCGGGAGATGAGAAGGTCGTGTGTTGGTCTGCATACCGACTGTGATTTGTGAGACTGAGAGTGATTCGTGAGTTTGAGAGAGGATGGGCAAAAGAGATCAAACCCTAATCCAGGGCTGAACATGAATATATTAGAACATACTTTCAGATATTACAACAAGGTCTATCTAAAAGTACAAAAAAAACCCTCATATTTTATTATTTCTAACATGGACCATCTGACTTGAAGGGTGGAAATTCTCAAGAGATCACAAACATGATGTAGTCAGGCACTTTTACTCCAATCCTTCCATTTGGTAATTTTATATGTAAAATAAAGTTTAGTTTAACATCAAGTCAAGAGAGAATAAAATATAATGAGGTCCCGATGATATTTTATTTTTAATTGTTTGGTATAAAAAAACTTTGACTTTTTGTATAGAATAGTGGAGCTTTTTTGTCTTTTAGTGGAGAAAGAATGTTTCTTTTTTAATTTTTCTTTTAAAAAGCTAGAGGGAATTTTGAATTAAAGTGTTATTGATGTGACCCATTGTCTGAAAAATAAAGACTTTACTTTACTTTAACTAATCTAGTAAAGTGCAAAACGAGACAAGGGATGGGGAAAGATTTGTTCTTCCTTATGTGACAACCACTACTAAAGGTCGGCTCATTATACTTCAGATCTCAGGTTTGGAGCAAAGGACCCTGGATTGTTGATAGAATGGTTTTGGGTTCGCAACAAGTAAGGAGCAACCAGGCCCTTGGCATAGTCAAAACAGACAACATTTCCTTCTGGGTGCAACTACACAATCTACCATTGCAATCTTATAGGGAATCCATTATTCAGAAGATTGTAAAGATAATTGTATCAGTTCAATAAGTGTACTTTGGCGTTAAGGATGGTGTTCTGTACTGAGTCACCATGAATCCTCATGTACAGTTGTTTCATCCCTTTTGATTAAATTGAAGAAGGAAGAACAATAACTCCACAAGGTACGCAGTTGCATACCGCGAATTTTTATGGGAGGAATTAGGGGTGTTATTCGTGATCGATCAGGATAGGTTGTGAAGGACTTTTCGGGTCACGTAACTTCTTTGAAATCTGATGTGTGCTAGTGTTTGCTTTATTGGTAGGCTGTCGTGAACTGTGAAAATTTGTGAATGACAGTCAATAAGTTCTTTAGTCAATTTATTTCCTCGTCGGCTAATTCCAGGCCAATAATCTTTGAATACATTGTGGATTGGGACATACATGATTGCTTTTCTAAAGTGAAGGTCACATATCCACTTATAGGCTTAGATTCTTTAGAACCTGATATCTAGTTAGCATCGCAATACTCTTCTAGTACATGGAGATATTTCTCATAGTGTAGACTGCAGTCAATGGTTCTCATCGGGTGTTTAAATACTTGGACAATAGCCATCCAATGCTCTTTAATGTGATTACTTGTGTACCTGCTTAACTAGCTTACTGCATATGCTATTTCAGGTTTAGTACACTTCATGATATACATTAAGCATCCAATGGATTTAGAGTAATCTAATTGAGATACACTTTTTTGTTTATTTTTAAATAATTTGACACTTGGATCAAAAGGAGTGGAAACACCATTTCCTCAAAATATATTAAACCTCCGAAGTACTTTCTTAATATAATAAGATTGGGATAAAACAATTATCCTTGAGAGTGTTTGTGAGTTTTTTAATTACCCGTAGAATAACATTAGCTTCTCCCATATCTTTTATGTCAAACTTAAAACAAAGGAATTCATTAGTGCTCTCTACTTAAATTAAATTAGTTTAGAAAGTAAGCATATCATCTACATACAAGAAAATTATAATACAGGAATTTTCAATATGTTTATGATAAACACATTTATCCGACTCATTTATTTAAAATGATCATATATTAAAACTTGGTCAAACTTCTCATGCCACTGTTTAGAAGCTTGTTCAAGGCCATAAATTTTTTTGATTAATCTACAAACTTTATATTCTTTTCTCGGTGTAATAAACCCTTTGGGTTATTCAATATATATATATATATATATATATTTCCAAATCTCCATTTAAAAAGGCTGTTTTATCATATGATGGATGACCGTATTTTGGATAGAAGCCATGGCTATTAAAAACTTGGGAAATTTACAAGAAAAGTATGGTTAATCCTGTATTTGACCATTTTAAACACAAATACTGGTATTTTGCGATTTTGGTGTTCGTACACAAGTTTTGGACCACTTTACCCCTGAAGTTGCCGAACGAAATCGTCACAAAAATCACCCTCAACCCTTATAATTTTCTCCCTAGAAGGCTTTCTCCTTCCCTTCCACAACAGAGAAGAAAAGCAGAACAAAACCAGAGCAAGAAGAAGAGAAAGAGATTGAATCATGTCTTGGCAAACATACGTCGACGATCATCTGATGTGCGACATCGAAGGCCACCATCTCACGTCTGCGGCCATCCTCGGACACGATGGAAGCGTCTGGGCTCAAAGCACTTCCTTTCCTCGGGTCTGTTTCTCGCTTTTATTCCACCCTAAATGGCCTTTCATTAATTGGTTTACATTCTCTCCTTCAGATCTGACAAGCATTCATTTTGGTGTTTTTTTTTTTTTTTTTGGATTATCTGTTTCATTGGGTGATTTGAACTTGGTTTTTGTCATTTATGTTCTTTCTTGGAATTTGGAAATATATGCATTGAATTATGTGATAGGTTGGATTGAAGAATTCAGCTATAAATACTCATTTCTTTGTTGATGGTGTTGTTTGATTTGCTGAAAGGGTTGAGAATGAGGTGTTTGATCAATGTAGGATGTGGGTTTTTTTATTTTATTACATATTGAATGATTTGAGGTGATTTGATCAATGCATGCAGGCAGGGTTTTTTTTTTTTTTGAAGGGTGAGGTCGGATATATTTCATATTGGTGGATAATGATCTGAATATGTAGTCATTTTATAGTGCCTGAAATGAGCATATGAACAAATCCATATACATTGCAGTTTTACAGGATAACATAAGGTTTTGGATGATGGAAAAATGCACATTATCATTTTTTTCAATTTTTTTATAACAGTAAAATTTATTATTTCAGAGAAAAGAACACCAAAGAAAGGCTAAGCCCAAAACAGCCTAGCCATGCCCAAGATGCATATTAGTTTTGTGTTGTATGAGATAATTTTGGATGTTGGTTATGTTTATATTTTGGTTTTGGATTCAAATTTGCTGGAGTTTGAGGTTCCATTTCTTTATATAGTTAGTTAAGACATATGTCTTTGTTGTTGTATTAGGACATAATACGTTTCCATTTTGTGAATAGCTATTGGATCACATGAGACTGTAATGGATCTGTGATGTGTTGATGAAATGTTTTTTTCCTTTTTCTTTTTTTTATAATAGTAAAGGTTTTACAGATTCTGCTGGATCTTGGGTTTCGGCTATCTAGTGGATATAGCATAATAAATATCATTTGGCATTACCTGTCACAAATTTGATGTTGGAACAGGTTCCTTGTTTGTCTATTATAATTTATTAACTGGGTTGTGAATATATTCTTCTCCACCGTTAGAAGGTTGTTAGATTTTTGTGATTAGTATAATGGATATTTATCAACTCAATCTCAAATCTAATTGCTGAGAGATGGAACATTCTTGTTCAATTTTTCTTCTAATAGCTATTAGACCTTTTTAATATGAATACAGGTTGTCTGCATTTCCTGACCTTTTTATGCTTTAAACTTATCACTTGGTTGGAACAAGTGGTCAGTAATTTGTTGAAATTTGACATCATATGGGATGATTTGCCTTGCAATTATGCATAGGCAAGTATCCGTTTTCCCCAACCTAGTTGTAAACGACGGATTTTCAAGAACAGGTGGAGAAGACTTCTGAATAGTTGCTGACTACATTTTCAAAAAGAGGAAATGTTTTTCAGTAGAATTAAGAGTGCGTGCTACGTACTGATATAATTCTATTTTCACATGATATGATGACAATATAAGTTCACTACAGACCTGCAGCTATTTCTATGTAACTTATATATGCACACATGTGATTAGATTTCCTTCTTTTCCACTGATGAGACTTTGTTGTTCTTATGATGATGTGTAGCTTAACCCTGCAGAAGTAACTGGTATTATGAATGACTTTGCTGAACCTGGATCACTTGCACCAACTGGCTTATTTCTCGGAGCCACAAAGTCTATGGTGATTCAAGGCGAGCCAGGGGCTGTTATTCGTGGAAATAAGGTGATGACCCTGTCACATTCATTGACTCCATTGTTATAATTCCTTGAAAGGGGATTGCTATCAGTACCCAAGTTTGTATTTTGGTCAGCCTAAATAGATAAAATGTTTTAATACTCTGGAGAAAATGGATGGTTTTCTAAGCGAGTGTTTGAGGGGCTGATGAATATCTGATGTGTACACTCGGGGGCTTGGTAAATGTCTGGTGTGTCTCAAACATGGTTATAAAAATTGACCAATGCATATCGGTTTTTCGGTGCTATGATGGTTCCGGGCGATATATGTATTGCATATGTATCAGCTCATACACCGACATGATATGAATCGACCGGGGCTTTGAAAGAGTTAAAATATAATTGCCAGGGTTCAAATGCATGAACAATTACTTTATCTCGTTAGCACTCTAACCACAGGGCCACAAAACAGTCACTTTCTTTGAAGTATTTATTTTTATGTAACAAATATTTGTCAAATTCTCCATAATACCCATTGATTGGATTGATACCGAGGTAAACCCTGATCCACATCCTATTCTATCCCTCTGTTTCCTTTTATTATCATGCATCTAGGTAGCCCTCAGAAGAAGGCATAAAGGCTTGGAGTTGTACCAGTGAGATCAATCTTCTTTGATTCATCACATTAACTACTGTCAGTTTTATGAATGACATAGTTGATGGAATTATTTCTAGAAAGAATCTACATTCATTTGACAATTCTAACAGTCTAATCTGCAATCTCAAAAGCATGAAAATAAAATAAAATGATGATACAAGGTTATGAGATTACACTTACATTGAAAACACTCAATGTACAACATAACACCAATTATAAATACACAAAATAATTCCCTAAAATGGGAATTTTACAAGAAAAGTATGGTTAATCCTATATTTGACCATTTTAAACACAAATACAGGTATTTTGCCATTTTGGTGTTCGTACACAAGTTTTGGACCACTTTACCCCTGAAGTTGCCGAACGAAATCGTCACAAAAATCACCCTCAAATCACTATCAGGGCCGAATGATTCTTCTTTCTTCCCCATTTTTCATCTCCCTCCCTTTTTTCTCTCTTTCTCCCTCTCCCTGTCCTCTCCCGCTGCATGTGCTCCCTGCTCTCTCCCTCTCCCTCTGCCTCTGCATACGATCCTTGCTCTCTCCCTCTCCCTCTCCCTCTCTCCCTCTCCCTCTCCCTCTTGGAAGAAGAGAAGAGAGGTCGTTGGAGGATTTTGCAGAAGAAAAAGCCATGTCTCTGGGTTATGCAGAAAATCTTTCTTACCGAGAAGATGTGGGTACAGTTGGAATGACATAAATTTTCGAACCACCTCACATTTTACAGAGAAAGGTAGAATTTCTTCTACAAATCCCCCTTTCTTTTCGATGGATTCCCCTCCTCAATTACATTGGTTGTTATTTATTCGTGCTCGAATTGATTTCTATAATCACTGAATGGAAAAACCCATGAAGATTCGTGTATGATTTTGGCCAATACTTCAATAGATTTTGGGGAAACTTCAATTTATTATGGATTGTGGATAGGCTTGCCTAGATTTATTCTCAGCATTCTGTCGTATTTGTGCCGTGTCATGATAATGTAGTCGGGTTTAACTTTATGTGCTGCATGTGTTATGTGTAATTGAACACCCATGATGGGCTTGTCGTATGACCAGCGGCAAAAGTCCATGGGTCTTGTAACCAGTGATGAGATGCAAAAGCAAGAGATGCTTAAGAAGTTCATGGCTGAGGTAACTTCCCTAATTATTGGTGTTTTGGTGCTTGGAATGGATATGGAGTCGTTTTTTAATAAATCCAATTTTTTGTGTATGTTTTTATGTTTTGTTTGTCTCGTGAACCTATATGCTGCAGAATATCTGATATACCAATTCTGTTTTTGCAGCATCCTGAGATGGACTTCTCAAGAGCAAAAATTGCATAAATTAGCATCATCTTATGGTTCTTATATTCTGGAAGTAATGTGTTAAGGACACAAGGAGGTTTGTTTTTGGAAAAAAGATAGAAGTGTGTGTTCTCGTTTAATTATAATTTGGAAATTTTCCCCAGAGGCTATTTGTTGATTTGTTTGTCACCTATTATTTTTTATTGATGCAAGTTTAAAACTTCCATTAGATGTGCGTAGTCACTAACATTAAAAAAAATTTACAAGTCTGGTTAAAGAATTGAAAGTTTTCCTAACTTTCGTTTTAAGAGAATGTGGCAATGTCCTCAAGAAACTTTATTTTCTATTTATATTTTTAAACTCCCTTTGGGTAATTTTACTTTTAGCATTTTATTTTGCTGATAACGAAAGGAAGGGATAATATGTTATATGATCAAAATTAATAGCACTTGGTGATGCTCTGTTCACACTGATTCTAGTTTTCTAGTTCAAATTTGTCATTGTTCTTCAGAGATTAAGCTCACTGCCCTTTGCTGCCCTTTCTTGTTAGGGATTTTGTAATTGTAATTTGATGGATGCATTTTCACTTTAGCATCATTTGAATTTTCACACTTGCATGGTTTTAGAAAACCTTGAAAATCTGGTTTTATACATGCATTGCTTTTAAGATTGGTATTGTTTTATGCATGTTTTGTTTCTAAACTTGGATGCATTGTTTTTAGAATCCAAACTCTTTTGAAAACCTAATTCTTTGTGCATTATATTTGGAAAATCATTTTGAGAATTTAGGTTTGAGCCTTGCATACATTCATCACTTTCAGAATCATCTTTGTATGCATTTTCATTTGAAAAGAGTTTTTAGAAATCAAGCAAGCCTTTGGTTTTAAATGTTTTGAATCATTTTAGGCTTTTTATGTTTCATGTTTTTTTTAAACATCTTAGAATGTTTTAAAACATGTTTTCTAGCTTGGTTTAGTGGCCCAAAAATCCCCTCAAAGAAATACCTTCAAAATATGCAAAATTAGAATTTTTGGAAAAAGGGGGGTGGCCCGGCAGTGTCGCCGGTCGACCGGGAACACTGCCGGTCGAGTGGACAGTTTTTGAACTGTTGCACCCAACGGTCAGAAATCCGACCGTTGTGCCTTCCCTGTCGACCGAGACACTTCCCTGTCGACCGGGAACTAGCCGTTGGACTGTTTTTTGGCTATAAAGTCCATTCATTTCCAACCTTCTTTGAGGCTTGAACCATGAACCTTTGAGAGCATTTTGGAGCCAAAGAAAGGGGAAGAAGTTGGAAAGGCTAGAGGGCCATTTGGAAATCAAATGCATGAGTTTTTAAAAGGTACATATTACTAATCATTTTGATTTCCATTCAAATTAGAATCAATGCATGCCTAAATCTTTGTATTTTCTTTTATGCATGATTTCTAGTTTTTAAAGAGTTGTTTTGCAAACTCATTATCATCCTTGGTATATTAAAAATGGTTTGCAAACTCTCATGCCTAAATCACATGCTTTCTTAGATTTTAAGTTTCATACAACTTGTGACTCTTTGATTTTCATGTCATAAACAAGTTGTTCTCATACATGTGATTTGCATTAAACTTCAATCATATCTTTTTGTGCCTTAAACTTTCAAATTGTATTAAGCATAAATTGATTGAGCTTACTTTTAAACTTGATTGAAGTTTTCACACACACACTTCATAAGCATACATCTTTGCATTTCTTTAGAGTGTTTGTGTGAGTTAGTTTTCATTTTCATATCCGCCTATTTAGAGGCAAATTTATTTGAGCTTAAATTGTATCTCTTAGAGTGATCTTTTGTGAAGACACTTTCTTAGAGAAATCTTTATTTGTAAAGGTTATTGCTTAGCCTAAGAAAAGCATTTGTAAAGGTTATTGCTTAGCCTAAGAAAAGCATTTGTAAAGGTTATTGCTTAGCCTTGAAAAGCATCTTGTAAAGGTTGTTGTTGAGCCTAGAAAAACAACATTGTAAGGGTTATTGCTTAGCCTAGTAAAAAGCATAAATAGTGGAAATCCGGTGGGGTGATTGGATCACAAGCCGGTAGTGGACGTAGGCATTGAGGCCGAACCACTATAAATCTTGGTGTTGTGGTGCATGCTTGTGATGATTGTTTTATTAGCTTCCGCATTTTGATTGTTTATCATCACATGTGACTAGTTGGATTTTAAGTAATTAAAATTTGTTTAAATTGGTCATAGTTGTAGCACACCCTATTCACCCCCCCTATAGGGTTAGGATCCCCGGGAACTTTCATTTCTATCTTGTACTTGGTTCTATGATTCAGCTTATGTTATTTCTATGTATTGCAGCGATTACCTCCAGCCTTCGTGAAGCACAATGTAATCGATCCATCCCAAGGAGCCCAACTAAAAGGTCATGATGGCCGCATTTGGTATGTTCAATTAAATATAAGGGGTAAAGATACATATCTATAGGATGGCTAGAAGAAATTTGTAGAAGATCACTCCTTGAAAGCTTACTACCTTTTACTTTTCACATATGATGGTGATGGGCAATTTACTGTGCAAATTTTTTATAAAGCTGCATGTGAAATAGAGATAATAACTACTTGTTACACTAGTCAAGAATTCAACTTCCACAGTGGTAAGAAGAAGGGTGCATTACCAGATTCTGGCAAGTACTCACAGCATAAATTAGACGAGATTGACACGAAGAACTCTCAGAATGTCATTAATGTTCTTTCACGACAAACTTCATTGTGTGATGAAGCTGGTTCAACTCAAAGTAAGTAAAAGGAGTTATTTTAGGTAGTTAATTCGAATGTACTTATATTATTTTGTACACTTTTATATATGCAGTGATTGCTTGTATTTATCCTAAACAAGTATTAAAAGAAAAAACATTTACGGAGGAGACCCCACACCCACCCTCCACCCACCCAAAAATAGAAAAGAAGAAGTATTGGTCTTAAGAGAGATTGTCAATTGATACATTAATTATGCCTCTTAAGAACCAATAGCGACAATTTTATAGCTTTGGAAAAAAAAATCCGTCACTAAAAAGACCAATAGCAATGGAAAAAAGACCTCTGCTAAAAGTGTTTTTTTTTTTTCATTACTAAAAGTGACTTTTGTTGTAACTACCTTTAGTTGTGGGGTAAGTCCTATATAGTTTTATGATTTTAAAAGAACAAGACTAATGTATTTGTTCACCTATATTAATGCTACTTTGTTGTATTAAGTTGAGATCTATTAAGATGTTATTGATAAAAAAGCGGATATATAAATTTGTTTTTTTTTATTTTATATAAATTTGTGTTTCTGTTTCATTCACCTTTGAAATGCTTCTTTTAATGGTTTTTACGTCTTAGTCTAACTCGATGTTTAACAGTTTATGTCATCTTTGTATCTATAATGCAGGGAAACATGTCTACATTTAAAATCAATCAGTTTGAGAAGATTAAAACAGAGGGTGGCGAGTTGACCAAGTCTAAAACATGTTCTTATTCTACGGGAAATTGCCACACTTCGAAAAAGCAGCCATCAACAACAGAAGAGAGAACAAGAGCATTTGATAATGCTAACGCTTTTTCAAAATCCTCCAAGTTTCCAAATTTTTTAAAAATTATGAAGAAAACTTCTGTGACCTATGGATTTATGGTGGTGAGTTTCCAATGTTTGAACAGTATAGAAAATGAACTTCTCATGTTTGAATATCATGTGAGAATCCAATGTTTTGGACTAACGTACGAGCTACAGAAAGACGATAAGAGTGCATGGTCATACTTTGTTTAATATTTACCTATAAATAATGATCAATGATCTTGTTGTCCTAAAAATGTTGTTGAACAAAAGCCACTTGGTGAACCCTGTAAGTCTTTCCCATTGTATATGCAGCTCATTATATAGACCTTATTGTTTTCTTGTAGGGTGCAAAAATTTGGCGAATAAAGTATAAATTTCTGAAACGATACCGTTTATGAAAAAATTGTCGGAAATCAAAATTGACTCAAATCGTTCGTCCTTCTCATATTCTAAGCATCTCAATATGTAGTCACCATAGCTATCTTGTTGTACATCAAATTCGGATGAATATGATAAAATTTATGGTTACGATATCGTTATAAAAAATCGAATTCCTTTTTCTTGATACCCAAAAATTAGCTATGGTGGAAGAGGGAGGCGGTCTGCAGGCATGTTTTAGCTTGAAGTTCTTATTTTAATAAGTGGAAGAGATACAAAGTGGAAGACAATCGTAGATGGTATTCTTCAGAAAGAGGGAGGCGGTCTAGCAAGCATGGTTTAGCTTGTCTTGAATAAGGTTGTGGAATTGGGCTGCAACCATAGAGAAGAAGCTAATGTCCATCCTTGTTTGTGCATATTTGGTTGGTGGGAGGGTTATCACCACCGGCTGTACCATAGTTGCTGATGCTGCTACTATAAAGTCCATCATTGTTTATAGGGATTTTTACCAAATAAATGTCCTAAAGACATAGACATGACAGTTGTGTTCTAAATTTGTTATTGCATTAACCATTCATTGTATCGCCATTGTATCGTTGTTGGACTCGCATTGTTCTACATAAAGTGATCTATATAGCAATCAAGTTATAAGTTTGGAAGGCCACAACGCATGGATTTTTATTGCTTTACATTAGTAATTAACAATTACGATTTTGGAGCATTTTCTTTCATTTTGTTGTCAAACAATGAGACTGGCCCGGACTATAAATTGAGATACATAAATTTCACCCAGATCAGTGGTTACTAATTTTTTTATAGCGATATCGTTACGATCTTTTATAGTTTTCAACGATATTGACCCGGACTATATATTGAGATACATAAACAATGAAAAAGGCTCACTAATTTCATCCAGATTAGTTATTTCTAAACATTTTTTATAACGATATCGTTACAATTCTTTAGACTTTTTCCCTTCATTTTCCCCTCCCCACCAGCCACATTAGCCCTGGCTATATATTGAGATGCATAAACAATGAAAAAGATGCACGGAGGTTACCAAGAAGACCAAATTGTAAATATTCCAACAACGAAATCGTTATCGTCCTTTACAGTTTTCAGTATCAAATTTGTTATCTAGCAAATTAATGGCCTCAATTTTAAAATGTGATCTTTAAACAATGGGAAATACTCATGAATGCACCTCTGGATCTTGGTCCAGGGAAGGCAGAATATGAAGGTTCAAGCCCTCACTATGATCTTCGAACCCCCTTGAAAATGGCTCAGGGAATTTGGGGTACAAGGGTTCGAACCCTCTTCCTGAGGGTTCGAACCTTCGACCCCCCTAGAAAATGGCTCAGGGAATGCAGGATACAAGGGTTCGAACCCTCAGGAAGAGGGTTCGAACCTTCGACCCCTCTGAAAAATGGCCTGAGGAGTGCAAGATACAAGGGTTCGAACCCTCAGGTTGAGGGTTCGAACCTTCGACCCGCCTGAAAAATGGCTCAGGGAATGTAGGATACAAGGGTTCGAACCCTCAGGATGAGGGTTCGAACCTTCGACCCATCTGGAAAATGGCTTGAGGAGTGCAAGATACAAGGGTTCGACCTGTTAGGCTCCGTCCCGAGTTAATCAAGATTAACTCTAATTAATCACAATTAAGATTAATTAAGCCGGGTTAATGAGTACGTGACTTGGAATTAGCCTAAAAGAAGGAATTTAGGCTTAATGAAAGAGTAAGCAAGCTTATGAAATGAAGTTTGAATGAGCAATAAAGGACTTTTTCGGAAATACGGATTTGTACGTATTTTGTCGAATACGGAAAGTCTTGATACCAACATGTGTATCTCGACGAGTACGATAGTTTTCATAAAAGGCTTGAGTTCATTCGACGATTATTGAACCAAATGACCTATGAATTGACTTAAAATGTAAATGAAGCAAATGGAAGGGGTTAAATGCAAAAAGGAAGTTTATATAAGCAATTGACTTCATTCTCTTATGAAACCCTAGGCAACTTTTCCTCTCTTCCATCCATTTCTCCTTCTTCTTGCAAATTCTTCCATTCTTTCATCATTATCAAGTGTGTTGGAGGTGCTTGAAGTACAAGGGACTTCACCTTCTTCCTCGCCATCAACGTCTTCTTGGGGTTTATTGAGTTCCAAGCTTCAAAGAGAGGAATTCCATTCAAATCCAAGCTTGAAAAGGGTTTTCTCTAGCAAAGCTTCAATTAAGGCAAGCCTATGCATATAATTATGTATTTGAATGTGTTGTTATTGATTTGGATGGAAAAGAAATGATGGGTATGTATTATGAGTTCCATGATGCTATTAAGGGTTTGAAGACCAAAATTTTGATTGTATCAATTGGGGTTAAGTTGTGTAAATGTGTAAGATTTGTATACTATTCTTCATTTGATAAGCTATTAGGTCATCAAGGAAAGAAAGATGAAGAAGGAGGAGTGAGAAAACAGCAGAATAGAACCTGCGTTCTGTTTCTGTACAGGGGCCGATCGATCGGCCATCAGGTCCGATCGATCGGACCTGTCAGTAACTGAGAGCAATTTTAGGCCGATCGATCGGACCTGCAGTCCGATCGATCGGAGGACCCAGTTGAGTCCAGGGAATATTATTACTCATTTTGGAATCCGTTGTGTTTCCTATGAGTTCTAGGGGCGTGTCCGAGAGTGTATATATATGAGATAGAAAGGTATATTATATCGTGGAAAATTTTGAGTTTTGGATTTTTCCAAGAATTAATATCGTTCAGGTGGTCATAGATCCTCGTATAGTCGAGGTATAGTAGTGATGTCAAAACCTCTATCAGTGATAACTAGGGATATCATCATGCACAAACAACTAAGTAATATCATCAAAAATAATACGTGCATTGATAACCAAAGTTACACTCAATTGTTGATTAGATGATAGATTGAGTATTAGAGTGACATGGGTATTGTTATTAAAATGAATTGTTAAAGCCTGGCACTACCTAGTGGTTTCTGAACTCATACCAGTCTCAGTAATCTGCCATCATGCGATTATAATTTCCAAAACATAAAATATTGCAGAAACACGTATCATTTTATAATGTTTTTAATTTTTTTTCACCCTGAAAAACACATGAGACACGTATATTTCACATGAAGTTAAAAAAGAAGCAAAGATGGATGTGCCTAACAAAATTAAGGTAGAGAAGGAAGTAAAAAAAGAAGCAAAGATGGATGATGATGATGATCACATACCAATTTCCCAGAGAGTGAAAAAATCGATTTCATCAGACAATCGATCCTTATCAAAGAAACCAACAAAGGTTGTCACCTCCTAATTGAAGAAAACAAACAAGAAATAAAAAAAGATTATAAAAGCTTCTAAATACTCAAAGTCGTTAAAGGTGCCACCTGGCTCCGGTGGAGGGTAGAAGTGGACTACATTGGAGCACAATGGTGTCATTTTCCCTCCTCCATACAAACCTCACGGGATTAAGATGGTATACAATGGACCGCTAGTTGATTTAACTCCAGAACAAGAAGAGGTGATGCTGAATATCTTTTATGATCTTGTACCATTTTCACTATTTCTTTTCATTTCTTGTCATGTGATCTTGTTGAGGATCTTGTACCCTTGTATCCTGCACTCCTCAGGCCATTTTCCAGAGGGGTCGAAGGTTCGAACCCTCATCCTGAGGGTTCAACCCTTGTACCCCAAATTCCCTGAGCCATTTTCAAGAGGATTCGAAGATCATAGTGAGGGCTTGAACCTTCATATTCTGCCTTCCCTGGACCAAGATCCAGAGGTGCATTCATGAGTATTTCCCATTGTTTAAAGATACATTTTAAAATCGATGCCATTAATTTGGTTGCTGGGGAGGGGAAAGAGAAGGTAAAAACTCTAAAGGATTGTAACGATATCGTTATAAAAAATGTTTAGAAATCACTAATTTGGGTGAAATTAGTGAGCATTTTTCATTGTTTATGCATCTCAATATATAGTCTGGGTCAATATCGTTGAAAACTATAAAGGATCGTAACGATATCATTATTAAAAAGAATTAGTAACCACTAATCTGGGTGAAATTTGTGAGCCATTTTCATTGTTTATGTATCTCAATTTATAATCAAGGCCAGTCTCATTGTTTGAAAAAAAAATGAAAGAAAATGCTCCAAAATCGTAATTGTTAATTACTAATGTAAAGCAATAAAAATCCATACGTTGCGGCCTTCCAAACTTATAACTTGATTGCTACATAGATCACTTTATCCCGAACGATGCGAGTGCAATAATGATACAATGACGATACAATGAATGGTTAATGCAATAACAAATTTAGAGCACAATTGTCATGTCTATGTCTTTAGGGAAAACATAAACAATGATGGACTTTATAGTAGCAACATCAGCAACTATGGTACAGCCGGTGGTGATAACCCTCCCACGAACCAAATATGCACAAACAAGGATGGACATTAAGTTCTTCTCTATGACTGCAGCCCAATTCCACAACCTTATTCAGGACAAGCTAAACCATGCCTGCAGACTGCCTCCCTCTTTCTGAACAATACCCTCTATGATTGTCTTCCACTTATCAAAATCAGAAGGACAAGCTAAACCAGAAGGACAAGCTACACTTGGGTCACGAGTTCCCTAGTATTAGTTCCAGTTTTTTCTTTTACTTCTTCTATGAACTGAACCTATACAAACACATCCCTCTTGCTTTTAACTAGACAAGAACTCATTTTGCATATGGTATGGGTTATTCTGCTTTAACGAATACCTCTGAATCAAAATGAGTTCTTGTCTAGTTATTGGGCATACATCAAAATATATCGAAGCAACCCATAGTCATCCACAACACATCAAATGAAGCCCACAATAAACTTTTATTAACAAGTTTATTAACAAAAGAGCATTGAATACAACCGTAAGTTAGCCAATAATGGGTAATGACCAAGATTTAAAAAGTTCATCAATTCATCATTCATCATCCATAGTGTCTTCCAAGTTCGACTTTGTTGAATACATTAAATCAGCCAATTATGGTAACTGACCCAAGATTTAGAAAAAAATCATCAATTAATCATTTATCATCCACAGTGTCTTCTAAGTTGGAATCCACTCAAAATGCTCTAAGGCGCACTCTCCAAGTAACCTACATGAGCTGAAGTCCTCTTTGAGCTCTCAGAGGTGGAGGAAGACTTTCACTCTGCATAGCATAGAAAAAGAAAAGAAAATTCAACACAAACAATTAGAAAACAAAAATCCATTCTTATTACATGAAAACCACATCACAGGAAAAGAAACTAAGACGAGATAAATTAACATCAGCCCACATTCAATTGTTCCAAAGTTATTGTTTGAAGCTAACCACCCATTAAAAAATAAATCTCAAAAAACAAATAAACAAATCAACCCAAAAATTGGAAGGAAACACAACAGATTTAAGATAATAAAACTAAGAGACACAAATTGAGACGTGCAGAAAACCGGAGCAAACCCCATTAAAACTCAAATCCAGATCTCCAAAATGAATGAAAACAAGATAGAAAAACAAAGGAAGCCCATATCATAAAAAATAAAAAGAAAACCTAAAGCCAAAATTGCAAAAGAAAATGTAGATTCAGACAAAACATAGCGAGTTTTCAAGTGAGAGAGAGATAACTGGGTGAATTTGAAATATGTTTGTGTATAAATTGAGAATTTGACGTCGAATTTGAAATATGTTTGTGTATAAAGTGAGAGAGAAATATGTTTGACGTCGAATTTGAAATATGTTTGTGTATAAATTGAGAAGAGTTCCTCTTATCAAACTTATGGTGAAATTTAAGGAAAGAAGTGAATCTTTAAATTCCTTATGGTATCAGAGCATGGGCCCAGTAATGATCTTGCGATCAAACTAGATACAATCCTGCATTGTCAATTTTTTTTTTTAATTTCAATAAAGAAAACCAACATCTTTTCCCATCTAGTAATCCTTTCACCTCAAGCCTTAAGATCTTCAAAACTTCTGGAAGAGATTGTGTCAGATTTGATCTAGTGGACCATCGGCACCGAAAAGCTCAAGATAAGCGGGTTGCGATAAAGATGGGTCAACAGACGGACGGTGATCCCTAAGAAGAAGATATGAACATTTATGCAAAATATATGTCATTCATATTTTTTTTTCCGAGATCAATGGGTTTTATTTTTAATGTCAACAATCACAGATCATTTGACATGATCATGTGATTGAGGGGAGCTATTAGAGAATATTGAAGTTAGTTTGAATTTGAATTTTAAATATCTTTGCATATAAATTGAGAGGAGTTCCACACATCCCACTCACTAGAAGCGTGTGGGAGATTTTAGGAGAATTCCGACTCACAATCAAGTAAGGCTTAAGGATATTTCCATCTAGCACATTTACGGTGACATGATTCGCTGGTAATGGGGCTATAACATCTATAATGTGCCTTTTACAGCTATCCAACGTCCAAGACTCTTAATAGAAATAAAAGTGGCAATGGATAAGTTATGTCTGGTGACTTTGGTCCCTGTCTTGTGGACCACTTTCTGCTAATATGCTTGGGCTCAATTGAAACCTGCCCCACTATAGTAATCCAGCTGAAAATGTCAATTCAAAAGTAAAAGATTCCACTTATCTCTAACACTAGATTGGGTTCAGGTTGGTTGGTGGGCCAGAGTGTAATACATTGGATGGAGTGAGGATCAAGTGTATACCCTACAGTAATGGGCCCAACAAAACCCAACCCATTTATCTATCAAATTGGAAATGTCAACCCTAACCCAACCCATTTATCTATCAGATTGGAAATAACAACCCTAACCCAACCCTAAAGTAACAAGTCAACCAAAAACCTCAGACAGCAAAATCACTCTTTACTAGCTACAGTGTGTATAATTTGGCAATATGCTGATGGGCCCAAAAACTAAATGCTTATTGAAGGTCGAGAAGGAGGCTTGGTAGATATGATAAAGATGTTATAACTTATAAATGAGAAACGCCCATATGATGTGGATCCATGTGAGACCAACTTTTGCTGTATTAAATTGGTAGTGCTGCAGCTTGTGCAGGAAACTCAAATCAAGCTCAAGGCAAAATGCACACCATCTAACAACATCATTGAAACCCAAGAAATGCAGACTATAGATTTCAGTCCAAATTTCGGGTCCCATGGTCCAACACAACACCCACCCATTGATTTGAGATATGGCCAAGGTAGCTGGCATGGTCCACATATGTGGCATCATCATAAATCATTATTATCTTATTTTATTTAATACTGATTACTGACTCCATCACCTGTATGTCTGTCTGATGTTAGAATAATGCAGACTAGAGATTTAAGATGGCTACATGTGTGACTGACTAGTAACAACAATAAAACCATCAATATGTCCAGACCCCAAATCAATAGGAGAAGTGGAGAACTATAACTGCTAATAACATTCTCAAATCAAATCAGTGGGTTAAAGTGCTCTTCTTGAAGGTAAACACTACGGGAAAGACTGTAAAAGCACATCATCTTTATTTGAGAAATGGATGAAATTCCATGACTACTGATATAAGATCTATAGGTAAGGAATCAAAAGCATAGAAAAACATAATCAGCCAATTGTACAACCAACCCATCTTTCGGCTAATATAACAAATCCATGGCATTTATAGGAGGTAATATCACTCATAGCGGTTTAAGAATATACTTATAACAATATAGATTTAGAATGTCATCTGAAGGTGTGTTTAACCAAGTCCAAAAAAAGCACAAACATGAGATTCCTATATCATCCCTTTTCATTTGCAGGGAAACGTTGGTTGAATCAAGAGGTGCATGTTCCATGTATTGTGGTGAGGTCAGCTTCTGATTGCAGAAGGATTCTAATAATATAACATAGCAAGGACAAGAAGGCTAATTGATAAATTCGTTAAAAAAAATCCTAAATCAACTTATGCATAGGTAGGAGTATGATTGACTTGAAAAATCAAAACCCCTTTCAGAAAAAATGCACACAAATATTTGACAGGAAAGGGATCAGAGGACATGAAAGAGCTACAACCAATGACTCCCTATGACCACAAAAACATTATTCAATGCAGCCACTCTGTTGCAACTTGCAAGTAGTAGATGTAGGCTCATGCCAGAAGTCACAGGCCAAATAAGGAAACTGAATTAGAACCAAAAGTTGCATACCCAAGCTAAAGTCCTTGATCAACAAGATAATCACCAAGCCTTTCAACGATCATGTTGCACTGGCCTGAAGTCACTGGTTCTTCATAGATTCCAGTGACCAAGGCCTGGCCAGTTTTCTTTATAGTAACACCACCAGAGCCCTGAAAACAAAGCACTGAGTCAAATGACAAACGCGCACCAGAGAGGAGCAGCATCATAAACTATACATGGAAGACACATCCCAGGGAATTGTAATATATCAATCAACTGAAGCTCCAAAAAGGTCTTCAACGGGGCTTATTTTGTGTATTTATAATTGGTGTTATGTTGTACATTGAGTGTTTTCAATGTAAGTGTAATCTCATAACCTTGTATCATCATTTTATTTTATTTTCATGCTTTTGAGATTGCAGATTAGACTGTTAGAATTGTCAAATGAATGTAGATTCTTTCTAGAAATAATTCCATCAACTATGTCATTCATAAAACTGACAGTAGTTAATGTGATGAATCAAAGAAGATTGATCTCACTGGTACAACTCCAAGCCTTTATGCCTTCTTCTGAGGGCTACCTAGATGCATGATAATAAAAGGAAACAGAGGGATAGAATAGGATGTGGATCAGGGTTTACCTCGGTATCAATCCAATCAATGGGTATTATGGAGAATTTGACAAATATTTGTTACATAAAAATAAATACTTCAAAGAAAGTGACTGTTTTGTGGCCCTGTGGTTAGAGTGCTAACGAGATAAAGTAATTGTTCATGCATTTGAACCCTGGCAATTATATTTTAACTCTTTCAAAGCCCCGGTCGATTCATATCATGTCGGTGTATGAGCTGATACATATGCAATACATATATCGCCCGGAACCATCATAGCACCGAAAAACCGATATGCATTGGTCAATTTTTATAACCATGTTTGAGACACACCAGACATTTACCAAGCCCCCGAGTGTACACATCAGATATTCATCAGCCCCTCAAACACTCGCTTAGAAAACCATCCATTTTCTCCAGAGTATTAAAACATTTTATCTATTTAGGCTGACCAAAATACAAACTTGGGTACTGATAGCAATCCCCTTTCAAGGAATTATAACAATGGAGTCAATGAATGTGACAGGGTCATCACCTTCTTTCCACGAATAACAGCCCCTGGCTCGCCTTGAATCACCATAGACTTTGTGGCTCCGAGAAATAAGCCAGTTGGTGCAAGTGATCCAGGTTCAGCAAAGTCATTCATAATACCAGTTACTTCTGCAGGGTTAAGCTACACATCATCATAAGAACAACAAAGTCTCATCAGTGGAAAAGAAGGAAATCTAATCACATGTGTGCATATATAAGTTACATAGAAATAGCTGCAGGTCTGTAGTGAACTTATATTGTCATCATATCATGTGAAAATAGAATTATATCAGTACGTAGCACGCACTCTTAATTCTACTGAAAAACATTTCCTCTTTTTGAAAATGTAGTCAGCAACTATTCAGAAGTCTTCTCCACCTGTTCTTGAAAATCCGTCGTTTACAACTAGGTTGGGGAAAACGGATACTTGCCTATGCATAATTGCAAGGCAAATCATCCCATATGATGTCAAATTTCAACAAATTACTGACCACTTGTTCCAACCAAGTGATAAGTTTAAAGCATAAAAAGGTCAGGGAATGCAGACAACCTGTATTCATATTAAAAAGGTCTAATAGCTATTAGAAGAAAAATTGAACAAGAATGTTCCATCTCTCAGCAATTAGATTTGAGATTGAGTTGATAAATATCCATTATACTAATCACAAAAATCTAACAACCTTCTAACGGTGGAGAAGAATATATTCACAACCCAGTTAATAAATTATAATAGACAAACAAGGAACCTGTTCCAACATCAAATTTGTGACAGGTAATGCCAAATGATATTTATTATGCTATATCCACTAGATAGCCGAAACCCAAGATCCAGCAGAATCTGTAAAACCTTTACTATTATAAAAAAAAGAAAAAGGAAAAAAACATTTCATCAACACATCACAGATCCATTACAGTCTCATGTGATCCAATAGCTATTCACAAAATGGAAACGTATTATGTCCTAATACAACAACAAAGACATATGTCTTAACTAACTATATAAAGAAATGGAACCTCAAACTCCAGCAAATTTGAATCCAAAACCAAAATATAAACATAACCAACATCCAAAATTATCTCATACAACACAAAACTAATATGCATCTTGGGCATGGCTAGGCTGTTTTGGGCTTAGCCTTTCTTTGGTGTTCTTTTCTCTGAAATAATAAATTTTACTGTTATAAAAAAATTGAAAAAAATGATAATGTGCATTTTTCCATCATCCAAAACCTTATGTTATCCTGTAAAACTGCAATGTATATGGATTTGTTCATATGCTCATTTCAGGCACTATAAAATGACTACATATTCAGATCATTATCCACCAATATGAAATATATCCGACCTCACCCTTCAAAAAAAAAAAAAACCCTGCCTGCATGCATTGATCAAATCACCTCAAATCATTCAATATGTAATAAAATAAAAAAACCCACATCCTACATTGATCAAACACCTCATTCTCAACCCTTTCAGCAAATCAAACAACACCATCAACAAAGAAATGAGTATTTATAGCTGAATTCTTCAATCCAACCTATCACATAATTCAATGCATATATTTCCAAATTCCAAGAAAGAACATAAATGACAAAAACCAAGTTCAAATCACCCAATGAAACAGATAATCCAAAAAAAAAAAAAAAAACACCAAAATGAATGCTTGTCAGATCTGAAGGAGAGAATGTAAACCAATTAATGAAAGGCCATTTAGGGTGGAATAAAAGCGAGAAACAGACCCGAGGAAAGGAAGTGCTTTGAGCCCAGACGCTTCCATCGTGTCCGAGGATGGCCGCAGACGTGAGATGGTGGCCTTCGATGTCGCACATCAGATGATCGTCGACGTATGTTTGCCAAGACATGATTCAATCTCTTTCTCTTCTTCTTGCTCTGGTTTTGTTCTGCTTTTCTTCTCTGTTGTGGAAGGGAAGGAGAAAGCCTTCTAGGGAGAAAATTATAAGGGTTGAGGGTGATTTTTGTGACGATTTCGTTCGGCAACTTCAGGGGTAAAGTGGTCCAAAACTTGTGTACGAACACCAAAATCGCAAAATACCAGTATTTGTGTTTAAAATGGTCAAATACAGGATTAACCATACTTTTCTTGTAAATTTCTCAAAATAAAATATAAATGAGTTATAATGATATTTTATTTTTAGGTATGAAATCTTTTTTATTTTTTTGTATAGAAATGAGGAGTTTTTTTGCTTTTTGACTTCTTTAGAAAAAAAATATAAAAATTTTAAATTAAAACACTTTTAATGTGACTTTTTTTTTTTTGAATGAGGATTTTATTTCACTTCACTCTATCAGTAGAGTTGCCCCAAGAACGAGAGGGTGAGAGTGTGGTATTAATATCCTATCATCAGAATCATCAGTTTTATCAGTTCACTTCACTTTGACTTGGGTCTCCAATCAATGGCTTCCCTCCATATTCCCTCTCTATGCTTCTCCTCTCCTTCCTACTCCAATATCCCCACCATTCATCTCTCTCCTCCATTCTCCTCCTCATCCAACGCCTTCAATTTCTCATCCGTTCTCACCCGCCGGAAACCCCAAATTCTTGGTTTCTGCACCAGGGGGATCTGTAGGGTACCAGGAAACCCTAATCTTCCTCTTCGTCTCCAGAGCACTATCACTACAGGACCTGAATCCCAATCCCAAGTGAAGAAAAGAGAACCCATGATTCCTCCTTACAATGTCTTGATCACTGGATCCACCAAAGGTCAGTGTCAGTCAGTCTGAATTGAAGCAATATGAATCCATTTTGCTCTCCTACTTTTATTTCCTCTCATGCTTCCTTACTCAACTGTAGTAGTTCATGCATTTCATTTAGGAATCGGTTATGCTCTAGCTAAGGAGTTCCTAAAATCAGGTGATAATGTCATAATATGCTCAAGATCAGGTATGGATTTGATCTTTACATTAACATGCCGTAAATTCTTCTTTAGTTGAAATCTTGCTGCAGAATTGGTTTGGGGAAATCTGCTACTTTGTGAACCACTTACCCAATTTTATTATTACTATCATTATTTTTTTTTTTCTTAGACTAAAGTTTCTTTCCTTTTTTTTTTTTTTTTTAATACGGTAAAATTTATTGCTCAAAAAAGAAAGATAACAAAAGATTACAAGAAGAAACTAGTACAAACCAAAAAAATCAACTAAACATTGAAAAGAATAGAAGTACGGAACACTCCCCCTTTTGCAAGAGCATCCGCCATGACATTAGCCTCTCGAAAGATATGGTGAAAAGAAGCACCCAAATGATTAGAGATATCTTGCACCTCCTCCGCACAATCCAGTAACCTCTGTGGAATAGAAGCTTCCCCAGAACCCCATTGAATAGCTGAATAAGAATCCTCTTCAATAACAGCATTGATGCTTTCCAAAGTTAACAACTCACGACAACCAATAAGAAGAGCATAAACTTCTGCATCATTAGCACTTAGAGAATCCATAGGTCCCGAGAAATTTCTTAACACTGTACCTTTCCAATCTCTGATAACTCCTCCAATACTATCCCTCTGCGAAGAGTGAAGAAAACTGCCATCAAAGTTTAATTTTAAAACACCATTGGGAGGAGTTCTCCAAAGATTATTCTTAACAAAAGTAACCTGGCGACCCCCTTGGAAAAAAACTGGCCAAGATCTAGAAAGATCTTCCAAATAGACTCCTAAGAACTCCTTTCGCTTCACCGCCCATTCCAAGACAGACCATACAATCGATTCAACCACCTCTTTTACTGATTTACAAGTATTTTGAAAAACTCTTTTATTTCTTTCCAACAAAAGCTTCCAAATGGTACCATACAAAGCTGCTATTCATAAAATCCTTCCACAAAATAATTTGCATCCAAACCTCCACTGAATGAAAAGATCTTCCACAGTTCCAGGCATAACCCAATTGATTTCAAACATGTTAATGATAGCAAACCAAACACCATGAGCAAAAGGACAATGAATCAACAAATGAAGGACCGTTTCCTCATCATTCAAGCAGAAAGGACAACCATTAACAATTGATTTCAACCTTAGACTAAAGTTTCTATTACAACTTTTACTGGATAATTTCACTTGAGATGGTTTCTGAGACTACATTGCTTACACATGTAGCCAATCATATGCAGCTGAGCGCGTAGAATCCGCAGTTCAGAACTTAAATGAGGAATTTGGGGAGCGGCGTGTGTCGGTATCTACTGCATAGCTTGTTTCTCTTTTGGTTTTGGTAAATGAATTTTGTTAAAGTAAAACTCCAGTTGTTATTATTATTATTATTTTGACTATTTTTTCACCTCCCTGATTGAAACATTTCAGTACATTGCTACTATGCTACTTCAGGAATGTATTCTTGTGAATCTTTTTCCCCTTTTTGTTGTTATAGGGTACTGTCTGTGATGTCAGGAAAGGGGATGAAGTCAAGAAATTAGTCACATTTGCACGTGACAAGCTCAAATACATAGATATATGGGTATATGTTCAAACTGGCTAGTTTTCTGTTTGTATTATGCATGTCAATGCTATCTTCATGACTTGAAATGTCCATACTAGCTTGTGTCTGATGGTACAGATGTTAAATTGCCATGATATCAACCTATTTGTGTTTATATGGAAACTAACTTTGCTTCTATTCTCTTTTTGAATGATATTTTGCTTCTATTCTTGCTGAAGTGAATGCATCAAACAAGCTCCAAATCAGACCATGACTTCACATCATTCTCTTGACTGCCAAATATTTCTCCATGCGTGTCGCCTGACACTGATTTTTGGAAATGGAATTTTATGAAATCAATGCTGCCACCTAAGTCTTGTCTTATGTGAAGGCATTTTTAACTTCTGTTGCTTTTCAAACTTGAGTGCTGAAAAGAGTCAAGTGATTTCTAGTTTAAATGAAGGGTTTTTTTTTTTTGGAATCTCAATGTTTCTGCTGACTTTTGTATTTTTTGATTGGATATTGTACTTTATTTCGAGAAAGGATACAGATTAACAATGCTGGATCAAATGCCTACAGCTATAAGCCATTGTCTGAAGCTTCTGATGAAGATCTTATGTATGCTACCAAGCTTTCATGTTTTGTTTTCCCTTCCACTATCCATGATGATGTGGTCTTTTCAATCATAATCTGAGAAATGTTGCTTTTGCAGAGAAGTTGTTACAACAAACACTCTTGGTTTGATGATCTGTTGCCGAGAGGTAACAAAATGGTTCTTAATTCTCTTTTCTCAAATAGTTCAGAGTAAAATGTACTTTGGCATCTTCCTTCACCCTTATTCTTCTATGTTCATTTGTAGGCAATAATGATGATGTCCAACCAGCCTAGAGGGGGTCATATTTTCAACATTGATGGAGCTGGTTCAGATGGACGGCCAACGCCTCGGTACCATATTCCACTTTACTTTTGCTTTTGTTCTCATAAACGATTTTATATATGTTGTGGCAGTTCATACTTGTGTCTTATCTTACATTTCCTTTATTGGCTATTAAGCTGAAAAAAGAGCATTGGAGCTGATGTTTACCTTGCAAATATTATTGCTGCGTTGTTAAAATAGAAAATGGACAATAATGCATAAGCCATAACTCCCAAGTGAATCACTGTGGCGAAAGCTGTGCACCATAACAGATGCTATGTAATTAATCTTCCTAATCGATCATGGTGCAGGCATTATCGTGAGTTGCATACCTAGGAGATCTGCAATTAACCTACAGCTTTAAGGCGCATGGGGATTGTACCTCAAAATCACTTCTTGTTTGTATAATTGGCAATATATCTGTACCCATTCTACTGTGTGATTCAGATGGTGCTGTAATCAGATGTCAAACATTTGCTTATTGAGGACCTGCAGAATGTGGTCTCCGATTCCACATGGCACCCAATGGAAGCGGAATGGGTGCCCATCTATTTGCCAAAATGTTCTAATCGGCATGCATTTTGGCTTACATCAGAATGCACCCACCCTTAATTCTTGAAAATTCACTCCAAGTAGTCACTAGACCAGACACAGTTTTGAAATTTGTGTGATAGTATCCTTGGCCTTGGGCATGTACGTGTGGGACCCACTATTTATTGATCCATTCCAGATCTTGATCTGATACATTGTTTTGAAATAAACAATATGGTATAGGATATGTGTGATAATGTCCTTGGCCTTTAGCATGTACGCGTGGGACCCACTGTTTACTAATCCAGATCTTGATCTAATTGCCCATTGTAAAAAAACCAAGGCCTAAAAAAACACAGATAGGGAAATTCTAAGTCTGTAACCTTCTGATGCGTTCTCTTAAATAGATAATTGAGAAAGCAATGCAATGGTCCACCATGTTGAAAACAACAAGTACTGGAATGCTACATCCTTGAGGCATGGTCTATCATGCAGCACAGGAGACTAATAGATGGCTGCATGCATATCAATGAAAGATGATGGATGTGATAACCTTTAAGTGACATTGTTTGTGACTGGTAAGGCAGATACCATAATTTTCAGCATTGATCAGACAGTGTTGTATCGATAGCTGTTTGAACAACATTGATCTTAGATGATAATTGGGGCTCCTCAACTGGGGGTTGACAGACTCCTCGCCCAGCTAAAGTAGGACTCCTCAATCAGGTCCAAGCCTTATGCTTGATTGAGTTGATAAAATATACTTTACCAAAGAGGAAACCAGCCCTCACAATTTTAACATAATGAAGATCTACTATCTTTTCATTGCATAAAGAGGCATATACAATAGTGACACAGGGGAAGAGAATAATCAGAACCTAACCATGCATACATACTATTAGATTGAGGAAGAATGGAAAGAAGAAGATTGGAGAGAAAAGTGATACATCCTTGGATGATCCACTGCTCTATTTATAATCATGTTAGGCCTTAATCAAGGCACTAAGTATGTCAAGAGTACAAATTAGAATAATAAAAGAATAGAAAGAATCAATCCTAATCTATACAAGGAATACAATTAGAGAAAAATCAGGGAATACAATTATACAATCTTTGACAAAATCAACCCACGTGTGGGATGCTGTAATGGGCCTTTGTTGGGCTGGGCCTTGGGCCTGTGATGTAATGGGCCTTATCTTCTACACATACATGCACTACGCTTCTTCCAACACCTTTTATAGTAGGCTACATGGGAATTGACCAACTTAATGCAACTATGCAACATGCACTCTATCTATATGCTAATATTTGTGTTATGAACGCCAATTTATAAAGAGATGTTTAGTTCCCATGCAAGGGACATGACTATCTATCCGTTATCCATGCAAAAGGGCATGGCCACCTATGCACTATTGATGACTAGCTGACTAGGTCACTTATTTTACTCATGTTGACTTAAAAAACTCACACAAGCATTGATTTATAAAGCTTTGCAAACTTAGTAATTAAGAAAATGGCTTCAATGCAACCAATGACTATTCAACTTTTGGGTTTGATCGTTCATTGCTTGATTGTATCTGATCACCAATGGGCCACTGTATAAATCATTGAGACTTGATAATCCAATCATTTCTTCCTCAATCAAAGATAATCCAATTATGGAACTCATTGTCCAGGCAGAATCTGACGGTTGGATGTATCAGGTATCATCAACAGAAGGTCTATTAGGCTTGACCATGCTTTCTGGGCCATTGATGAATATCTAGAGATCATCAAAACCCTCTCCAATCCATATGATTCTTTTCTATATCCAGTGGTTGAGATTGTGTACATCTTCTGAATAGGATGGAACTGTGAAGTCAACATCCAAGAGGTTCGATGATGTTTCTCATGATGATCTTCCCAATGTTTTCATAGATGTTCATGCATACATGATACAATCCTTTGGAAAATCAATCCATGACTACTGTTTGTTGCATTCATTTCATGCAATTTTCGTACTCAACAATGCCATGCGATCTTCGTTAAACTGTGCTTCACAGGTGCCAGGTCTAGTGATCAACTTTGAGAAACATCAGACCATTGACACTCTTGAACTTGTGTTGTTTCCATCATCCAAAACCATTTAAGTTATTGCAATCACTATTATTGTTATTTTTATCAGCAACCAAATGAACCAATCTATCTTAGTGGACACACACCATTTCTGGATTGCCACCATGGCCTTGTATGCACAAGCTCAAAGCTTAAGGATATTATGTATACTGTTGGTGTGAGGGTCATATAATTTCTCCATTTCTAATTTCCTGTGCCATACAATTCCTCTACTTTTAGTTGGATGACTGCCTGGTTTTCCCTTTTGTAGATTTGCTGCTTATGGTGCAACAAAGCGCAGTGTTGTGCATTTAACCAAGTCCTTGCAGGTGTGGATCTTTAGGGGAGGCATATTGTTGTTCTGTTTGCTACTTTTTGCATGTTTGTGACTTTGCAAAACTTTCTTATGGGTCCCTTCTGTGCTACTTTGTTTGGATTGGTAAGAGTTAATCTTTTAAATTAAACCATCTTTCTTTGGTTGAAAAAATATTTGTTTTGCAAAACATTACTTTTTGAACCTAAACAAGATTCCTCCTTTCTTGAAAGATTAACCCATGATGTATTATTCTATCTATCTTTAGATTGTTTTTATTAAGTGTAGCAATTTTAATCCTGATGCAACTTTGGAGTAGATAATGTTCAGGCTACATTTATCTAAAAGACCAGGAATTCGTTTTACTGTAAAATTATGGTTTCCTCTGATTTCCATATTGTTGTTTCGAGTAGGGAAAACTTTTTGTTTTTAGAAATCTTTCAGAAAATAGCAAGGTGTGACTTGTGGGTCTGAGATACATGTTTTTAAGAAAATCCCAGATCACGATGCAGACTTTTTATGAGCTAGCAACATTTGAAATTGGTTTTTGATGTACAACTGATTACACATCTAGCTTCATGGCAACACTTCATTTTCATAGTGATAACCTAACTAATCTAAGAGCATTTGTTATGGCTCTCTGTTAAGATAAAGTTCTCATATTTGTTTCAGGCTGAACTGCAGATGCAAGAGGTGAAAAATGTTATGGTACATAATCTGTCGGTATGTTCTGCCTTAAAGTTCTTGGGGCTTTGTTTATTTTAAATTATATTGCCGAAGTTGTGCTGCCTTTTGATGTTACTGGTTCTGCCTTGACGTTAATTTTTGGGCATTTAATTGTTTTACTTTGTTAACAGGAAAGGTTCTCTGTAAGTATTCAGAGACAATTGATGAAATAGTGGATAAAAGAGAAACCAAAATCCATGCTTTTCTTTTGTGTATCTAAGTCATGCGGCTAGTGGATAAAAGAGAAACCAAAATCCATGCTTTTCTTTTGTGTATCTAAGTCATGCGGCTAGAAAGGAATAACGTTCTTTACTTGTTCCTACTTAGCTAGATGAGGCTGTCTCTCAAAGACATGCCCCTGAGGGACAGACCCTTATTTAGCCTTTTTCTTTTTTTTTTTTTTTTTTTTTTTGACATTTTTAGGGAGCACAAGAACAACCTTCCACAAGTCCAAACCTATGCTTCCGCCTCCTGAGGGAGGTGTCTTCAACTTAACCCCCCAGTTACGTAAGCTGATCAATCAGTAATTCAGTATAAACAGTTTTCTTGGAGAAATTCCTGATCCTCATGATGAGTTCCAGAGTGTAGTGGTGCCATCCACGTTAGTTGTTTTGGGGAGACCACATAAAGTGCAATAGCGGGACCTAGAAACTGGTATTCTTGGTCCTTTTTTTTTATGGCCCCCTACTGAACTCGTGGATCCAGTTTTGCCCTGCTCCGAGCAGGCAGGGGGTTTATTCATGAAGAGAGCTCAGTGGGCAACCCGTGCGCTCCCACCCTTCAATGGGGGAGACTTGCATGTCGATAACCAAGTGCACCATGCACAAGATAATGGTTATTTGGGTCTTTACAGAAGCCGCTGGAGGCATCTTTCTGAAGTTAGTCCTAAACGTTTGGGTCAGCTCAGTGAGTCTAACCATTGAGTGTGACAGACCCCACTGTGGATGGATACCCCCAAAAAAATCTCCCTGATGGAGCTATCCTAACTCTTTTGACTGATTCCTTGCAGATAGATGGTTAGAAAAGATCTATCACAAGTCTCCAACAGTCACACACTTGATTAGTAAAAGTCTAAATATTGACTAGGTAGGATCTTCCAATGTAGACGCCTGTCAGATCTGTTGTCTTGATCATGGAGTTACTGGGCCAAATGTACAAAGTCAAGGCCTTTGTCTTCTAATTCAGTGGCATAGCTGAGGATCATATAGTTCTTTCTAGTCGTAATTCAGGGACTTTTATCTCTAACCTTATTTCATTTTAGTGACACATTCTTATTTTATGGTTTGCAGCCGGGTATGGTCACGACCGAACTTCTTATGTCTGGTGCTCTCACAAAACAGGTAGAACATGAAACTATCCCATGGTTAAGGAGAACATTTTATTCTTTTGTTCCTTTGCATAGACTTTTAAGTTGTCCTTCCTTTAAAAAACAAAAAGAAAAAGAAAAAAAATAGCTTTAAAGGAGGTATTAACACATTACTTGCACAGGCCAAATTCTTCATCAATGTTTTAGCAGAACCAGCTGAAGTGGTAAGAAATGATCCATGGAATCATCATAACTTTTGTAAATGCATACCTGTCACCCCTATATGATCCATGATTAAGTAGATTGTAACTGCTGTTTCTGCAGGTTGCCGAATATCTTGTTACAGGCATTAGATCCATCCCAAGCAGTGGATCAATGAAACCTACTTACATTCGCTTCCTCACTGGGTTGAAAGCCTATTCTCAGATATTTTCAGTTAAGGATACTATTTGTTGTCTCTGAAATTCTTTAACTTGTTCTGAAATAAACTGCAGTGTATCTTGCGCCCCTTTTAATCTCAAAATTGCACAATGGTGGGTATTAGGCTACACTGTTTTGCCGCTATATGTGGCTTACTTACAAGATCCAAGCCATTCATTTGGTAGGCCTTGGATGGTGATAGCCTAGAATTTCCCGAATTGGATGGTTTTAACCAATTTATTAGACTTTTGAGGAAAGAAGATGGGATGGTTAATAACGAGAAAAGCAACAATCCATTACCCTTCCCTTTTTGTTTCCTCTAGAAAGTCCTCTAGTTTAAAAAGTTAATCTATCTTTTTGAGTCACTGAATTTTTGGGCTATGGCCATATAATAAGCATGTTCTTTTGTGCTATTCACAACCACCGTTGTGTTTTCCTGGCATTCAATGATTGATTTTATTCTCCTTTTCTGTTCTAATTATATTTTCATGTGTATCCAGAGACTTGCTTTTGGTGCCAGGAGAAACAGATACCTGATTGAAGATTAAGATGGCCATATATTCAGTGTCTAAATTCATTCAATATTTTTATTATTTATGTATGACACATCCTTCATTCAACATTTTTACTCTCTCTCCCTCCTCCCAAAGTAATTATTATCATTTTTTTAGTTAAAATTTCAAATAAGGTCTTAAGTTTTGGCCTTATTTCAAAACAGGACACAAGCTTCAAAAGTTTTCAAACTAGGGTCCAAGTTTTCAACCTTTGTTTCTTCATCTTTAACCACTTTCACGGGAATACATTTTTCTAGAATTCCAATTTCAGGAAAACAACAGGCCCAAAGAACATATCTGTTGGTCAGCTTTCCTTGAGAGATGGAAACTGCACTACAATTTTCTATAATAGGTTTTAACTTGCATTGTTTGGTATTGAAAATATTTTCAGCGGCGATCCATGTTTCCACTAATTTAAGACTTGCAGAAAATGCTTAAAATGGTTCTTTACCTCAACTATGGAGTCCAATCTATTTTTGGCAAGAACTGTAGGCTTTTGACCTTGAAAGTTGAAAAGCTTAGAAACCATTGACATACAATGATATAAAATAGTTTAAAAATCATTATCCCTTGAAACACCACCTCAATTTGTGGAAGAAAAATTGCATAAAACCTGATTCATATACTTATCAAGTGAGCCTGTTAATTGTCATAACCACCAGTATGCAGATAAAGAAAAATGACACTAGTTGGGCAAAATACTTTGTTTCAACCTTAAGGTCATGTTTGGCAACTAAATCTTTGAGGAAAAGATTTTTTATTTCCCTCATATTGTGGTAAATCTATGTTTTGCAATTGTAAATTTATGAGGATTTGGACAAATGGAAATCTTTATTGGTTAGGATTTTCATATTCGATCACCTCACATAAGATTTGAAAATCTTCACTTTAGTGGAGTTGCACGCCCAACATTATTTTTGTTAGCTATATGCATCGATACACACCAATATTAATGTGAAATCAATTATGTAAATTCCTAGCGAGAAATCCTTGTTCCAGTGGTAGTGAAAAATCATTAAATCAATAAATTCCTCGCTTGTTACCAAACATGCTCTTAAGTGTAGAAACATGAGATAATTGATTAATTTGAATATATATATATATATAAAGGAAAGAAAATAAAGAAAGAAGATTTGTTTGGTTTTGCAGGGCCAGCAGAAGCCAATTGTCATTGACACCAAATGGTCTGCTGGCCTTACCAATGGGCATACTTGGGTCTAACCCATTTTCTGAATTGTAAGGCTTGGATTCAGGCACTAGGAACGGCCAAGGGAACAAAGCCATGGGATTTCCAGGAGAAACTGCATGAGAATTAACCCAATAATGTGCTTAGATTTTTCCAATGAACGCGCGCACGCAAAAAACAAAAAAACCCTGAGTATCTCAAGGTTTCACAGGCCTGCTTGTTTCCAAGGATTTTTTTTTTTTTTTTTTGAAGCAATTATAAATGAAGACCAAATACTAGGTATTTATTTGATGCTCATTTTTGGCCACTTCAAAAAATAAAAAATAAAAAATCCAATGTACTGAAACCACCTATGAATTTTAATGCAAACAGACAGACCCAACTTTTTCAGATGAATTTGTCTCAAGTAAATTTTGTATGATTTTAGTTCTTTTGATTTCTGTCAGCTCTCTCTAGATTACCACCAAAGAAACATACAGAAATTAGTAAATTTCAGAGATTTCTCTGAAACGAGAAACTACCTGGAAAGAGATTTGTGACGATGATTACTGCATATTAGCATACAATACTCACTATACAGGTGCAAATATGAGATTACATGCAACAACGTTCCATGAAGAAAATAAGAAGCCGAATGATGAAATTCAGCACAGCAGTCCAATGACAGGCAAAACCCAGAATCAAATCCCCAACAATACATAACTAATTAGTACTTTCTCTAATTAAGTAAACATAATTCCTCACTACAAACCATTCCTGATACTTTTTCAGCAGAAAAGAACTGGCTCTTGGCTTTTTAGTCTGCTGTCCAGCTCTGCTCCACTACCTCTCGCACTCTTCGGTTGTAGTCACGCTTGTTCTCACTGAACATGCGGGCCGCTTCAGAATTTGCAGGGGAGTTTGGGTTGGGATCGCAGAGCAATGACTGCACAGTTGACAAGAAAATGTGGATCAGCAGCAATTCCTGTATGCTGCTATAGTATTCAGGTTGTAGATTTATATGCACAATATTGGACAAATTACTTGCAGCACCCAAACCCCTACAGATGAGTATGAGCACTGGAACCATCTTTTACCTCGAATCCAGCAGTTGATAACACCACAAGCACAAGGGTTTTGGATCGCCATTTGTTAAATGTTTTTGAACCATACATAAATTAACTTCTTTAATTAGCTTAGCATAACTAGAAGAGAACTGAGTCATTCCACACCACTCATGAAAAAGAAAAGAGATAAGGATATCCTTGCTTTAGGCCCGCAAACCTAACCAAAACTGAGGATGAAGTTGATCACTGACACCTAGCCCTTCCATTTGGTACCAATCCTTTCTCCTCAACATGTTGTCAACAAAATTCTGGTAACATGATCATATGCTTTTCTCCACAACATTTTTTAAAAATTACTCCTTTCTTGGAGTCCTTTCTTGAAGCAGTCAAATTTATTTTTTTTTGGTACCCCAGCCAATGGGGCTAGGACCCAAGAAAGAGCCCGCATACACACGGGAAGGTAGCCCACTCAAGTGGAAAGGAGACCCACACAAGCGGGAAGAAAGCCCATACAAGTGGGAAAGGAGCCCACACGAGTGGGAAGAGGCGACGTACCAGAGGTTCGAACCCCGGACAACCAGGTAAAAACTGATGCTCCTTACCACTCGGATAAGGGGCCGTTCTTAAATCAGTCAATTCTTTAGCGACTAGAATATCATCTAGTCATATCTATCTACAACAAACAAAAGTGCCTAGGAATTAGTAATGATGAAAGGAATTGCCACCTTCATATTATTTGCAAAACCTTTAATAGTTATTTGTGGAACTTGGTCCTTTTATGGGACCTCCTCATCTCTATTATGCATTAAACCTTCAATGGTATATTGTAGACATAGGTCCTTTTGCATGTCTTCCTTCGCATCTTTTATGAATTCCATGTAATCAATTCACTTATTAAAGTAATAAATTAATGTAAGAACTAACAGGTATACTCCACCTTATCTAAATTTAGGCTTGTCAAAGCATGTACAATTACATACAAATATATATATATATATATAAAACCGTCTTACATCTTTTTTTATTGATCACTTTCAAATTTATATGGTACTTTTGAATTCATGTTCATCCAATTATGCACTTTTGTATAGCATGTTTTCTTTTTTGGTCTATTTTTCATGAACTAATATTATTGAACAATATAGTTTCATCATATCATAATACAAAGTTGTTAGCATGTCATATTTTCTGCTGTCCCCATCCTGAAACCGAGGTCCATTATATACTCCTATTATGCCAAAATGTTGATGATGAGGCACTCAAGAATTGTCCCTTTGGACAACACTGTCCCACAGTTTAGTCAGTCAAGGAGATAGGGTCCTAGTCATTTATGTTTTTAACTCTGTTTTTCCAAATTGTTTTGGGAACTTAAATTTTATAAAGCAGAACCCATCCCATTCAGCCAAGTGATTGAGATGTGGCCTTTTCTCTTAATTTTTCTACGATTAAAAGCTCTCAACAGGAGAATCTACTCCTAGAGCAAACAGCACATACAGCTCAGCTCTATTGGGCCAACCTTTGATCAGTACAACACCTTTCACACTCTTATACCCCATGATCTGGCAGCATGCTCAATTCTACGCTCATCGAACCTTTATTCTCCGTTGGATTGAATCTCAAAAAAAAATAATAATAAATAAAAGTTCACTAAACTTTAAGGCTTTTAAATCAAGGGCTAGGATAATTTGAAAGGGCTGATTTTTTGCATGGCTCTTATCCATAAAAGACCTTTTCATCTATCCTACCTACAATGATAGGAATGCATCCAAGTGGGCCCCACGACCTGGACTGCATAAGCACAATCAGTATGCTTGTTGGTGAAAATCTTCCCTCAACATACTTTTCTAGTTTAAAGATTAGGGTTGTTAGTAATGTTTCTTAATAAAACTGGGCTAGTGTCGTACTTTTTCATAACTATGGAATTTATGTAGTGACAAGTTTTCTCCATTGAATAAAAGCTAGAAAAACAAGTTGAAGAGCATTGTAATAACTTTTTCCTTTTTGTTCAAATGAAAATGTCCACGCAAAACCATTTCAGCAGTCTTTTATGGTACACATCAAGTCATTCAATTCAACTTTACTTCTTCTAAGACACGGCTGTGTCTTCTAAGAAATACTCTTTTCCAGTCTACAAGCCACCCTCCCTCTCCTTTTATGAGCAAAGGAAGATCGAGAACAGTAATGAAATGCTGGCTTCTGCGAAACTCCACATCAAAACTCAGTACTTGTCTCATCTCACCCAACCCAAAAAAAAAAAAAATCTTCATCACGCCGCCCCCCCCGCCCCCCGGCATCTGAGTCATTTCGGTTTCTTCTCTCAATTTATATATATATCCATCAAGGTACTTGGATTCTTCCTTTTGCTTCAAGTTTCTCCATTTAAGACCAGCCAAACAACTATAGAAGCTTTAGTGGGTAAGGAGATTAACGCCCTTTACTGGCCATCAGTCCTAAGGTCCCTAATCTGGTGGAGCTTCAGAAATTTAGACCTATTAGTTTAGTGGGTTGTGTTTATAAGCTGCTTGCAAAGGTTCTAGCTAACAGATTGAAAGTTACTTTGCCATCTATCATTGGGTCTCACCAAGGGACTTTCATGCAGGAGAGACAGATTCTTTATGACATTCTCATAGCGAATGAATTAATTGATTCTAGAAAGCTTTCCAAGTTAGTAGGTGTTATTCTAAAAATTGACATGGAAAAAGCTTATGACCATGTTGACTGGGGCTTTGTTCTTTTCATGTTGAGGTAAAGCTTCGGAAGCAAGTGGTGTGATCGGATTTGGGAATACATTTCATCGCCTTCTTTTTCAGTGTTGGTGAACGGCTCTCCTACCAGGTTATTCCAATTGTCTCCTGGCCTCAGGCAAGGGGACCCTCTATCCCTTTTTTCGTTTACGATGGTGGTGGAAGCTTTGAGCACTCCTCCTTAAAGCTAAAGAATGTGGTGGCCCCATATGGCGATTCAAGGCCAGAAGTGAGGATTTGGCAATTACCCACCTTCAGTTTGCCGGTGATACTATTTTCTTTAGTTCGGCGAATATGGAGGAGGTTGTTGCCTTGAAAAGGATCCTTACGTGCTTTGATCTATCTTCATGGCTAAAGTTAAATCTTTCTAAGAGCATGATGGTGGGAGTGAGTTGCTCCTAGACTCGACATTCAGACGCAAGATTGGTAAGTTGCCGCTTTTATACTTATTCCAAATCCATTTCAGTTTGGAATCCCGTAGTTGAGAATTTTCAGAGAGCTTTCTGCTTGGAAGAAGAGTTATCTCTCTCTTGGTGGAAGAATCAATTTGATTAAGGCTTCGTTATCTAATTTGCTAGTTTACTACATGTCACTTCTTTTGATGTCGGTGGCGGTAAGGAAGAGATTGGATCAGATTCAGAGGAGTTTCTTGTGGGAAGGGCGAAGTGAGAATAGGAAATTACATCTTATGAAGTGGGGCAAAGTAATTAAGCCGGAAGATGTGGGAGGATTACGGATTGGCAATCTGGAATTTAAAAACTGGGCACTGTTGGAGAAGCAGTGGTGGAGGTTCAGGAACGAAAGGGAGGCATCATGGAGGAAAGGTATAGTGGCAAAATATAGGGAGGGTGAGGGGGGTTGGGATCCTTGTAGAGTTCCTCGACATCGGGTGTCGGGTGTTTGGGGCAACATTTTGAAGTGAGAACGGAGTTCTCTTTGGCAGGAGAGGAGCATAAGAGGGGTGGATTTCAAAGTGGGGAAGGGGAGACGTGTCTGGTTTTGGATCAATGGTTGGGTGGGGGTCCTCTGTTTTTTGTTTTTCCTAGGTTTTTAAGGGTGGTGGTAAATAAGTTATCTTTGGTTAAAGATAATTTTGGGGGTGAGGGAGGCTCTGTGTCTTGGGATGTCCTTCAAAAGGGGTTTGCGTCAATTTGAAGAGTTAAGAGTATGAGTCGTTATTGTGCCTTCTTGCTTAAGTTTATTTTTGCAGGGGTGAGGAGGATCTTCAGATTTGGAAGTCATGTCCTTTAGACATTCCCTCTTCAAATCCTCTTTCGAGGAGTTTGGAGTTTGTGCCAAGTATCAAGCATCCTAGCTCTCATGGAGATGGGTTTGGCTCCTGCAAGAGTTGAGGATTTTTGTCGGCTTGCTGTCTCAGGGAAGGTGGCTCCGGCGTATACCCTTAGGAGAAGGGGGATCTTGTCAGAGGAAATCTTTGATGTGTGTCCGCTTTGTGGGGTGGAGAGGGTGGAGGTGGATCATTTATTTCTGTATTGCAAGTTCACTTAACTTGTTTGGTGCCATCTTTTGTCAAGGTGTGGTGTTGCTTGCTGCTTTCCGGGATCGTTGGCAGGTGTCTTTGAGGCGTGGAGGATGTCTCCTTTTTGTGGCTGCGGAGGGATTCTTTGGAGGATTATTCCTCTTGCTATCCTTTGGTCAGTGTGCAAAGAGAGGAATGATGGAATCTTCAGAAGTTTTTCAATGGTTGTGAAGGATATTGTGCATTTGGTTTTTGTGCAGCTTGCCAAGTGGGTCTCAAGTAAAAAAGAGTTCGACGACTTATGGGTGGATGGGGTCCTCTTTAATTGGGAGGTCTCTCTTTATAGTGCAGCTTCTAACGTGAGGAAGATGGATTTTTGGGTTCCTCCAAGCCAAGGAGTTTTGAAGTTCAATGTGGATAGTGCGCCTAGAGGTAAACCTGGTCTAGGTCGGATTGGTGGAGTGCTTCGCAATAGCGATGGCGTAGTGTAAGCTTTATTCTCACAGCATGTTACAAGGAATCCAATGAAGCGGCGGTGTTGGCTATCTTAGAAGCTCTTCCATTTTTGCTTCTTTTCATTCCAAACATGAGGTGGAGAGTGATTCTTAGAATGTCATTTTCATGGGTGTCATCTAGTGCCTTACCTCCTTGGAGATTTCAGTTTTATTTCAAGGAGATTAAGGTGCTTTTCTCTTTGATCGCAGCGGATTTCTATCATGTTGGGGGGTCGGCTAATAGCTTTGAGGATTCGTTGGCAAAGCAAAGGGTGGATAGATTGGTTCCTTTAATAGCTACTACTTTATGGCTTGGGTGCTCTTTTGTTTTTTTGTCGTTTCTTTTTCAATTGTGTTGTTGTTGCTTCTTATTGAGGGTACAATGCTTTTATACCTTCTTTTCCCCTTCCCACTTCGTGGTTGGGTTTTGGTTTGTTCGTGTCCCTTTTTTTAATGAACGTTATTATTACCGATAAAAAAAAAAGTTGAATTTGAGGACAGTTGAGTAAAACTCACCATTCAGACAAGCCACCAACTAGATATTATAATGCAACATCAACATTATGGTGATGAATAATGACATCCATACTTTTGGTGAGAAAGCTGTTCAAGCTCCTCCACATCTTTGTAGGAATTTTTTGGTGTTCTCAATTCTTCTTAGTTCCTCTCAAAACCTGAAAGTTGTGAACACAACTCACTCCCATCCATGCATGCACATGAGGAAGAGTGGTATCTATGCATGCTTGCATATCTGGGATTTGGAAACAGTTAGTAGGCATGTGGAATGTTGGAATCAGGTGTGTACAGGTGCATGGTGCATGTTAAAGCTTCATTCCCAATTTTTATTTCTTCATCAGTCCTTTTTATCACAAGTTCAATCCAGTGGAAAATGCTTCCATCAATGACAAGTTGGTGCGACTGCCAATTCATGGGGATAGATGTGTGTGAGAAGTTTTGAAACCACATAATCATAGATCCTTTAAAAAAAATTCCAATGATCGATTTAAGATAAAGTTTTCTAATAATCACAGATATTTTTTTAAAACATTCCCAATCCATTCATATCCTATATTTCTATTTTTCCTATTATATTATTAATTCAAAATAACTATTTTAAATTTACTTCTATGATTTATTTCCTTCATTAGAAATCCATGAATCCTCACTGACAAATTTCAAATGCTATGGAAGTTTTTTCAATGGGGATGATGACAATGTTAATGATGATGGAGATTTTCTTTGTCCTTGTGCTCTTTTCTCATGCTATTATTTCATTTTTTTTATACTATACGTTTATATTTTCAATATGCCTTAAAGAATTTTTACCCCCCTCCTTTTTTTCATAAAAAAATTTTTTTTGAAAATTAAATCTTTTGTACTAGTCACTCTTTCTTTTCACATTGATTAGAAGAAAAAAACCACCACCTGTTCTCAATCTTCCTACAGAGGCTTGGAACCTTCTAATCTGCACTCAGGAAGATTTCTCCATTGGCTTCTTGAAGAACTCCCAAGGTGGCTTTTCATGGGTGAAATCTGTTGAAGATCGCAATGAACTGATGGCAGCCTATACAATAATTAGGCAGGCGCTGACTGACAATACGAAGCTCTTAATCCTCCCTGTTAAAAGCTTCGTCCGCAGAGCTCTGATTGATCCTTCCAAGTCTAACTGGAGACAGGTTTTTACTGCTCTCAGGATTAGGAAGCTCCTTAAGGGTGTTGATTGTTGTGCTTGTCATATTTTAGATAGAGGCTATTCATCTGATGAGGCAGGGAGCTGCTCTTCCTCATTGAGGCTGCAGTTGTTGTTGTTTGCTTGGCCCAAGCTGTGGGTTCTGTTCTATGAGCATTGTTTTGATCCCTCTTCTTTTAGCCCGGTCTGTAGGTTCTTCTCATTTTTGCTCTGTGAGAGAATTTCTCGGTGGGTTCAGCTCCTTTTGATTGCCAATCTTTTCTTGGAGCAGTAATTGAATGGAGCTCTTCCTAATTTCCTTGTACATTGTACATTGTTCTTTTGGAATATATTCTTCTTACCTTCCAAAAAAGATTTATTTCCCATTATGTGCTTCTGTCACTTTATTTATAGAATTTAACATTAATACTTTTTTGTTGTTGTAAGAAATGTGCATATCAATTAACTGGCTGTATTAAATATGTATTAGTGTATATTTATTTTATATTTGTTACAGCATTTATATTTATCTTTAATCATTGTTTGTAGTGTCATTATTATTATCACTACTATGTCTATTTTTATTACTTATTATTATCATCATCAACAACATCATAATATATACTTGAACGACCCTTGTATTAAACGTGTTATTTGCTAGTATCTAAATTATATAGAAAATGATAATAATGACAAGGACTTGAAATCAAGCTAAAACAGGAATATCAGTTTCCCTTTTATATAATCTTATGATCATGGAAAAAATTTACCTGAATAGAAGTCAATATAGCTGCAACATCATAGATAGGACTCCACTGATTCTGTAAGATATCCAAGCAAATGCTTCCATCCGCATAGACTAGTCAAATGCAAAATGAATAGTTAGAAGCAATGGGATAAAGAGTTTGGATAACTTGTTTACTTGCCTAAAATCAGTAAAAATGTCTAGAAACTAGATGTCTCGAAGAAACATCAAGAGGAAAAGAGATCTTATTTGTTTTTGAATAGTAGAAAATCAATTTTATCATTTATATGGCCAATCAAAACGCATTTTAAAGCAATATTCAAGGTGGTCCAACTTACTGTTTGGGTGGAACATTCGGGAGACGAATCGAACTGTCGGAGGCTTATTGGGATAATCCTCTGTAAATTGTAGCGTCAACTTAAACGTACCTGAAGAAGCTCAAGAAAGAATTAGAATGAAAGTCATAGCAACAATGCATTCAAAGTATACATATAGTGAAAAAACTGCAACCAAACGATTGAAAAAACAAACTTGTTTCCTTTCTAGATATCATCTACATCACTATGACTGTCCGTTTTCTTTTTAGTTTGCCATATGCTGCCAACAAGTAGATCCATCATCAATCAAAACACACAGATAGTGTGGAAAAAAAAAAAACAAACACCTAATAAAAAATTCAGTTCTCCAATAATAAGGTCAGTGTATGACCACTCATACAACTTCACTTCTTTTTTTTTTTGAAAGTATACAGCTTAAGTTTTTTTTTTCTTGGACAAGCACTGCATATGATATACTTACTTTGGATTTGACTAATAATAGAAACTGTTACCTCCAAACAATGTGTAATGTGCAATGAGGACGGGGTGTCAAATGACCGTTTGCTTTGTTCACGGTCAGGTTGATAAAAAAAAAAAACCATTTTCCTTGACCCTTGTTGTAAACTGGATGGTTGGCAGGAGGCTCTTTAAAAGTGAAAGGAAAGATCATTTGATAACTATTCCCATTTGCATCAATGTGGAGGAGACAGTGTACATGGCACATTGAGGATTAGGAGAGCACTTCTAGGGCAGTGGGACAGTACTTCATCATTCTACACCTTTATGCAGAAAATCCTCATTGCTACAGTTCCTTGCCGCTACATTGGCCTGTAGCAATGAAGCTTAATTGATTTTGGTAGCTATATCAATCAAGACCTTCTCTCAATCCTTTTAACCCAACAAAAATCAATAAATCCTACACCAATAAACTCTCTCTCTCTCTCTCTCTCTCTCTCTCTCTCTCTCTCTCTCTCTCTCTCTCTCTCTCTCTCTCTCTCATGAAAAATAGTTCAATACAAGTGACTCGCCTGAGTCCAAATCTGGGTCCAATTCCGTCTTTTTAAACCTTGAACCTCCCAGAAGTCTCACAAGTCACAATAAATTGAAGCAAGAAACCTGTCATCGGGCTTGAATGCCTTTTGCAGTTATCATTCCCATTGTTGACTAAGGAGCTTCCAAATATAAACATACCTCTAACATGGGCTCTTTCGCTCTGTTCACCCATGTCATGAGCCTCAGATATGTGTGTGTAGAGAGAGAGATTGGTTTTGGATGTGGGTATTTGTGGGAGTCGAGTACAGAGGGAGAGTTAGACAATCTGACTAATGATAATCTAGGGTTTCTCCCTCAAAGATATTAAGAACCTAGAATAAGAGAAGAAAACAGAGAAGGGAAGAAATTGATAGGGGGGAAAATGCAGTTTTTCTAAGTTACATGCAAGTCTCTGAGATTTACTTATTTTAAAATAGGTCCACTATTTCATAACAAAGACGACTTAGGCTGCTTTAGAGAGAGGAGACATAAGGGAGGACTCGGGTTTTTAAACTGAATTCCTCGTGCTAAGAAATCTGAACATGGATCTTCCTCCAACCCCTGAATTGTCATTCGCCAGCTCCATGGCCTTCTTAGCTTCCTTAATTAGATTCAAATCTAACAAAAGTGAAACCCCTTTTCCCAGCAGAAGCACAAGATCAATGGGAATGAAGGAATCGACAATCTTACCCACTTCATAAAACATGGCCGGTAACTCCAGCCTGGAAATGGTCTCACGAAGATTGAAAACAAATAGAGTAGTACTGTTTGCCCTCAATCTCATAATACGATCTAGGAGGAGACCGAGACCAGAATCATAGCATCATTTTTTAAAATGTCATTTTTGAGAGTTGCAAGCCTAGTGTGGGTTGCCAACAGTTGAAACCATCCTGACAAGCTCCTCATTCCATCCCTCTTCAATCAATCTTACCTTCTTCAATCAAGGGTCAGCTTTAAGCCCTTATCTCTTTACTCATATTCACGAGCCACCTTAGTGTATATTGTTTGCAAACAATATAGTGTTAGTGGATGAATCAAGAAATAGTATGAATGGTGAAACTTGAGAGATGGCGGGAGCCTTTAGAACCCAAGGGCAATAAAATAAGTCGTAAAAAGACAGAATATATGAATTGCAACTTCAATGAGGATGTGCAAAGCGCTAAAACTCCTATGAGAATGGAAGCTCAAGAGATATCACAAAGAGATTCATTCCAATACCTTGGCTCGATAATTAGTAAGAATGGAGAGATTGACGAAGACGTCAAACATAGGATAAGAGAGGGATGGTTGAAGTGGAGACTCACTTCTGGAGTGATTTGTGATTGGCACATAGCAACAAGATTGAAGAAATTTTTTTACAAGATAGTTATTAGACTAGCTATGATCTATGGAGCAGAATATTGGCCAATCAAGAAGCAACGCGTGCACAAAAGCATAGAAGAGAATTTGAGATGGACGTGGTAAAACTAGGAAAGAATCAGAAATGAGCACTTTTGAAGAAGAAGAGGTCGCATCAATAGGTGATAAATTAAGATTCACTTGTTCAAGACAGTTTGGACATGTCCAACATAGACCAGCGCCGTTGAGAAAAAGTTTTTCTATGGGGTTGATGACCCACCTTAGAAAAGAGATAGGTCGAAGAGGACATGGATGGAAGTGGTATGGATAGAATTGAAGAAGTGCAACCTACTCGAGGATTTAGCAATAAATCATAATGGAGAAACAAAATTCATGTAACCAAACCCAACAAAATTTGGACAAGGATTTGATAATGATCCTTGACGGACAAGGTACCCCTCCAACCAAGAGCGGAACTAGGTAGGGGCCATGGCCTCACCAACAAACATACACCATCTTGAATTTCCATTAGATGATACATGGTAGTGTTATCATGGCCCTCCTTTCTCCTTCGAACTCCTAGTTCTCTCCCAATTTATCTCAATGTCGTGGCCCCCTTCTATCTCTTAATTGTCTCATCGTAACTCCTAGTTTCTCTCCCAATTTATCTCCATGTTATGCCCCCCTCTGTCTTAATTTATCTCACCATGACCACTAATTTCTTTCCCAATTTATCTCCATCTCCATATACTTATTCTATCACATCTTCCTGGCCATTTATATCTCATTTCTCTCTTACAGTTGGATGGATATATAGCTTATTCATCAATCACAATTCATAATAAAATAAAATATTATATAAGGCTAAGTCTTTTAATTCCATTTGCATCTTAAGCAAATCGCAATTTCCTAATTTTTATCTTTATCAAAATAGTTCATCGTTTACTTATCTATGATTTTAATTTATATAAAAAGTCTTAACACTCTTCTCACAGAAAGAGCTGTTTTGTTTTTTTTTTTTTTTTTTTTTTTTACAATTTTAGAACCTTAATTTCTTTTCACTAAAAATTGATGTTTTCATTAAAAATAATTCTCTCTCTCTCTCTCTCTCTCTCTCTCTCTCTCTCTTTAATGGGGGGTCGAACTACTAACATGCATATGTCTTCCTATGGGTTACCTAAAGCTTAATTTTGACGGTAGCTTCATTAAATCTATAAGTAGAGGTGGAATTGGAGGTGTTATTCGAGATTGGTCTGGAAACATCGTAGGAAGATTTTCAGGTCCAGTGGAATGCTTGAATGCTGATGAAGCTGAAGTCTTTGCTCTCCTAATTGGTTGTGAGCTGCGCCATTTGGAAGGTCTTAATGCTATCATTGAAGGAGATTCTTTTTCTGTAATTCAATGGGGGTCAGGAAAGACTTCTATTCCCTGGCATCTGGCAGATTGGCCTGAGGAGGTTCGGGATATTTCAAGACTGTTGGAGGCTACTTTTCATCATGTTCTTAGGGAGGCAAATTCTGAGGCCGATAAATTGGCAAAGGAGGGAGTTTTTCTCAATACAATTATGTTTTATATTTAGTCTATTTTTTTTTTTGGTTGTTGTAATTGTTTTTTTGTTTTTCTTGGAGCAATAAATTTTTTATAGTTATAAAAAAAAAAAAAAAAAAAGAAGATTTCTCTCTTTCATACATGTGTGTATTTGTTTCATCATAACCAGAGCCTTAGGTTTATGAAAGTATGTTTTTCTCTTTTTTTATAACAATAAAATGAAAGTATGTATTTTTTGTATACTCACTACACAATAATTTTCTCTTCCTTTTTTAGGAAATGATATTTCTTTTGTCATCTTTAGTGCCTTAAATTGATTAAGGTTGCCACAAAGTATTTTTATTTAATTTTATTATTATTCATTTTTAATCAAATTTACAATTCCCGAATAAAAAGTTCTAGGTTCCACCCCTGCCTCCCAAGTCTGGAATGACAGGGATTGGCTTCTTAACTCTTAAGTATACCACCCATTGTTGTCCACAACATATTTAGCTGTAAGAATCTACTTCACAGGAAATCCAGTTCATCCCCAATCCTTCAAAGCCATATTCCGAAAAGAGATTGATTCATCTGTTTCAAAGGGTCGAAACCCCAAGCTCCCCCTTTCTTAGTTTTGGAAATATTGGCTTAATCAACAAGATGGCACTTCTTATCCTCCCTACCTTGCCATAGGAAGTCCAGCCGCAACAATTCAATCTTATTAGCAATCAGTGTTGTACATTTGAAAACTGAGATAAACTATATGATAAACCAACTCACTGAGGGCAATTCAACCATCTAAAGATAGTAATCTTGAATATCTATTGACCACCAGATTCCACAAAGAATTGGAAGTTGTCTATATGTATAAAGGTAGTCAGAAGATATGTAGTTAGACGAGTACTACCTTTAAAACCATGAGATTGGGTAGCTCCTGAAGGCGATTGTCTTCTGCTCTGGCCCCAACTAATGAAAAAGTTAACTTCGATCCCAAAGAGCACTTAGGTACACAACCAAGTTGCCCAATCCGTGTATCACTCCATATGTTTTTAAAGATATGATATACAAGACATTATAAAAGATCGCATCTTGACTAACAAGGGTTTTGCTGATGCATTTGGGGCAGTGTGAGAATCAGAAACCACATTAGTTAACCATATTAGTTTAGCATTTTTATGCAATTTCCACCTCAACATTATGAATATAATAGTTGTTATTGATTTGGGTTGAAATCCATGGACATTTTCCTACTTCATGTGCTTTCCACTTATGACAATTGTTTATTTGTTTTTACCCTTGGATTACCAGTCAAATAACAATAATTTTATTATTATTATTATTATTAACCTGTTAGATTGATGTTGGCTTTGATTTACAGTCACAATGTGAGATTCAACTGGATTTGGGCCCTTTGTGAATCAAGTCAATTTTCGGTTTTACTAAAATAGGCTCAGATCAACCCAAGTTTTATCATACTAGAATTAACTAAAATCTGTGTTTATAAAATGATAATGCAACATACGTGTTATTTTCCTTCTTTTATAAGGTAGATTCCTTTTCTTTGAAATGGCAAGTGGCAACTTAAATATTATTAAAGCTTAATCAACGACGAAAAAAAAAAAAACCTGAAGAAGAAATGAATAAAACATGATGATGCTACACCACTCAAATCAGCATCTCCAAAGATCAGATGTGGAAAAGCAGCAAACTCCTTGAAAGATCGAAACCAAGATATAGCCCATAAAAGGGTCTTTCTTGCAACCTCTTCCACAGCAACATTACTTTTGGACCCTTGTGTTTCCTCTCCTGCAGTATGGAATTATGGATCACAGAACTCCCACTAGAAGGGGGAAAAACCGTCTACTAGGAAACCCAAAACACCCCTGTATCAGGCAAAACCCAATGAACTTCAAACAAAAGCAAATAAAAACCTCCAAACCCGCCTCACAAGGAGCAATGAACAAATAGGTGGTTACAATCGTCCACTCCAAAAGCACATAATGAATGGATGAAGAATAACGATCTTATGCTAGTCTAGGAAGATTAGTGAGTGATAGGATTTTGCCCAATGTTGCTACTGAAGAAAAAGCTAACACTCATAGGGAACCCTAATTCTCCAAAAATATACACCCCTTTTTGAGCACTCATCTTGCCCCGCAAAATAATTTGCCTCTCTTAGTATCTTGATTTTCAACTTTCCTTTTTTCACAAGTTTAGATTTTATTTTTTTTTTCAAGATTCTTTCCTTCTTCCTTTTGTTTCTAATTTTTAACGTTCTTATTTTATTTTTTATTTTGAGGTACAAATTCTTCTTTTGATTAATGTACAGATTCCTTTTATCAATCAAATGCATCTTTTTTCACTTTTCAAGTTCTTATAAAAAATTATGTATTTTATATTTATTTCACTTTTTCTTCCTTACATCGGGAAAAAGCAGTAGACTGGACTCGACTTGATGGGTGGACCTCTTCTGCAACGGAACATGCCTTACCAATGCACTATTGCCGGTTTGGTTATTCATTTCACTTATATAGTCCCATAATATAAACATATATATAATTAATAAAGCTTATTTCATGCTTTAACGAGTATTGGGTACTTTCCTTTGACTCTTGTACCAAATTTGGCAGCATGAGTTTATGACTTTCTAATTTAGTTACAAACTCTTTTTACTCTAAGCTCTTACTCTTTATGGATATTCTTCTTTTTCTTTTTCTATTTACTCGTTAGCATGAGAAATTCGTTTTGTTTCTTCTCACCGATCTGAAGAATATCCATTATCCAAATCTTTAGTTGATAAAATACAATCGTAAGTGAGTTCTATGCTATTTGGCCTTTTGTTCTTTCATTAACTAAGATACAAATATTGATGTTGTCTAATACATTTGATGGGAAGGCTCACTCAGTTATTCACAGGTGACTGGTTCTAATTTTCTATAATCCTTAGTGGGAATATATTGAATTGAAGACTTTTGGTAATTAATTGTAATTAAATTGAGTCTCCAAAATTTGTAAGAACATGCATAAATCACATGTTAAGGAAGAATGTTCTCTTTTTTGTTTCTTTCTTTCTTTTCCTAATATTCCTTTTTTTATGGTCGATTCATAAATTATGTTCCTTTTTTATGGTCGATTCATAAATTATGTTCCTTTTTTATCGTCGATTCATAAGTTACGCCCCTGCTTTAAGCATGGGCTCTTATGCTAATTTAAACTTACAAAAGAAAAACAAGTTTTACACATCCACAAAGCCATTTCTAGAACTAATGGGCAATAAAAAGAATTGGAGATGAACTTTTTAGTAGGCATAATACAAACTGATGTACAAATAACAAAAAATTGGGTGAAAATTTTAAAACTTTAGTACAGAAAAAAAAAAGAAAAAAGAAGCAATATGAAGTAAAAGAAGCATTCAGCTCCAACCAAAACAAAAGACCAATTTTCAATTTAGCCAATTAAAAAAAATGAAACTGTTTCCAAGCCCAAATAACCAAAACCCATCTCTAACCATATATACAAGGGAAACCCAACAACACCCACAACCATAAACAATTAAAGACCAAAACCCATATACCCATATGGCCATTAGGGCTGCACAACCGGATTTCCGGTCCGGCTTAAATGAGAGGACCGGACCGGACCACTTATAAGCGGTCCGGTCCGGTCCAAAACGGTCCGGTCTGGACCACTTAAGTGGTCCGGACCGTTTCATTAGTTTTTTTTTTTTTTCTGAGTTTTTATTTTATTTTTTCATTTTCAGCCCATTTCCCGCCTCTTTTTCCAAATGTAAGAAGCCAAATCTTCAATTTCACTATGGTATTTGACTTAGGAATTTTATATATTTAAAGTTTTGTATTAAAAAAATTAAAAAATATATATTTATTATTAATCCGGTCCGGTCCGGTCCAGACCGGTTTTTAAAAAGTCTGGACCGGACCGGACCGGATATAACCGGTTTTTCAAATCCGGTCCCGTCCGGTCCGGTCCGGTCCGGTTCTGTGCAGCCCTAATTGGCCATATCCAATCATATAGAGAAGCAAAACCTTACAACAATTTACTACTATACCCAAACACCACTAATGTCTAGCATCTATAAAAAATAAAAATAAAAAATAAAAAATAAAAAAGTAAAATTGACAATCAAAAACAAAAACACAAAGAACAAATGCAGAAAAATCATTAAAAGGACAAAAAATGGAAGAAATAATCAACTCACCTCCATCCCATGGTGTATCATCAGGTCTGCAAATCAAGACCCAAAACCCATCAACCCCATCACTCCAAAATCTCCATACTTAAAAAAAAAAAAAAAAAAAACAGATTGAAAGAATAGGAATTACCCAAAAATCACAGCATTCCAAAGCATGATGTTGTTGTCCTGAGGAGCACCGCTGATCCCGGCAGGCGGATCCTGCTGCAGCCTCTTGAAATCCCTCATCAGCCTCTTTCTCGCCGGTGTCGACATATCTTTCTCCTTCCCTTCAACTCTGCACCAGAAAATTATATATTACCTGCTGTCTGGGCAATTGGAAATTCTCTCTCTCCCTCTCAAAAAGCAAAAGCGAGAAAACATGTAAACAAAAGAAAGACAAGTTGGGGTTCCAAAGATCAGATCTTTTGACAAGTTGGGGTTTCAAAGATCAGACCTTTTTCCTCTTTTTCGTTCTTCTTCTGGCGAGATCGAGAGAGAGAGAGAGGGAAAAAATCTATCTAAGCAAAATAGCAATTGCGTAGAGAGAGAAGCCCCACGAACGAACGACGAGGTGCCTTTAGTAGTTCGTACATATTATATGGAGGTAAGTGGGGCCCACTAGTTTTTGTTGAATCGAAAGTAGACCTTTTTGTAAAAAAAAATTTATTTTTTATTTATATCGGAGCATCTCTAAATCATTTGGTCCAGATTAATCCATGCGGACCTTGGAGGAGTCGGGTAAATCCATTGTAACCTCAGTATAGTACCGTAGTTTCGAACCATTAACCTCCGAAAGCAAATCTTGGTCCTAAGCCAACTGAGATATCTCTCAAAGTTAAAAAGCTTTTGTAATTAACCTATCTTTATTGGGACAATGGACTTGGGTTACCTGTCAATCTTTTATCTCCAAGCTAATAAAGAGAAGGCTCTTTGGTGATGCTACTCTTATAATTGAAAATCTATAATTTGTCCTAAGATTTAATATTTGCTCGTCAATAGTTGAAGTTTAAAAAAATTTCGTAAAGTTATTCATACGATATCCTAGGACTGTGATATATTACACAATTTCCTCTTCTTTTGCAATTTTTAGCCCCTCTTCTGCAGACAACTCTATAAGAATTTGTTAAACTTCAACCATCGACAAGCAAATATTATATACGAGGATAGCCGTATTGTCAAAATCCCAATATTTATCCATTATAAAGTGAAGAATAAGTGAATGGATTATAAATATATTTTATTTGAAGCACGCACACGATATCAACTTGAAGTGTAAGAACTACTTACTTGCATTTGCAGGTATCATTTTTCACTTAATCTTTCTATTCTGTATCTAAAATAAAATGAGTGGAAGAAATTTGTGAATACATTCTTAGGACACACTAGAAAAATCTTTAAATAGATTTCAATTCAATTGCACCCATAAGGGGCAGAGAGTAAGAGACCAAGAATTTATATAAAAAATGAGAATAAATAAACAAGAAGATTTCACGGGAAAAAACCGGTGAGATGTCTCGTATATGAAAAAAGGCCTCATAGTTCTAAATACACAAAAAAGGTCGTCTCCAAACTTTAACTTTCTTTTTTGCCAATATTGTTCGTGTCTTCTTCTTCCTCTTCTTTCTTCCTCTCGTTCCACCTCTTTCTCCATCTTAAGTTCAACCATTCCAAACCCGACCTCGCGATTCATCCACATTTCAAACCTCGGCACCTGGAGACGACACTGATAAGAAACATAATAAAGCGGTGAGAGCAATCTCGAATGACAAACGCAAGGCAACAAGCCAAAAAGGACAAAAGTGCGTTTGCAGAAATAGAAAGCTTTTGCACTAATCTCATTTTCTTCTATTATTTTTAATTTACAAAATCTGAGATCGTCATATCTCCCAATTCCCTCTTCAAACAAATCCCCTCGTCAAACCCTTCATCCATTTCCCAAAAAGAAAGTGATCTAACCCCAGAAAACCAAAATCTCTCTTGTTAGTTTTCCTCTTTCATTTCTTCTTGATGTTCACATTCATCCCCTTTTGATTCCTCGTTTTCAGTACCTTTTAATTAGTACCCATCTTTCTACTCACCTTCTACGATTCTGATTTTCATATCCATTTTTTATCGATTGTATTGGGTTTTTTACTTTCAATGTTAACTTCCACTTTTATAAATAATGTCTGTAACAATCGATTCTTCTCTTTGGTTGTTTAATTTTTGTATTTCAATTCCATTAGAAATGTGCATTTCTTCATGTATCATTTAATTTATGAGTTTTTATTTTTATTGGGGTTTTCTGCTACATACTTCTCGTGAAATCATTGAAGGTTGGTGTTTTATCTTCCTTCACTTTCATTCAAATTCCTCGGTGCTGGGTTGGGCAATAAAATGGAGTGGGGGAGATGGAGAAAGAGAAGGAAGAAGCGGAAGAAGAAGACCCGATGGATGACATCGTTGTTCAAGTTTGATACGAGCGATGTCGTTGCTCAATTAAAAAATTAAAAAAGGAAGTTAAAATTGGAGGGAGGGTCTTTTCTGTGCAATTGGACTTATGGGGTCTTTTTTCGTGTATGGGGGCCATCTAAGGGAATTTTTTCCTTAAAATCCTCTATAAACAAAGTTGAATTGGGAATTCTAGTAACTTAAAAAATATATATTAGGACAATAAAAGACCCCATCCTTCCCCCAACTTACCTGTGTACGGTGATAGAGACTCAAATGATCATCCTAACCACAAGATCAATGGCCAGTAGATTTTCACCATTCAAAATGAGTGCACAATCAATCCAATGGCTTAGTCCTTTGGATGGGTGCCAAACCCCGAGACTAATAACTATCAAAGGGCCCCCATTTTATGGTCTAATAGATCATCATGTGGGCCCCACTATCTCATTTGTAAG